>JAWDGP010000636.1:20000-30000 GCA_033675545.1 Elysia crispata
AGACGCCTACTCTTCTGAGGTCTTATCAAGTTGCTTTGACAGTCAAGGGTATCTTCGCTACAGTTTTTTTTGTGTGTGAGAATGTGTGTGCTGTTAAATGGTCTGTCACCAAGAATCTCCAAGTGGTAGTGTGTAATATCTTCGTCTTATGTCTTTTAGACCTAGTATGGAAGGTCTCTAACTTTATTTAACAAGTTGAATTACCTTTGCTGTCATCATTATTAACTGGCAGAAAGGGGCTTGTAAGGGCAATGCTGTAGATTTGTCAGTCAAGAGTTGGGTCTCCCTCCACTGTCTTGATCCCTATTGTCTCTGTCGTTAGGGGTGGGCGAGGAAGGAATCCATGCGTGTACGGAGCCGAAGCTTTATCTAGGTTTTACCTGGGGGCGTGTCTAAGTGCGGTCAAAAGAGCAGGGTGTATCAGTGTGGGCGGGTCTTCGTTGGTCGACACGAGTAATGCTGAAAGAGGAGATGGGCCCTGTGGGAGGGGCGTTGTGTCACTGAAAGAGCTATGCAGGGTTGAACCGTTTCAAGGTAGAGAGCGGGGTGGGCAGGCTTTGGTAGCCTTGGGGTAAAACAGGATGTGTTAGTTTCAGTCGAGTGGGGCGGAATAGCACAGCTATAGATTCCACGGTGGGTGGACCGTGGAGAGAGGGGAGGTTACGGCGCAAAAGGGCTTTCCGATCTCAATGGGCTGCTCGGAGGGGAGAGAGGGCGGTGTTACGTCTAGAAGAGAAGATTTACCACTACCTGGAATGTTGTAGACTAGGTCCATGGAGGACACTTTTTAACTTCCTAATGCTTTCGTATACTGATACGATACTCACTGTTTGGTCTTGCCTCCTCTTCCTTACCTGTGTAGTCTCACTGGTTCTTACATACAGGCATTACAAAATAAACATCACCAGCACCTGGCGTGGTATATAGTGAAGAATGTTGTATCAAACGCAAGACAAAGATATAAATAAATGTCTTCAGTTCAGTTACCTACCTGAGCACATTCTTGTTTTTTTTTTTAAACTTTGATTTAAAAAGTTTGATATTTTTTTGTATTCTTGTAATCTTTTTACGCTCTGCCGTTTTCCATTTTTTTCATTCGTATTATTACCTATTAATTTGTTTTGCCATTCTGATCTTCTGTTTATTTTTCTGATTGAGCCCTTTGAAGGTTCATACTTTTTTTTTTTTTGTTCACTGTCTATTAAGCACTGTGCTTTAACTTTTCAAAATCTAATAATTTTTTTTAATGTCACTTTTTAAACTAATATGGCTTGGGTCAATAATTCTTGATTCAGATAGGTTTTAGGAAAGATATATAGGTATCATTAGGTCGGCAACTGGTATGAGGACATTGTGGCAGTATTAACAATAAACTGGAAAGTCGGCTGTCGATAAGTTAATATAGTGTAAGTAAACAATGGCTTTACCAGGAACATCAACACCCGGGGTTGCTGCAGATCAGTATATGTAATGGATTGTGCGCCATGAACTAAAAGATGTTTGAATATCATTTTTTTAGGGCTCACGTTTTATTTTGATTGCTGTTGACTAAATGGCTTATTTGTCTTGGGGTCCCCATCTATTACTCCTTGATTTTAAACATTTAAATAATCTCATGCAGCTTTTTGCGTTAATATTTTCAAATCCTTTGGTATTGCTTAATATTTATTCATAGAGATTTGTCGTTTGCTATTGTTTTTCTTTTCTATATGTTTTATCTGAATTGTTTTGTTCATGTAATTTTTACTGTTTAGCTGCATATTAAAAGCAACAACAAAACAAATAAAAACGAAAAATAATAAGAGGCAAGTACATATTTATAAATAATGTTATGCACGTAATTTAATATTACCTTTGCCATTTGACTGTTGGCATCTTTGTCTATTACATTCCCTCTAATAGCCTGGAAATGAATGTACTTGTTTATTAGACTGGGCAAGAGAGAGGATTGTCTTGGAGATGCGAATGTGTCTCCACGCAAGAGTAGCTGATATCATGTTTTGCACGCTAGAAGGATGGAGACTTGGGTACGGCTTCATTATGCAAATGAGATGCTTGGGATTTTCGGGGATACCCCGGCACTGGATGTCGTTAAGATGTATGACGTCAGGTTTTTCGTAGAATGTCTTGCGTATGATTCCTTGTATGGAAATCTCTATTTTTAAGTCAGGAATTTCGGACGCGATGTTGTTAGTGCATGCCTTTAAATGGATTGTTTACGTACTTTGAGAGAGCATTTGCTATTTGTGTAGGTTGGTTGTATGGAGGTTATTATGATGACTTATGGTATAAAAGGAGAGGTTTCGAGAGAGACTGCGACTTGAGTCCTGAGCTGAGGCTATGAGCATCGATGTGCTGAACTAGATATACTGATGTCACGAAGTGTTACTTTGAATTATCAGCCTGTGTGCGCTGATGCTGTGTTATTGAAACCTTCTCAGATTAATAAAGGTTTACTTGGTTCATTTGCGGCTGGCTTGTGATTTCTTTAACTCGAATTGGATTGAAAATCCCGTGGCACTATAATTGTTAACATGATTGACCGAGACTGGAGCCTACCATTAAGTGTATTGTCCGGCTAAGAATAATTTCACACGTACCATATATACTGAGCTAGCGTGCTAAGCCGTGTTCAAGTTCTTAATATTATTTTTGATCAATCCGTTTTTAACACTAATATTTTTAAATAGGTGAAGACCGTTATAATACTTGTTGCTTATTGGTGTCTAATATTGAATAATGTTTGATACTGTACAAGTCATAAAAACAATGTGCAATTGTCTAAGATTTGGTTAATGTTGCTTAGGTCTTGTCCAGGCGGCGGCCTTTCTGTATTGCGGTGGATACACTAGCCTGTCAAATACTAAAAATTCAAAGCTCTGAATTTTTTTTTGTATTGCTGTAGATACCCAAGTCTAGTTTACTACTTCTTACATATTATTGCAGATATACTAGCCACGTTTACTGCCTTGATATATTGTTGCAGATACTCTAGTCTATGTTACTGGCTTTATATATTGTTGCAGACACCCTAGTCTAGTTCACTGCCTTTATTTATTGCTTCCGATATCCTAGACTATACTAATTGGTTCCAGTCTATAAAATCTTGTAGGTAGAGCAGACTACTAAAAATAATATAATAATCTCCTGCCATTCTGTCTGGTGAAAAGATCCACTACGAAACCCAAATCATTCTAGATCCTGCGCCCCTTTTTTCATCTCTTGGGTCATGACACGAGAAAATATGTACACACACACATATATATATATATATATAAATATATATAAATGTTTCTATATATATATATATATATATATATATATACAGAGAGAGAGAGAGAGAGAAAGAAGGAGAGTGATAGTGAAGAAGAAATATTGTACAGGTAGTTCACCCGAGAATCGAGAAGCAAAACAATAAGCAGACAAGAAACACGAAAATATGGAGAGCAGACAGTGAGCAAAAATATAACACGAGAATTAGGAAAAGCAGACAAATGGCAGACAAGTGACCGGGTCGTTAATTTTCCACTGGGTCCGCTTCTATTACTTCTCTTCTTTACATTTAAGTGATATTCTATAAGGTTTTTCCTTTACGTTTTTAAATCCTTAAGGTTCTTTAATAGGCTTTCTGTGAAACAGTACATAGGTAATAGGATACTAGGCAAATTTTTCAAAATGTTTCAATATTATCAAGGGCCATATAGTATGCAAAAAGCAAAATTGATGATTTGACAGCTTAAATCATATGTAATAATTTTCTCCAACTTAATCTATTGAGCAATCACTGTAATTGTTTTTTTTTTTTTTACCAAATTTTAGCTTTTCTTGATTGCTCTAATTTTATATTCAAATTTTTGTGTCTTTAACTTGGCTGTCCAATGACTATTTCGCTATCGCCATGCCTTACTACCCTGCGGGCGACCTTGTAGAATTGATCGGAAAGCAGGAGTCCTCACGCGTCGTCCGCTACATGTCGCACGTAGCTCACCTCATAGAATATCTCCACAGACACGATGTTGCTCACATTGACGTGAAGCTGGAGTTTGTTTGCGAGTCAGATTGTGCTCATCTTGGTGACCTAGGCATGGCTATGGAGGTAACCCATTCCTCAAGGACTATACTTGCTGCCCATATGGGAGGGACTATGGAGTACTGGCCACCAGAGAAGGTGAACGCGGACGAGCACACCAGAATAGACCCGTTCAAGGTAAATACACTATTTTTGTTCTTTTTTTGACCATTCTGGGTTTATCTCCATTTTACTTACGATAATAAAATTGTAATGATGTTTAGTCCTAGAAAATGCATTCTTTAATCGTAATAATTTTGTGCTCTTACAACTGCCTTATGATAAACTCTTATTTAATCCTTTAAAAACACCGTTCTTAAAATGCGCACCAAGTCTACCAAATCCAATTATTATTTCTACTGCTGATTTCCAGTTCGTTATTCTATCTTTGATATTGATTTCATATGCATCTTTTAGTTGTCTCTTAAACTGTGGTATCATTTTCTGCTAATGTATGCATTCTTTTAATTTAAACAAAACCTTAAAGGGTTCCAGTTTAAACCAATTCTATGGCAGTTCAGACAGTAGAGATAAAGTGTTCTTATCATTATTCACTTTTTTTATCAAAAGATATTTTAGTCTCAGTTTATTGATCACCATAGCTGAACAATTTGGTACTTTGTTACTTCATTAACCTCAGCAAAATATTTAAATAGGTAAACAGAGTAAGTATTAGTTTTATTTTGTTGTTGCTGTTGATTTTATTTATGTTTTTAAACTCAAGAAGAACAAACTTAATAGGCATTTATGGTTTCTTCGTTTTTGTCCCAAACAAGTGTGACGTTTATGCTATTGGCGTCATGTACTGGATTCTGGTGTCAGGGCAACAACCTGAAAAGAATGTAGATTACCTCGCCAAGGTGTATGCCAGCACTGATTTGGATCTATTCTATACTAACTGGTAGGTCTATGAAAGTATCTTCGCGTGTTAGCGGCTTTTTGCAAATGAAGAATCTTGCAGCGGTCTGGAACCTTTTGCAAATTTCACGTAAAAGTAAAATTCAAAGTGTTTTATACAGAGTAGAAAATGTCTTTATTGAGGTCCAAACTATTTTTTATCCTTGATTTTTATGTTTAGTGGTCAAACTTTCAAACACAACGTATTAGAGACTTATTTGATAAAAATTCAAAATAATTAAGGAAAAAATTGTGTTCTTAGTGAATCGTCAAAAAACAGACGAAAAGTGCTGGTGGTGGGTTCATCTTCTGTCTCTCATTTTATGTTTAAACAAGAACATACCAATTTTTTTCTCTTATACGATAGGTTCACCTTAAAACATTTTCTACAACCTAACCCGGTGGATAGGCCCACAGCGTTTCAGGTGATAACGTTGCTAGAAAGTGATCAAGAGTATACTTCTGTGGCTGAGGTTTCCGAAGCCAGCAAGTAAATTTTGTATGTCACAGGTTAGTGAGTCCTGAAAGAGGTAAGTTGAGGTTATAGGTTTCCTACTAAAAAGGTAAGCCCATAAAAATGGATAAAACACAAATATACCATATTTAGCAATTTTGATTGTTCCTATTCTTATTCACATCATTATATTTCTTATTTTTATTATTATTATTATTATTATTATTATTATTATTATTATTATTATTATTATTATTATTATTATTATTATTATTATTATTATTATTATTATTATTATTATTATTATTATTATTATTATTATTATTATTATTATTATTATTATTATTATTATTATTATTATTATTATTATCATTGTTATTGTTGTTTTTGTTATGAGTAGAAGTAGTAGTAGTAGTAGTAGTAGTAGTAGTAGTAGTAGTAGTAGTAGTAGTAGTAGTAGTAGTAGTAGTAGTAGTAGTAGTAGTTAGTAGTAGTAGTAGTTAGTTAGTAATAGTAGTAGTAGTAGTAGTAGTAGTAGTAGTAGTAGTAGTAGTAGTAGTAGTAGTAGTAGTAGTAGTAGTAGTAGTAGTAGTAGTAGTAGTAGTAGTAGTAGTAGTAGTAGTAGTAGTAGTAGTAGTAGTAAGTGTAGTAGTAGTAGTCATAGTGGTAGCAATTTTATTATTATTATTATTATTATTATTATTATTATTATTATTATTATTATTATTATTATTATTATTATTATTATTATTATTATTATTATTATTATTATTATTATTATTATTATTATTATTATTATTATTATTATTATTATTATTATTATTATTATTATTATTATTATTAATATTATTATTATTATTATTATTATTATTATTATTATTATTATTATTATTATTATTATTATTATTATTATTATTATTATTATTATTATTATTATTATTATTATTATTATTATTATTATTATTATTATTATTATTATTATTATAAAATGTATTAATTTTATTACTGATATTATTTATCATCATCTTCTTACTCTTCTCCCTCTCATTCTATTTCTGGTTATTTATCTGTCTTGTGTCTGCCTTTCTGTCTTTCCTGTCCTCCTTCAAGAGTGCAGCCTTGTCGCGGCGAAGGAGTTTAGTAATGCTTATGAGCATGAAGCCAGTGCTTTGGGGCCACTCCCATCTTTCTAAATCTTTTTTTTAAATTTTTTGTTGTCAAAACTAGCGATCTTGTTGGACTTCTTATTTTATTCTTTTTTTCTCTATATAAGGGACGTGCGTGGTTCTTAAGACAAATCTATGATAACCAAATTTCACATATGAATTTTTTTTCTTTTTTTTTTTTTTGCAACACACTAAACCGGCCAAAAGACTAACAGCATCAAAGGCGGTGAAGCTGGTATAAAGTGAATTGAGGAATATTGTTTTATCTCAGATTTACCAAACCAACAAGTTGTTTTTTGGTGTATAGAGTTTTAGCCCTATAGATGGTAAATCGAGGCAGTTGCAACAGATATGCGTCTCTCAATTTTCAAAAAGGATTTTCTACTTATCAAGGTAAGTTCATTAATGGAATGATAAAAGACGAGTAATCTCTAGTTTACAACGTTGTTGTTGTTGTTGTTGTTGTTGTTCTTCTTCTTCTTCTTCTTCTTCTTCTTCTTCTTCTTCTTCTTCTTCTTCTTTTACCTCTTCAGCTGAATAATCTTTCTTATATCATCCTTTTTCTGTTTTTCCTGTCCTCCTTCAAGAGTGCAGCTTTGTCGCGGCGAAGGAGCTTCTTCTTCTTCTTTTTCTTCTTCTTCTTCTTCTTCTTCTTCTTCTTCTTCTTCTTCTTCTTCTTCTTCTTCTTCTTCTTCTTCTTCTTCTTCTTCTTCTTCTTCTTCTTATTCTTTTACCTCCTCAGCTTAATAATCTTTCTTATATCATCCTTTTTCTGTCTTTCCTGTCCTCCTTCAAAAGTCCAGCTGCGGAGGTAGTGCGTATGAGCATGAAGCCAGTGCAATTTTTCCTAATATTCCGGGGCTTTTTCAGTATGTAGGAAATTTTCTTTTTGGTCATTAAACTTGATCAAACAAAATTGAGGAAACCTCAATTTGTGTTTCTATTTCTTAAATCAAAAAACGCTTGAAACTAAAACTTAGATTTAACTTCAGTCACTTCCTTGTGTGTCTTTTTTTTCCCAATACCTAGGTTGAAACTCGTTAGTTTTGTTTGTTTTTTTTTTCCAAACATTTACATTACTTTTTCAAATATTGAGCAAACGGAAAGGATTTTCATGCCTTTGAAGATTTGTGTCTTTTGTATTGCATTCTTTTTTTTTTTTTGTTTCTAATTTTTTGTGTTTACTAATCGAACGCTCATTTTTTTTCCGCACTGTTTTTTTTTTCTTCGGACGCGCCTAAATCTATTGTAAGTCATATCCTTTCCGCAATTAAATGGGTTAAAAGCACTTAATTTCATAACAAGATCAGCATATAAAATTAGAATGATGTTTGTAGCTGCCACGGTACATCGTAACGCCACCGTCGTTCTCATGTAAACACAATTCAAGTCGATTATTTTGAACGAAAATGTTACACCAGGATAGAAACTCAAACTTGTTTTCAGTTCACTGCAAACAAATGTTTAACATTAAAAATGATAGCACAAAATTTATACACTCAGTGCAGAGGAGTGTGAGAGACAGAGAGACAGAGAGAGACAGACAGACCGACAGACAGACAGACAGACAAACAGAAATACTTATTTAAAGACAAAGTGAAAAAAGAAAAGACGGATACAAAAAGGAAAGAGAGGTCAGCGTATCATGAGAATGATGCACATCGCATGTTTATCAACAGCACTATCCACGTTGTTTATGATACAAATTTGGTAGGACATGTCGTCCATTAAGAAAAATTATTATCAGTCTCAAAGTAATATTCAGTCTAGAAAATAGGGATTACATAAACGAAGAATTTGAGTTGTAAACATGAGTTATCATAAAACGATTGAAATTTAATTTTAATATATAAATGTTAAATGTTAAGAGTTAATTCTAGTTCCCTAGAAGAAGACATTATACTACCAATGTTCTTTTTGTGAGGTAAAATCTTTGAGGGACTCAGGTTCTACAATTTCGTTCTTAACAGTTTAAACGCGTCCTTATACTAGATATAGAAAAGACTTGTTATATTTTAGTATCTAAAAGAAATGGTCAGCAAAAAACGTTCTATCCTGAAGAACGGTGTATATGTTAAATAAGAACCAATTTTTCTAAAAATTTTAACGATATAGTATTAGAGTTGAGTTTAAATACTTGCCATGTTATTAGAATCAGATCATCTAAATTAATTCAGGTGCAAATAATTGGTATTTATACATCATAACTTATGTAAGATCCATGCGAAGATACGTTTATATCAATGGAATGTTTTTCATTTCAGAACTGAAAGAAAACACGTTACTATTGCCCAATATAAATATATATATATATATAAATATATATATATATATATATTGGGCAATAATAACGTATATATATATATACATATATATATATATATATATAAATGTATCTTGCTTTTTGGGAGAGCAGGGAAGGGATAGACAGAGAGAGGGAGAGAGAGAGAGAGAGAGAGAGAGAGAGAGAGAGAGAGAGAGAGAGAGAGAGAGAGAGAGAGAGCCTTAAAGAGAGTAGTGATGAATGAGAAAAGTTAGTTGATTGAGGTTAGAGTGTCGAAACCAGAAACAGTCACATTTTATATTGTTTTCAAGGCAAGGAGATACACCTTGTATTTAATGTTATACATAGATTATGAATATTTTCTTCTCATGAAAACAGCAAGCTTACTTTTCTCATTTGCCTATATAATGCACCATTTCGTTTACTTAGACTTTATATAGTTTTACCACCTACGGAATAATTAACTCCTGTTTTTTTTTTCTTTTTGCATGATTATTTTTGTAATGTGTTCTGTCAAATTTCTAGTTTATTTTTCTGTAATTGGAGACTGATTGTTCGAAGAATACGTATTTATACCTTCGAACTTGTACGCCGAAAAGCTTCAAATAACAGGAAAAAAGATGAGAATCAGAATGAGGAAAACAGATCAGTTCAAGGATACGTAATTTCTAGGTATCCGTATTCTATCTAATCATGTTCTACTGTATATTCGAATCAATTTAAAACGACAAATCCCCCAGCCTCGAGTCAAAGGAAAAAAATCCAAAGGATTTAAAAACATAAAAGTGAAAACTTTATAGAATATTATTTAAATGTAAAGAAAAGAAATAGTAATAAATCTCGTGTCACCTTTTCTAATTTATTTTTCTGTGTTTATAGTTTTGAATTGTTCGACGGAAAGCTACAAATAATAGGAAAATAAGGAGAGAAACAGAATGAGGAGGAGGGGGGAATGGGTATGGATTTTTTTCTATTCAGAAACAAACAGTTTTTACTAGACAGGGTACGTATTTGTAAGGTTAATATCAAGAATAAAAAAAAATTAAGAAATTTAAAGAATAATATTTGTCGACCATACTTTTTTTTTATAAGAATCTACACTTTCTGGGATTTGTTTTCCTTTTTCTGAG
>JAWDGP010000636.1:37500-42138 GCA_033675545.1 Elysia crispata
TCATACCACAGTTTAAGAAACAACTGAAAGATGCATATTAAATCAATATCAAAGTTAGGATAACTTACTGAAAATTATCAGTAGTAATAATAATTGGATTTGTTAGAATTGGTCCGCTCTTTTAAGGACTGTACTTTTTAAGGACAAAAAAGAATTATTCACAAGTTGTAACAGCACTAAAGACAAATCATTACAATTTATAATAATGCATTGTCTAGGACTACCATCATTACAATAAACTTATCAAGATGAGTTGGACATCAACCCACAATGCTTAAAAATAGATAGAACAAAAATAGTGTATTTACCTTGAACGGGTCTATCCTGGTATGCTCGTCCGCGTTCACCTTCTCTGGTGGCCAGTACTCCATAGTCCCTCCCATATGGGCAGCAAGTATAGTCCTTGAGGAATGGGTTACCTCCATAGCCATGCCTAGGTCACCAAGATGAGCACAATCTGACTCGCAAACAAACACGTTCTCCAGCTTCACGTCAATGTGAGCAACATCGTGTCTGTGGAGATATTCTATGGCGTGAGCTACGTGCGACATGTAGCGGATGACGCGTGAGGGCTCCTGCTTTCCGATCAATTCTACAAGGTCGCCCGCAGGGTAGTAAGGCATGACGATAGCGAAGTAGTCAAGGCATTGGGCAGCCAAGAAACATGGAACCAGGTGTGGGTGAGACAAACCCTGAAAGATGGAAATTAAAGACACAGCAAAAACTTGAATATAAAGTTAAACCAATCAAGAAAGGGTAAAACTTGGTAAAGAAACTCAGTGATTGCTCAATAGATTAAGTTGGAGGAAATTATGAAATATGATTTAAGCTGTCAAATCATCAATTTTGCTTTTTGCATAATACATGGCCCTTGATAATATTGAGACAATTTGAAAAATTTGACTAGTATCCTATTACCTATGTACTGTTTCACAGAAAGCCTATCAAAGGACTTTAATATTGCTTGGAAATATAATCAAAACACTACTGTAATTTAAGGACCCCTTTTAAGATTCAAAAAAAAATTTATCAATTATTTTTTAGTTTCTCTTCAATAAAATTCCGCCATAAATATCATTTTTGGTGTAAAAGGCTAAATGCATAACAGGCTAAATAAAAAAAAAACTTTCCAATCTTTTCAATTAGACTACACTCAAGAAAAAAAATGATTTAAAAATATTAAAAAGTGATAAAATTATTTACGACTTTTAATCAAAGAAAAATGGGATATCCTAGAGGAAAAAAAATATTTATAATTGCTCATGAATTAATGTCTTTTCTTTATCTAAAACTGTGTTTCTCATTCTTTAATTTCATTACATCATATGATGATAGAGGCACAATACACATACAAATCTTTTTTATATATAAACGTAAGATATACAAATTATGATTATTTAAAGTACAGATCTCACCTGCATGAATTTGACTTCCTCATGAAAAGCGTGAGTCCTCCTTTCCCGGTCATCTTCCGTAAAAGAAATTTTCTTCATAGCTAACAACCTCCCAGGCCCGCTCTTTTGTTGGACCAGGTATACTTTACCGAAAGATCCTTTGCCCAACACTTTGACTTTCTTCAAATCGGAACTCTCAAAAAAGTCTAGGTTTTTCAGGTCGTAGACTATGTTTTTTTTCTCTGTGTGGGCACACAGCCATGATGTAGAGCTATAAATGTACTTGGAAATGGTGTGTAAAACAAACTGGAACAAAACTGAATACAGAATGTCAAGTAGTCCGCATGCAGTGGATGCAAAATACGAACTGAATATCTCGAGCAGTTTAAGCAACTTATATACCCTCGCAATTAGTTCTCATTCGGCTTACTCATATTTCTCAAATAATTATTGTTTGTCTAATCTTAAGTAAACATTGAGGGTGACACGAGAACACTAAAGACTGACCAATGGACATGGGTGGACAAGCAGTGCCTCGAGGCTATTATTCTAATGGGAGCGCGGTCGGATCAAAAGAGATGCTAGGACGTCGCTTGAGGGCTTCAAGCCTTCAGGTGAAGACTCCATCATCGCAAGACAAGGTGGACTGCCGCCTCATCAAAAGAACTTTGCTTTGATAGGTAAAACAAACAACGCACACACGGAAGACAATGGTGTCATACTAGAGATTTGCTTAAATAGGCAATGTAAAGAACCGCTTTTATCTACTGCAACAAACAATGATGCCTAAAAGGGCTCTACTTATTTCAGTGTTATAGGTGCTTTTTTCTACAGTGGAAAAAATATTTGTTAGAGCTATGTTAAGACGGGCTGGGAAAACAAAGCTTCATTATCAGTTGTTGTGTCTTTTACAGCTTCGCTTAGACTGATTGGTAAAGATTGGGTTCATTTACAAAAATATAAATTGGTGTCATTTAGACCCTTACTTACACTAAATCATGTTTAGATTTAAATTCAATTTACGTTTACAAACGTAAATTGAACTTGAAAGCAGTCAGATTTTAAAATTGAAAGCTAAAAACACAAGATGTGGCTATTTCGATATCTAAAAGTTAACTAAAGTGACTCTAACAACCACACTATAATGGCCAAATAAAAAACTGTAATAATTGTTTTGACTGATAACTACTATCTGTTATGCTACCTTTTCCAGCTCTCCTTTGTTGATTGATTTCCCCATACAGCCCTTGCTTGACCAAAAAAATTATTTATTATTTATTATTATTATTATTATTATTATTATTATTATTATTATTATTATTATTATTATTATTATTATTATTATTATTATTATTATTATTATTATTATTTTCTTTTTTGTTCTTTAAAGTTAACAACAAACAAAATTAAGGTAACCTCACTGTGTGTTTTTATTTGTTTAATAAAAACGCATATAACTAAAAGGTACGGTTTAACTTCAGTTGTTTTCATTATGTGTCTTTTTTATTTGTCCATATTACTTAAGTTGTAAATCATTGGTATCTGATGGGTTTCTTTTTTTCACACATATATATTACTTTTGGATATGATGATCGAATACAACGAAAAGGTTTTTCCAACTTTTGAAGATTTGTGTTTTTTTGTATTGTATTCTTTTTTCTTCCAGTTTCTTATTTGTCTGTCTACTAAATTGCAACTAACTTTTTTTTCCGCACTGTATTTTTTTCTTCGGACGCGCCTACATCTACTCTAGGCCCTATTCTTTCCGTAATCAAATTGGTTGAAAGCTCTTAATTTCATAACAAGTTCAGCAATCAAAATTAGAATGATGTTTGTAGCTGTCACGGCACATCGTAACGCCATCGTCGTTCTCGTGTAAACACAGTTCAAGCCAATTATTTTGAACGAAAATGTTACACCAAGATAGAAACCCAAACTTATTGTCAGTTTAATGCAAACCAATCTTTAACAATAAAAGTGATTCCACAAAATGAAACAAACACTCACTGAAGAAGGGTTAGTGAGAAAGAGAGAGAGACAGACAGACAGACAGACAAGACAAACAGAGATACTTACTCAAAGATAGGGAGAAAAGAGAAAAGAAGGATGCAAAGAGTAAAGTAAGGTCTACATATTAAGAAAATGATGCACATCGCATCTTTATCAATAGCAGTATTCAGGTTTTTTATGATATAAATTTGGTTGAAGTAGCACATATAGTCCTCTAAAAATAATCACTGTCAATCTCAATATATTATTCATTCTAGAAAATAGGGATGACTTGAACGAAGATTTTAAGTTGTAAACATGATTTATAAAAAAAAATTAGTGAAATTTGAAGTTAAATACTTTAACATTGTTTTAAATGTTAAGAGCCAAAATCTATATCTGTAGAAGTAGACATTATACTATCGATGCTCTTTTTGTGAGGTAAAAATCTTTGAGAGACTCAGGTTCTACAATTTCTGTTCTGAACAGCTTAAACGCATTATTATACTAGATATAGAAAAGACTTGTTATATAATTATCTCTTAGGTATTTCAAAGAAATCACCACCAAAGATTTTTCTATCTTTAAAAAATGGGTATATATGTTAAATAAGAACCAAATTTTTCTAAGAATTTTTACGATGTAGCATTAAAACTGGAGTTCAAATACTTGCCATGTTATTAGAATCAGTTCATCTAAATTAATTGAGGTGAAAATAATTCATATTTTTACATGAAGTTATGTAAGATCCATAAAGATGGATTTATATCAATAGAATTTTTTTTCATTAAGAACTGGAAGAAAACACGTTACTATTGCCCAGAGCTAAAATAGATATAGGTATATATTGCTTATTTGGTAGAGAGCAGGGAAGGGATAGAGAGAAGAAGAGAGACAGACAGACAGACTGACAGAGAGGCAAACAGAATGAGAGTAGTGATGAAAGAGAAAAGTTAGGTGAATAAGGTTAGAGTGTCGGGACCAGAAAATGTCACATTTACTATTGTTTTCAAGGCAAGGAAGATACACCTTATATTTAACATTATAGATAGTTTATAGATATTTTTTAATGAAAACAGCAAGATTACTGTTGGCATTTGTTTAGTATAATGGATCAACTCGTTTACTTATACTTCATATAGTTTTACTACCCAGTGGAATAGTTAAATCCTGTTTTTTAACGTGTTCTGTCTGTCAAATTTCTAGTTTATTTTTCTGTAATTGGGGACTGATTGTTCGAAGAATATGTGTTTAT
>JAWDGP010000637.1:0-42500 GCA_033675545.1 Elysia crispata
GACCTTGGGCCCACCATAACCCCCCCCCCCCACCTGGGATTTTTGTACACCCATATTTTCTGAAAGGTGACCCACCAAGGTGTAGAAAATCGATGTTAGCCAAATGGAAAGTGTCATCTTCATATAGTTATTGCCATTTGTTTACGGGCTTTTGGCATTGTTGAAATAAGGGGGTGGGTTTTTTATTTCAGTCATAAACTAATTCTTTTCTACACAAATGTACACAAATTATGGCTCATATGAAAGCTAAAATGATGCTCTTTCTTATGGTGAAAACAGATTTACAAAATCTTTTACGGTAAAAAATATGTATTGGTTCAAAGTCAGATTTTGTGTCAAAATGGAAAAATTAAGATATGTGAAAACCACTGAAACTAAAACTTTTTGTTGGGATTTTTCAACACCTGTATTTCCTGATTTGGTATCTCTCATAGTAAGGGAATATGGGTATAAGTTACTTTGGAAGTGTCATCTTCATGGGTAATTCCCCCTTGTTTACGTTTTTTTCGCATATCTTCAAAAAGGGGGTAGGGTTCTTTTTTGAGTCATATCTCCACATCCGCTCAGGCAAATGGGCACTTGTTGGTACTCAAATGAAAGCTAAAAAGCTACTCTTTCATGCAGTGTAACGGGTTTTACGATATCTTAAGCTAGTCAAATTATATTTGCATTCAAACTACATTCACCTTCCGAAAACGTAAAACTGAAATATTCTTTGTGTCTAAACTCAACATTACATGTTAGGAGTCAGTAATTTCTACCTTTTCTAAAGCATCACACTCCAAAGTGTAAGAAAATGTGTGTTAGGTCGATTTTAAGTGAGACTGAAGAAACTACATTGTATTACAAATGTAGATATTAAGGCGCATTTGTGCATTTAATAGTCCAGGCATGACATTTTGCAAATGAATGTGTTATAAGTGCAATACTTGACAAAATAATGGAGAACACCCATGTGAACTTTCTCAAGGAAAAATGCATGCAATTAAATAGTAATGTCATATAATAGTTAGACATAAGCTTTGGGTTTTTTGTAACAAACCATTATAAATCATCAGAATTCAAGAATGTTATGTGGGAACAATGAAACTTAGTAATGAATTCAGAATAATCACAAGAAATTGCCATTATTGTACACAAGAGGGATGAGAAAATATTGTCTGTGACATTCAATTTCTCCATAGTATGCACTTGCCCACATTTAAAATGAACCACTGGAAACTATGTATAAATATCAGTGGCTTCAAGTGGTGAATTTGTAATGTTGGCAAGTACATATCACATAGCATGCAGAATACATATTAGTATTAGAAACTATCTGAGCATTGTAATTCAAGGCATGAAACCAATAAGTACACACAGTTGAAGCATATTCACACAGGGAAAGGCATAACATGTGATGTGAGATCATTGTACAATGCATAACCAAAATAAGATAATGTCTATAACATTTACATCTCTCTCTCTCTCTCTCTCTCTCTCTCTCTCTCTCTCTCTCTCTCTCTCTCTCTCTCTCTCTCTCTCTCTCTCTCTCTCTCTCTCTCTCTCTCTCTCTCTCTCTCCCCCACATACACACACAAACACACATTCTTTTCGATCTGGATGAAACATTGCAGCAAGATCTTAACAGAAGCTGGTTAGTTTTCTTCTTCACTGTCACTCGTTTCATTGTCACTGTTCTCACTGTCACTGTCAAACTCATTTGAAAAACTGTCACAAACATCATCTTCATCATCTTCTGGCTGATAGCTTGACAAGATATCCACCAGATCTTGAGGAACAATGTCTCCTTCACACCAATTATAGTCAAGGTCTCCATTCAAGGTCACCTTCCAGCCATGCTCCTCAGCTGGTGGTAAATCTGGAAATGAGATGGTCGATTTCTTCCAAAGTAGTGTCTGATAATTCACACGCTTGACGTGCATTTGGAGAGTGGATCGACATGGAGGCAGCAAACTAAAATCGATTCCATCAGAGTTAGTCAGTACATTTCCAGACCCTGTTTGAAATCGTTGACGAACCATGTCAAAACGAAGCTTGTTCACATCTGAATATGTAGGTTTTCCATACATGAAACAAACAAACTGTTCCAAGTCAGACAGCAAGTTAGCACCTACAGCGTCATTCACACCAAGAGCCTCAAATGCAAGCAGAAACTGTGGTTTTGCTTTCATGATCTTCAATGGCTTCATTTTTCCTCTTCGAAGGAATGCACTAGTGGTGTCACACCCTGTAAATGCATGAAACCCCAAAATAGCACGGATAACACTTTTGTCATGCATCTCAGCTAAGACAGATACGTTGATGAGTCTGCGATGACACCCTGTTCCAGTCTGTAAGAATAATGGCTTTGACATTTCAGTGGCAAAGTACAGCAGGAGTAAAAAGACATCTGTGTTCGGAGAGTGGACGACAATCTCATCACAGTTATTTTGGGCTGCATGAAAACAATGAAGTATAATGCGATTGTCCGCTTCTTCGTGAGATGAACACAGCAAGTGCACAATGGTTGATTCTGTTGTCATTCCATCGCTGCTCGTCAAACGGGTGCACTGTTCTGCTGACGCAAACATGATTTCCCTGTCTTTGAGTTGTTCTACATATTTATCATCCTCCCACAATTGCAGAAGTAGGTTGATGAAATTTCTCTTGTTTTCATCATTGGATAAAAAGGACTTCCAGTCTCTTGGGGTTTTTGTTGACTGTCCACGCAACAACAAGGGTTGTGTTTGGCTGGAGCCTCTTCTCATCCGCTCAAGACATTTGATTGATTTCACATTGTACGAATCTGTCACAAAATGAATACATTCAGCTTGGGGTAAGAGGTGGAAGATCTTTTCTGTCAGTTGGCCAAAAGTTTCGGGAATATTTTTAAGGGAGTGAAGCAGAGCATTTCCATCAATGATTACTTCTTTCAGTGTATTTGTATTGCTTGTGGCATCGGCAAGGGCAGCAGGGCTTTCCAGTTTGTGCATTAATACACTTTTGTCTGTTTTTGTGGGAAGTCCGTCTGGTGTTGCAAGGGCCCATGGAATTGGACTTAGTGGATATGCCAATATTTTTTGGAGATCCAACTCATGATCAGTACTTAGCATCAACAGCTGTCCAAAAATGTTCCTCTGTGCAACAATCTGTACTTTCTCTTGTTTTGATGTTTTTACAGAAACACTTTTCTGACAGTTTTGAAAGGTCTTCAGTGATGTCTTTTTGATAGAATGCTTACTTCTTCATAAGATTTATTTTGTCTGCTGACTATTTAAGTTTTGCATTATCGCAAGGTAAATGTAGTTTGAATACAAATAAAATTTGACTGGCTTAAGATATTGTTAAACCCGTTACATTATATGAAAGAATAGCTTTTTAGCTTTTATTTGAGCACCAACAAGTACCCATTTGCTTGAGCTAATATGGAGGTATGACTGAAAAAAGAAACCTCTCCCCTAGTTTGCACGTAGGACAGAACTGATTCATCATAGAAGACCATAATTCTATGAAGAAGACAATTAAAATCAAACTATCTCACATTTTCTAACACCTTGGAGTGCAATGCTTTAGAAAAGGTAGAAATTATTGACTCCTTACTTACAAGGTTTGGTTTAGATAAGCTGAATATTTCAGTTTTGCATTTTCGCAAGGCAAATGCACTTTGAATACAAATAAAATTTGACTAGCTTAAGATATTGTAAAAATCCGTTACACTACATGAAAGAGTAGCTTTTTAGCTTTCATTTGAGTACCAACAAGTGCCCATTTGCTTGTGCGGATGTGGAGATATGACTCAAAGAACAACCCTACCCCCTTATTTGAAGATATGCAAAAAAACGTAAACAAGGGGGAATTACTCATGAAGATGACACTTCCAAAGCAACTTATACCCATATTCCCTTACTATTAGAGGTACCAAATCAAGAAATACAGGTGTTGAAAAATCCCAACAAGAAATTTTAGTTTCAGTGGTTTTGACATATCTTAATTTTTCCATTTTGACACAAAATCTGACTTTGAACCAATATATCTTTTTTACCGTAAAAGATTTTGTAAATCTGTTTTCACCATAAGAAAGAGCATCATTTTAGCTTTCATATGAGCTATAATATGTGTACTTTTGTGTAGAAATAATGAATGTATGACTGAAATAACAATCCCACCCCCTTATTTGAAAAATGCCAAAAGCCCGTAAACAAATGGCGATAACTATATGAAGATGACACTTTCCATTTGGCTAACATCGATTTTCTTACACCTAGATGGGTCACCTTTGAGAAAATATGGGTGTACAAAAATCCCAAGGGGGGGAGGGTTTCACCCGCTAGCCCACGGTCTATATCTATCTATCTATCTGTTCCACTCTCTTTCTCGAATGCAAACACTTAGCAATCACTTCTTTATGAGACATTAGATAAAATGAAAAATGATGTCATCAGTTTGTGATGTATTATGCATTATTACTTAGTAACTAGCTATAGTTTATAAATACGAATTATGTGAATGCATCCAAGAACGATGTAAACTTTACAGAAATAAACCCTCCTACTTCCGGTTGCTAAAAACATGTCTCTTGGTCCTTTATCTTATTGTTTGTGAACCCACAATCTCGAACCATCACAGTGGCGACGAGGAAGTTTCAGAAAACATTTATTTTCAATCATTTACACATATAAACAGTCTGTTCTTTGTCCCAGGCTGGTTATTTCTTTAAATCTAGATCTAGACGTCTTGAGTCAATCCATTCAGCTCAAAACGTACTTTGAAACCTTTCATAGATTGTGACCTTCGATCTAGATCTTCAAAAATCCTACACAATGCCCAAACCAGACAACTTTGATGAGGCTATAGAGTCTTTCACCAATTATAAAGAACGATTAGATGCCTATTTTCTGGCCAATCACATTGCTCAGGCCAAACAAAGTGCTGTTCTTCTTTCCGCATTGGGACCCAAAGTGTATGGTATTTGTCGATCACTGACTGCACCAGACCTGCCAACGACAAAGTCTTACAACCAGTTGTGTCAGATTCTTTCTACACATTATTGCCCTAAGCCTCTAGAAATAATGGAAAGATATAAATTCCATAAGCGTAACCAACAACAGGCAGAATCTATTACAGACTATATAGCTGCCATCAAGAAACTGTCTGAACACTGTAACTTGGGTGAGACACTTCTCACATCTCTACGTGACAGATTCGTCTGTGGTCTTAGTGAGGTTGCCATTCAGAAATGTCTCCTTCAAGAGAGGGACCTGACCTTTGATAATGCCACAAACATGGCTCTGGCTATGGAAACAGCCTATCATGACGCCGGAGAAATACAGGGATCAACATCTTCACCACTCCATATTATGCCATCCATGCACCCCAAAAGAAAACATAAAGATCAGCAGTTTCCACCTTGCCTCTCTTGCGGCAAGACAAACCATAAACGCCAAGATTGGTGCTTTAAAGATGCAGTATGCAACACGTACAAAAAGAAGGAGCATCTCAGCCAAGTATGTAGAGGAAAGAAAAAAAGGACAAACCAACAAAATCCAAAACCAAAATTAAATTACTTCAATAACGCCTCTCACAAGGTTCGTCAAGTACCAGTACATGAAATGAGCGAGGATCAGTTCACATTAGATCTATTCAACTTTGACTCTGGTTAAAAAATTATTCTGAAAATCACCATGAATAAATTTCCAGTACAGATGGAACTAAACACAGGCTCAGCGCTCTCCTTAATGACGATAAATGACTTTAAGTCTGTCTTTCAAAAAGAACCCAAACTTACGTCTACGAATGTCAGACTCAGGACTTACACAGGGGAAATAATCCAACCTCTTGGCAAAACTTCAGTCAAAGTTAGCACCAACAACCAGGAGAAGCAATTAGACATATACATCCTGAAGAAGGGAAGCAATCCAATATTAGGCAGAGACTGGCTATCTCACATTAAGATCGACTGGCCAGAAGTCAAGAAAATGGATCAGTCATACTATGATACAACCGTATTGCAGAAAAAATTCACAGAATTGTTTGCTGATGGAATTGGCAGAGTGAGAGATCATGAAGCAACCTCGAAATTAAAAGAAAACTCCGCACCAAAATTCTTGAAAGCCAGATCTGTCCCGTTCTCAATCAAACCAAAGGTTGAGAAAGCACTCGATGACCTTGAAAGACAAGGCATCATCAGCAAAGTTTCTCACAGAGATTGGGCAACACCAATTGTTCCGGTCGTAAAGGCATCAGGTGACATACGCATCTGTGGAGACTTCAAAGTCACGATTAACCCAGTTCTTCAAACTGAACAGTACACCCTCCCAAGACTGGACGAAATGATCTCCCTCTTACAGCAAGGAAGGGAATTTTCTAAAATCGATCTTCGGCAAGCGTACTTTCAACTGCCTCTAGATGAAGCCTCTAAGCAACTTACTACTATCAACACTAGCAAAGGACTATACGTCCTCAACAGATTGGTCTTTGGCATAACGTCATCACCAGAAATTTGGCAGAAAACTATAGACCAGGTTCTTAAAGGTCTGCAAGGAGTCCTCTATCACCAAGGTGATATGATTGTGTTTGGCAAGACAGATGAAGAGCACCATACAAATCTTATCAAAGTTCTTCAGAGACTTCAAGACTACGGAATCCGTGCAAACCGTGCCAAATGCTCATTCTACAGAGATGAAGTCACCTTCTGTGGCATCAAAATAAGCAAAAATGGCCTTCACAAAACAGAAGACAAGATCAAAGCAGTTCAAGATGCACCAAAACCCACAAATAAATCAAACCTAAGGTCATTTTTAGGTTTAGCCAACTATTATCACAAATGGTTTCCCAATATTTCCACCATATCAAAACCACTGTACAATTTACTGCAGAACGATACACCATATAAGTGGTCAGACCAATGTCAAACAGCTTTCGACAACATAAAGAACATGGTCGCTTCTGACTTAGTGTTTACCCATTACGATCCTGAACTACCTCTGAGCCCTGCGACTGATGCATCACCTTATGGCATAGGAGCAGTTTTGTCTCATATAACGACCGAGATAGAGAAACCAATAGCTTTTGCCTCGCGCACACTGTCGAAAGCAG
This sequence comes from Elysia crispata, assembly GCA_033675545.1. Lineage (NCBI taxonomy): Eukaryota > Metazoa > Mollusca > Gastropoda > Plakobranchidae > Elysia > Elysia crispata. The sequence goes on from JAWDGP010000637.1 coordinate 7,078, forward strand.
AACAAAACTACCCTCAATTAGACAAGGAAGCTCTTGCTATCGTCTGGTCCGTAAAAAAGTTCTTCTTCTACACCTGTGGTCGACATTTCACTTTGATCACTGACCACCAACCACTGAAATACATTTTCAGTCCAGACAAGGGCATTCCGGCCATGTCAGCGGCCAGACAACAGAGATATGCAGCAATTCTCCCAGGATTTGATTACTCGATTGAATATCGCACCTCCAAAGCGAATGCAAACGCTGACAGTCTTTCCAGACTTCCTCTGAAGGATCAATGGGGAACAGAAGAAGATGCGAATGACCTCTTTTACAAAGAAGTATTGGACTCAGCTCCTGTCAGTCCAATCACTATCGCAAGAGAATCACGACATGACACTTTTCTATCTCAAGTTATTGATTTCATAAAAAAAGACAGCTGGCCAAACCAGATATCTGTGGAACTAAGAAGCTACCAAAACATACGACAGGAACTTACAGTTCAACAAGACAGTCTCTTGTGGGGATACAGAGTTGTTCCACCATCCAAACTGCGCCCATCAATCCTTCAAACGCTTCATACTGGACACCTAGGTATCGCAAAGATGAAAAAATCTTGCTAGAAACTATGTCTGGTGGCCTGCTATGGACAACGACATTGAAATGATCGCCAAAAGCTGCAGTGGATGTGCCATGTCACAGCCTGATCCACTTCACGCACCACTTCATCCATGGCAATGGCCTGAAAAACCATGGCAACGGATCCACATTGATTTTGCTGGACCCTTCATGAGTTCCATGTTTCTCATAGTAGTGGATGCTCATTCGAAATGGACTGAGATCATACCAACATCGAGTACAACATCATCAGCTACAATCAATATTCTCAGTACCATATTTGGTCTCTGACAATGGTGCACAATTTACATCAGAAGAATTTGCAACTTTTGTCAGGAGCAATGGCATCAAGCACACCAAGACAGCGCCTTATCATCCTGCAACTAACGGATTTGCAGAACGCATGGTACAAACGTTTAAGTCAGCTATGAAATCAGCTAAAGACGACAAGGGTAATGTTTACACAAAACTTGCCAGATTCCTACTTGCCTATAGAAACTCACCTCACTCCACGACTGGTGAGACCCCAGCATCTCTCATGTTTGGAAGAAAGCTCCGAACCAAAATTGATCAGGCACTCCCTGATATCAAGACGAAAGTGTCATCCAACCAATCAGACCAAGTCAAGTCTCATTCACAAGCTGCACTGCGTCTCTTTAACATTGGAGATAAAGTCCTCGTTAGAGACTACAGACAACACCAGAGATGGCAACATGGCACTATTTCTGCCCAAACTGGATCTCGCAGCTATTAGGTGGAGATTGCACCTGGAGTGATCTGGCGACGGCACTGTGACCAAATAATTCACACATCATCAAGCATCAGCTCTTCAACCACTCCAGAGCCCATCCTGCTTCCTACTAATCCTAATCTTCAACACACACTTGTACAAAACCCAAGTTCAGAGGCAAAATCTCCGCCAACTCCACCTCAGACCATGCTTCCTCCCATGGTCAACGATAGGGCTGAGCAAGAGTCCTCGCCCTCACCCTTGCCCCCTGACACACAGTCTCGGGTACACAATCACACTACACGCACTAGAAGTGGTCGCGTTGTCAAAGTTCCCGCCAGATGCACAGACTAGGCATGTTTTATTACAAGGGATGTGCAGCGACCACTAACACATTGTAACACACCACATTTTTTTACACTAATTATTTAGGTTCATTAAGCTACTAGAGCTTTCGCCAAAAAGGCTCTTCTATTAGTTTCTGTTTTGAATTATTAAATTTTTCAATCACACTTATTCTGAGGAACGAATGATGTCTCAAGTCCAAGTTTACTTTGAACTTGAACATTATCCTCCCATGGACATTTTATTTAATTTCAAACCTATCAATATCAAGTTAATTTCTATGTTATCTTTTGACACTGTTTATTAACTTTAATTAAAAATATGTACTTGAATGATACACTGTATTCTTCAACTTTCAACACTCCAAGTAAAAAGTTAATTCACTATTATTTTTTCTTTTAACCCATAATAATGAATACTTACATGTTCTTAAAATATTACAGTACAACTTACTTTTTTTTTTTCACGGAGAGGAGAGGATATGTGATGTATTATGCATTATTACTTAGTAACTAGCTATAGTTTATAAATATAAATTATGTGAATGCATCCAAGAACGATGTTAACTTTACAGAAATAAACCCTCCTACTTCCGGTTGCTAAAAATATGTCTCTTGGTCCTTTATCTTATTGTTTGTGAACCCACAATCTCGAACCATCACACAGTTCACATAAATTTACAAAGAATTCCTACCGAATCAAACAAAACAAAGCTTGTGTACACAGGCAACTATTTTCATAAAGTTACATGTGGTGTGTCTATTTCTGAGTGTTTTCTTCATAGGTTTCTCAATGTTCTTGTCTGTTAACTTCTCAGTGTTCTTGTTTATCATTTTCTCATTTTCTGAATGGTTTGGGTTACTTTTTGATTGAAAAAATTGACCATACCACAGTTGATGTGAAATTCGGACCTTACCAAGACCAATGACTTCAAATGGTAATGTTAGCACTTTGATCACTATGAATTGTATCATCTCACAGCCATGAACCTTACCAATGACTTCCAATGGTAACGTTAGCACCTTGATCACTATGAATTGTATCATCCCACAGTCATGGACCTTACCAATGACTTCCAATGGTAAATGTTAGCACTTTGATCACTATGAATTGTACCATCCCATAGCCATGGACCTTACCAATGACAAATGTTAGCACCTTGATCATTATAAATTGTATCATCCCATAGCCATGGACCTTACCAATGACTTCCAATGGTAAATGTTAGCTCCTTGATCACTATAAAATGTATCATCCCATAGCCATGGACCTTACCAATGACTTCCAATGGTAAATGTTAGCACCTTGGTCACTATAAATTGTATCATCCCATAGCCATGGACCTTACCAATGACTTCCAATGGTAACGTTAGCACCTTGATCACTATGAATTGTATCATCCCACAGTCATGGACCTTACCAATGACTTCCAATGGTAAATGTTAGCACTTCGATCACTATGAATTGTACCATCCCATAGCCATGGACCTTACCAATGACAAATGTTAGCACCTTGATCATTATAAATTGTATCATCCCATAGCCATGGACCTTACCAATGACTTCCAATGGTAAATGTTAGCTCCTTGATCACTATAAAATGTATCATCCCATAGCCATGGACCTTACCAATGACTTCCAATGGTAAATGTTAGCACCTTGGTCACTATAAATTGTATCATCCCATAGCCATGGACCTTGCCAATAACTTTCAATGGTAAATGTTAGCACCTTGGTCACTGTAAATTGTATCATCCCATAGCCATGGACCTTGCCAATAACTTCCAATGGTAAATGTTAGCACCCTAATCACTATGAATTGCATCATGCCTCAGCTATAGCCCTTTGGTTAAACTTGACTTCATCATTGTTTTACAAGGCATTTAGATTTAGTACATAGATCTATAATGTTCTTTTTCTCTGGCAAAATCCCTAAGGAGTATAGACATGTATCCAAATTAATCTGCCCATTAACTGTGGTGTTGTTAATGTTGCTGTCTCTGAGAGTTCAAATTTCAACTGCTTTAAACTTTTCTCAAGAAATAATTTTAGTTTTATCCATACGAGAGATTTCAGCTTTTTTTTTATATGTAAACAGCTATAATTGTCTAAACTGGCATATATGTAAATCTGTTGGCCTGAGAAATGCATGCAAGGTTCATTATATAATGTATGCTAGCACAGGTTTTAAAACGGACAAAGAATTCAATTTGTGTTAAATATATACAGTATATACAAAGAATTTATTATTGAAACAAATACTTGTATAACAATTAACAATAATACAAATAACAGTATGCACATTCAAAAGGGCAAAAACCCTTCAATCAATTTGTATTTTCAGAATTTAGTTTTTGTACAAAAATTAACTACAAAAAAAAACAAAAATAATATACAATGATTCAGTGAACCCAGAAAGTGTAGGCAAATTTTCTGCGGCTAATCTCATTCTAAGCCGGCACCAGTACCGTGTTTGTGACAGGACAATTGATGGTCTGATACCTTACCAACATTCACTGCAAGGTTGACAACAAACCATCACGCGTTTTTACCAATGGCATAGAACCCTTAATACAAATGTACATACATGTATACAATTTGTCAAATATGCTGAAAGCAAAGTCTTGAACAAGTTGGTCTGGTTTGAAATGATTTTGCTGTTAAACACAATTAACATCATACATGGAGGATAAAACTAAGAAACTTTTCTAATTTCACTTTTGGGTGATCCTTACAAACGAGAAGACAACTATATTATGCAAGATTAAATCAACTCCCAATTTTGAACAATATTTGATCATGTTCAGAGCTCAGCCCCCAAAACTGGTTAAATGAGAATCTTTAACACATTAAGAAAAACATTGTTTTGCTGGATCAAATTCTTTGTGACTGGAAAGAGACAAATATATCCTATATAATCTGATAAAGAATCAAGCAAAAGGCCTGAAAGTATATCCTATATGATTTGATAAAGAATCGAGAAAAGACCTGAGAGTGTATACTATATATATCAAATAACAAATCTAGCAAAGGGCTTGACAGTATATCCTACATAATCTGCTAAAATCGAGCAAAAGACCTGATAGTATATCCTTCATAATCTGATAAAGAATTGACAAAAGACCTGACAGTGTATCCTATATAATCAAATAACAAATCTAGCAAAAGACCTGGCAGTATATCCTACATAATCTGATAACGAATCAAGCAAAACGCCTGTAAGTATATCCTATATGATTTGATAAAGAATCGAGAAAAGACCTGACAGTGTATCCTATATAATCAAATAATGAATCGAGCAAAAGACCTAACAGTATATCCTCCATAATCTGAAAAAATCGAGCAAAAGACCTGATAGTATATCCTTTATATTCTGATAAAGAATTGACCAAAAGACCTGACAGTGTATCCTATATAATTTGATAACGAATCGAGCAAAACACCTGACAGTATATCCTGTATAATCAGATCACAAATGGAGCATAATAAATAATGTACGATTCCACCAGTGAAAATTGGAAGAAAGAGGAATCCACGTGCTGATTTACTGGGCAGGGGTGTCCAACAAATGTCGATTGTCAGCAATGAAGTTACGCATGAAGCCTGCTAGAAGATGAGCTTCCTCCACTGAAACAGCGTTGTAGAGAGACACACGGATGCCACCCACCGATCTGAGATGGTTCAGTTGAAAATAAAAAAAGAAAAAAACATTTAGGACAGTTTAAAAAAAATTTACTCTGATTCAGTAAACTTAATACCACCTCTTTTTCTTATTCCATAAATCCACCTCTCATTCTTTTTATATCAAATTCTCGTTCGCTCTCTCACTCTGTTCCTTCCCCCCTCTCTCTCCAACTCCTCACCTATGACCCTTAAGCTGTAGGTAGCCAGCTTTTGTGGCCTCTTCCAGGAACTTCTTTTCCAAACTGTCGTTACCCTCAATTGATCCGATCCGGAAGGGTAGATTTGTGCGGCTGCGACATTTGGGGTCAAGAGGACAACTAAATAAAAACATGAAAACAAACAATTTAAAGTTTTTCTCAAGACGATTCCTAATAACAAAATTATACATGTATCGATTTTTTTTTAAATTTGTGGACGAGGAGCCTTTAGTCAGGAAATAAATTCAAATAAAGAGTTGCTTGAAAAGATCCTATGACAGGACCAAACATACAGAGTTAGATCTGGAAACCAGTACATTTAATCAGTCCTGACTATGCTGTCCTTTATCATTAGTCAATAAGTAATTTTTTTTTGCACAGCATGTGCAATAGACGTTCATACCAATGTTTGATCAAATCTAACAACACTATACATCAAAGGTTGCCAATGAAAATATAACAGCATACAGTGATAAAAAAAATACAGATACCTGCATTTAATACCATCCAGACCAAAATTATGGTAATGACAAATTTTTTCATCTACTGAATTTTATTGCTGCTGCTGCGTCAGGTTAATCAGACTACCTTAAAGTCTGTCGTATCTTACTGTTAAGAAAGTCACAGATCATTCACATATACAAGAAAAATGTGAATACAGAATAATTCAAAAGTATTACAAATAAAATCTTAGTCAAACAGAATAATAATGACCCCATATTACTTGTGATCGCAAAATGTCAAATTCATTCTGACTTTCAGTCCGTCACTACTTTGGTTTCCATATTAAATCCATCCATTTTTAGTCAAGATTCCCCTGTTTTAGAGAAAAGCCAGCAATGAAAAGTTTTAAATCCTTTTCAAGCATTGCCAATGCTCTTAAGAAATCTCCATGATTTAATATCTTTATCTATTATTTTCTCTTTTTGTTTACAACTTTCTATCTCTCTGCCTCTTACTCTCTTCCATTCTATCTCTCTTCCTCCCTCACACTCACTCTCCACATCAATGTAGCTCACCTTCACTCTCTGTCTTCCCTCCACCCAACCCCCCCCCCCTTCTCCTCCTCCTCCTTCCCCCCCCTCCTCCTCCTCTCTCTCTCTCTCTCTCTCTCTCTCTCTCTCTCTCTCTCTCTCTCTCTCTCTCTCTCCCTCCCTCATATGTCATCACTTCTCTCTCTCTCTCCCTCATATGTCATCACTTCTCTCTCTCTCTCTCTCACCAGTAGAATCCATCAGACTCCTCTACCACATTGTATATTGTGGAGGACTTGACCTGAGAGTTGTGATCCATGCTGGCCACACCACCCTGACTTTTGATCCAATTGAACACCAGACCCATGATGTAGACGCTTGACATAGGCAATATGAAAGAGAGTAAGTTCAGGGATTATCATAATTTTCCTAATTAAAACACAAATGATCACATACAATTGAAAAGAAATCATTTGTGGTGCACAAAAATTTCCAGTGTATCATTTAACAATCAATTTCCCTTGATGTTACTGAGTCACTTGCTATATGGCTGCTAATTGTGTTATCAATCATCTCAGGCCAGAGGAGAAAGACCACAACATACTGTGCTGGACTATGAGCCCTTGACAAGGTAGAAATCAAAATTTAAAATTTTTGTGTTGTGGACTCAAATGAATACATGTAATGACTTTGTGTGGCGTGGGGAAATGCGAAGAGAGAGGGGCAGAGAAAAAAGAGAGACTGAGACTATGTGATAAAGATATAGAAACTGATTTAAAAAATACAGAAAGATTGGGAGAGATGTCGCAAGAAGGTCTTTATTAAAGAGAATTACCTTTTAAGTCAGAATGAGAATATGTAGCATATTTTGAGATGGAAACATTTTTTTAACTTGATCAAATCGTCAGACAGAAAAATTTACAGGCATGTTGTGAATAGTTTTTGCTTTGTCCGAGTCACAGAAGGCTGTCTGGCAAACAATCATGAGGCTTGATTTTATGTCAATCTATTTCGACTGACAAATTGGTTATCTATCTACAGTAGAATCACTTTAAACCGAAAGCCGCTAAACCGAAAAATTCGATGAACCGAAAAAAAATCGATAAATTGTGCGAATTTCCTCTTTGCTTTTGTACCCTTTCCCGGGATAAACCGAAATGCTTCGAAACGGCACAGCCTTCAAATCGAAATAACTTTTCTCTATTTTTTTTCTCTTTCTTCCCCTTCTCTTTATTAACCCAGAGGGAAAAAAATCAAAACACACCCAATGCCTAGATCTAGTGCAAGTAATTGTATGAAAGGAAGAGTAGGCATTTTCGACAATCTTATAGCTGATGGGGGGTGGGGAGGGGCACACCGATCAAGCCCTGCACTAGACCCGCACCCACACAGTCAATGAACAGGAATGAGGAGGGGTAGTGGCGATGGTAAACAATGGTGATTGGACATTCACGCAAGGGATCGCCACTGCACCGTCTCGCTCGCACAGTCAGTGGTTGTGCTTTTGTGCGTGTATGTGTGTGAATAGAGGTCTAGTGCTTTGTAAGACGGTAGAGATAGACACACGAAGCCTTCTTTCTTTGTCCGGCGCACTGATACTGACACTAGTGACAGTGATACTGCATTCTTTGTAAGGCAGTTGTATGTTCTTCAACACGGGGGGACAGGCACCGTGACACACACACGCCGCCACAGTTCCAGTTTTTACATCTAATCGGTACATGTACTCTAATTTCTAATTTTCATTAGGCCTACAACTTGCGATAGTTTTCAACATTTAGCTTTATCCAACTCTAAGATGTAGAAAAGAAAGCACTCTGCTTACACATTGGAATTTTAACTGAAAATCTTATCCGAAGTGGATGAAAAGAACCTATCGAAGACAGAGATCTGTAAAAAACATAGCATCCCAAACTCAACGCTGTCTACAATTTTGAAAGACAGGGAGAAGTTACAGAAGGCTCGTGAAGATTCGAAATTTGCCCGACTACCAAGAAAATGAAACTTTGCAGTCATGAAGAGCTGGAAGAAGCAGTGTTTCTCTGGTTTCGACAAGCCAGGGCAATGTATGTTCCATTGACAGGCCCAGTTACTATTGGCAAGGCAACAAAAATAGCGGTTACTTCCCCTGAAAAATGACCGAAAACAAAACTAGCTTTAAACCAAAATGCTTTTAAACCGAAATGAATTCAAAGGGCCTCAAAATTTCGGTTTAAAGTAATTCTACTGTATTTCAACTGACAAATTAGTTATCTACCTTTAGTTATCCCATAGCACTTTACCCCCTGAAATTTGCATTTATTTAAGACCAGATTCCACATGGGACAACTCTAAAATTTGCATTTGTTTATGAATCTATACCATGTTGGGCAATTCAAATTATTTCATTAACTGAATCAGAATGAGATATCTGTCAGAATTTCAATAAAAGAAAACTCCATTCCCCGACAATTAGTTGGGCACTAACAAATCAATGGCCCTTACTAGCGGAATAGTTTGTATTGAGTCAAATAAAGACCTAGGTGTAACCTTGCTGCTAAAGAACTGAGTGACATAAGCAATAAGCTCCAACTGGCTCTCTTTCAACATTAAAACAAATAAAAATAAGTAAAAATAAACATTAAATTTAAAATTAACAGACAGATCAACAATGTAATATTTTTCAACATACCTGTATGTGGGAGGAGTGTTATATAAAGAATTGTTGCTGGATTGAACTTTATAGTCAAACACCGAAGGACAGACATCCATTGCTTGACCTATAAGGTCATCTCTGACAATCACAACAGTTACTCCTGCGCAGCCAATATTTTTCTGAGCCCCAGCAAAAATGACACCAAACTGCCAGAAGTAAGGGAAAGAAATGTTACCAGACTTCAGTTAATTCAATATGCGTAGTCATCAGAAACAGCATCATGTCGCTTTTTGAGTTTAAGCTATTCTCTAGTCTCAGCAGTACAATTAATTGCTCCTGAGCCAGTATATTGCCATTTATGTCTGTACTAAACTACTTAACAAAGAGTAAGATACTCTTGAATAAATATTGTTTCATTTAAAATGAGTTTTTTTTTGCTAAAGACACTGCAATCTCCCTGTGTCAACATCAACCCCTCTCTAAACCAGAAAATGAGACCCACATGTTTTTTTTATCTCCAATTCACACCTTGAAGTTAAAGGTGACGTGTTTTCTTTGCAACGATGAGAACAGAACCAAAATTTATTTACTGAACTTAAAAAGTGGTCAATGCAAGTGTGCCATAGTGTAGGGGATAGTGTTTCAATAAATTATTTTTTTTAATTTAGTCTATAAGCAGAGCAATGTGGGCCTGGGATTATTTATATACATTTTTTTTTTTAATTTTTAGTGCTCTAATTGCCTTGTACAGCTCTGTCCTTGGAGTGTTTCACTGGTTCATCTGAAGCATCATAAAGGTTCATTTTTCAGAGTTTTTCTTAGAAAAACACTGATCACTGGTCTCCTTATCTTCATCCTTTTTTAAGATATTTCAAGCTAAACATGATTGATATAAATAAGGTTTGCCTCTCTTGAAGACTATACGATAAATGCATTAATTAATTAAGACTTCTACTTGTTTCTCATGTGTGATCCACACCTTTGAGACATCAACTGGACGAGTGAGAATATTAGACGACATATCACACACAAGGGGAACACCATTGGTTTCTGGAATGTCTTTGAATTCCACTCCTGGCAAAAGATGAATAAAAAAGGCAAAAACTTTGTTACACGCAACATCTACTTACAGACAAAGTAAGATATTACTGTGTAATATGCTTAAGTTGTACTGCTATGGAACTGCCAAAGCCGTTTCAAATATTAGAACTTCTATTTAAAAAAACATATGGGGAGAAGGGAATATGTTTAATCTTTAGGATGCAATAAAGCAACGTCGATATATTTTGATAACTTTAATGATCAAAATCCAACAATCAGACAGACGAACAAGAGACACAGTTTTTGAGTTTCCCACGCGAAGCAAACCGGTCTTCAGTCTCTTAGGCAGCTGTGTAGTGTGTAGTTTTTTTTATCCGTGCCCAGTAGGAAGTGTCTAGCAGTCCTAGGTCTACCAATTATAAGCAATGTGTAGTGGTCCCTACATAACCCCCCTTCCAGCGGGATACAGTCTCAAAGTCAAACACTTGTAACTGTATAAGCGATGAAGTTAGGAACAGAGTAATTCTACCTAAACCTTGAAGGGAGACGGACAGACCTGCCAGAGCGAGTTTTTGTCACTAAATTATCCATTGAAGGGGAACTGGTGGGCAAGACAGGTTGAGGCGGAGAGTTTGCCTGTGGTTTTGCAGAAGGGGGCTCTGGTGGTCTGTCAGTGTCACTAGCGGTGGTCAGCTGTGTGACAAAAGCCGCTTTAAGGCGGTCAATTGAGATAGTCTCTGGACGCCCTTTAATATCCACAGTGAAAAATTTGTCACTCTTGTTCAGAACAAGATAAGGCCCGTCATAAGGACGCTGGAGAGGATGCTTATGGGAGTCTTTACGCACATAGACAAATTTGGCTGGAGCGAGGTTGGCAGGAACGTAGACCGATGGTTGCCCGTGGAACTGCGGCGTAGGAGGTTGAAAAGAACGCATGGTTTGTTGGAGATGTCTCAGGAATGGTACGTCTGGTTCAACAGTGCGCGCATCATGTGGTTGTAAGAACTCGCCAGGTATGCGCAGTGTCGAACCGTACACAAGTTCAGCAGGAGAGCAGCCGGGGTCAACCCGCCAGGATGATCGAATGCCTAACAGGACCATTGGGAGTTCATCAAACCAGTTGGAGCTCGTCGTGCGGGCTTTTAGTGATGCCTTGAGCTGGCGATGTAAACGTTCTACCATGCCATTGGCCTGTGGATGGTACGCTGTGGTAGTGTTGGCGTTGATGCCAAGAAGACTGCTAAGCTGGGTCCACAAAGCGGAGGTGAACTGTCTCCCTCTGTCTGAAGTTATATCTTCGGGAACTCCAAACCGTGCCACCCAATGATGGAGCAAAGCTGAAGCGCAGGTGGAAGCTTGTGCGTCAGGAAGGGGCACCGCCTCCGGCCATCTTGTAAAGCGGTCAATGACAGTGAACAGGTAAGTCATGCCATGACTTTCAGGAAGAGGGCCTACAAGGTCCACGTGGAGGCTCCGGAATCTATCAGATGGTTGGGGACGTTTGGTGAGTGCGGAGTGTGTATGGCGGTGGATTTTGGAAGCCTGACAATCAGGGCATTCCTTACACCACTGGCGGATGTCACGCTTCATACCGTGCCATACGAATCGTTGTGCGATAGCTTTCTGTGTAGGTCTAACCCCGGGATGAGACAGACCGTGGATTTTGTTGAAAACAGGACGAGTCCAAGAAACGGGTAGCACTGGCCTCGTAACTCCCAGAGAAGTGTCACAGAAGAGCGTAGAGGGGCCAATATCAATGTCCTTGAGGATTAGGCCTGTGGTGTCTGTGCGATAGGAAGCCATTTCTCCAGACTGGATCTGGTCCTTAGCTAGTTGGGCGAAGTCAGTCCAGTCGACCTCCACGGGATGTGAGGTAGATACAGGGCAGAGGTTTATTGTGTCTGCTGCGTTGGAAGTTGTGGTGATTCTGGACAAGGCATCTGCCACCACGTTGAATTTACCTTTAATGTGTCGAATATCAGTGGTGAATTCTGCGATGAACGCTAGATGTCTTGTTTGGCGTGGAGATCGATCAGTTTCACTGCTTAAGGCAAAAGTCAAAGGTTTGTGGTCGGTATAGAGGGTGAATGGTCTTCCCTCTAAAAAATGCCTGAAGTGTTTAACGGCACTGTAGGCTGCCAACAGCTCTCGATCAAAAGCACTATACTTTTTCTCCGCGTCGGACAGTTTCCTGGAGAAGAAAGCGAGCGGCACCCAAGATTGACCTTGGCGTTGTTCGAGTTGGGCGCCTACAGCAGTGCTTGATGCATCGACCGTGAGGCTAGTGGGAGCATCTGGTAGCGGGTGATGTAACAGTACAGATCTCGCTAAAATTTCCTTGACCCTATCAAAAGATGCTTGACACTCAGCAGACCATTCAATACTTTGTCCTTTACCACTCGCTTGAGCGTGGAGTGGGGCAAGAATAGGAGCTAGTCCTGGAAGAAAGCGATGATAGTAGTTGATCATGCCAAGGAAGCGTTGTAGACCTGTACGGTTCTGAGGCGGTTTGCTATCACGAAGGGCAGCTACTCGGTCAGGAAGAGGGGCAATTCCTATAGCGCTGACATGATGTCCCAAAAACTCAAGTTCCTCGGCACCGAAGATACACTTTGCCTTGTTGATGACAAGACCGTTAGCAGACAGGAGTTTGAAAAGCTGTTCAAGATGCTGCGCGTGCTCCTGGGATGAACGGCTGGCAACCAGGATATCGTCCAGATAAACAAAGGCAAAAGGTATGTCACGGAGTATGCCGTCCATAAGGCGCTGAAATGACTGGGCCGCATTTTTCAAGCCAAAAGGCATTCTGAGAAACTCCCAGAGTCCAAAAGGGGTGACAACAGCTGTCTTTGGGATGGATGATGGGGCCATAGGAATTTGATGATATCCCCTTATCAAGTCTATCTTGGAAAAAACTTTGCAACCCGCCAGATGGTTATTAAAGTCCTGTATGTGTGGAAGAGGGTAGCGGTCATCATCTGTGGAGGCATTCAATCGCCTGTAGTCGCCACATGGACGCCATTTACCATCAGCTTTAGGAACCATATGGAGAGGTGAGGACCAGGCGGACTTGGAGCGGCGGATGATGCCCATGTCTTCCATCTGGAGAAACTCTGCTTTAGCGGCAGAGAGTTTTGCTTGGTCGAGACGACGTGCTCGCGAATGAGTTGGGGGGCCCTGAGTGATGATATGGTGTTCCACACCATGTTTATTGTTGCATTGGTGAAAATGTGGCGTGAGGAGTTCGGGGAAATGTTGAAGCAGCCTGTCATACTCATGTTTTAGAGGAAATCCCAAACCAGATAGGGTAAGGGGAGACTTGGTCTCTCGAAGCAAAATAGACATATTGTCCAGGGACAGAAGGCGTTTACCCCGCAGGTCGATGGCAAGTCCGTGTTTTATGAAGAAGTCCGCACCAAGGATAGGACTAGTGACATCAGCGAGGTAAAACTCATGCTGGCATTGTCCTTTCTGGCCTATCGCAAGGAAAACTTTGCGCTTACCCCATGTGTGGATGGAAGTTCCGTTGGCTGCTGTGAGGGTAGAGGAAGGTGGCTGAGATTTGCGTTCTTGGACAGACGCAGGGTACACAGATACCTCTGCGCCAGTATCTACTAAGTAGGAGCGTCCTGATAAGCGGTCGACAACAGAAAACGTGTTTGGTTGATGCGGATTGCCAGCTGCTGCCACGCTTAGCGGCTGGCATTGTCGTTTCCCGAAGGCAGCAAGGACGAAAATTTGCACCCAGGTTGGCAGCGACGAGCTTGTGGGCCAAATTTGAGGTGATAATAGCACACAGCTTGTGTTGATGGAGCTTTGGATCCAGGGCGACGCTGAGGCTGAAATCTAGGCCTGGAGACAGCTTCGATTGTAACTGGAGCAGGAGGAGAGCTATCGGCAGTGTGGATAACTTGCTGCACACATGCACCTCGTGTCTCCCCTCAAATCCGGTCAGCAGCTTCTGCGAGTTTTTGGATATCACCGAAATCCTGGCCTGCGAGAATGCTGCGTATATCAGTAGGTAGATTGGACAGGAATAATGCACTTTTTAACGATTGAGGGTCATCATTTAGAGCATTTATTTTCCGAAGCAGGGCAGTTGGTTTCCTGTCACCTAAACCGTTGAGGTTCAGCAATTCGTTGTCCCGCTGGGCCTGCGATTTGCCAAAAGCTTTAAGTAGGGCTCTTTTGAGAACACTGTATTTGTTTGCATCTGGAGGATTAACCAAGACGTCTTGTACCTCCTCAGCCGTTTTTACATCTAACGCACTGACAATGTAGTCATATTTTGTTTGTTCCGTTGATATATTTTTGGTACCGAACTGCGCCTCGACTCGTGCAAACCAAACTTCAGGCGATGTGGTCCAGAATTCTGGTAGCTTAAGAGAAACTGCGCTGATGTTGGGCTGCACCGTCATTGACTGAAGTTGACTTGTTAAGGCAGCAAGTAGTGCCTGTGTAGACTCACCGTGTGGCTGAGACATAATTTCTGTGAAATCTAAGCTAGATCTAGGGGAGCGAAAAGAATTGGCAACAGTGTGCGAATGTCTAGATCTAGATCGAAGACGTGCGTATTCAGCGTCGGGGTCACCAGTTTTAGGATGCAATAAAGCAACGTCGATATATTTTGATAACTTTAATGATCAAAATCCAACAATCAGACAGACGAACAAGAGACACAGTTTCTGAGTTTCCCACGCGAAGCAAACCGGTCTTCAGTCTCTTAGGCAGCTGTGTAGTGTGTAGTTTTTTTTATCCGTGCCCAGTAGGAAGTGTCTAGCAGTCCTAGGTCTACCAATTATAAGCAATGTGTAGTGGTCCCTACAAATCTAACCATTTGTTAGAACTGTCACGCATGTGGCATGCATTTTGTTACAAGTTTTGTCAAAAAAATTTTTAAAGTGGGAAATGCACCATAAGGTTGTAGGATATTTTTATTTCAACTAAATTGTTCTAGTGAATCTTGAACATAACTCGCTACTTGTGCCTTGTACTGAATGACTTTGTATAAATAGAAGTCTTATTGGATAAAAGTTTGTATTAAAAAAGGAAGAGATAAATAAAAAAAACATACCTTAGGGAAAAATATTACATTACTCAAAAGTTCAACAGGTTTAATTCCCTTTTTCCTAAAAAAAAAACATTGCAAGAGGTGGAGTAAAAAAAAAAAATCCTTTCTTCTCGCCGAGTGCTGAATAGTTTCAACTTTCATTTTAAATTTTTTTGCCCTTTGCATCATTATTTATATTATGGTTTCGCTTTTTTCCCATTGTGTTTCCCCGTTTGCTTTTTTAATATTTTCATAATGCAGTTGAGCACTGTTAAAACAAAAGTAAATAAGCATTCACTTTTGCCATATCTAATTAGTTAAATTTATATGTACTTTTAGACAAGACTTCTTTTTCCATACCGGTATAAGCCATGCATTGCATGCCACTTTCTCCACAATTTGAAATTGCATGAAGGCAATTATGATAAACCCCATCCCTCTCTTTTCCTTTGACACTGCTTTGCCCAGATAGAGGAGAGCCTGATTTGTTGGATTTATCATCCATGCCAGGCAATTCTTACAGCCAGTCATATTTCTCTCCCTTACCTGATGACACAGCTAAAAATTTTGTACCCAGAGGCACACCTTGACATACTTATGATTGTAGACTTCTAAAGCTTGTGTGTGTATCTCTTAAATAATTTCTTGTGATTTCCCAGTTTCAACTTCTCCATTTGAGTGTGAAAAACTGCATTGGTTTCCCTGGCTGAGGCCAAAGCTGATTTGACACTTGCTTAAATCCAAGCTTGTTCAATAACCCAAAGAGAAAAAAAAACCTGTATTGTATATATTCCTCAGTGAAATCAAAGTCTCACAGAGTCCAAGCTCTTTGTATTCAAGATTCTCAGAACATAAATTTTTCCGCGAAGTTTTGCATACAAAACAGAGAAATGTCTAATATAATTCCTCGTTCAAATTTACTTGCCTCATAATTTTCATTTTTGTAAGCTAAAATTTGGAAAGTTTATTGATGACAAAAATATAAAACAAGCACACAGTCATACCATACCATGTACTGTCTCGTTCGCGCAATAATAAACATAGGATGCTTCAGGGTTGAGGTTCCAGGTGGAAGCGTCTGGTATAGCTGGAGAAACACAAAACAGGAACATTCCATATTACAGCATGTTTAATAGACAGGGATGAGAACCGAACATTAAACTTTTTGAAATCGGTCAATACAATCAGCGTTGGGGAGACCATTCTCTCCCCCTTTTCTCACTTTGAAACAAAATGTGATGGTAGACAGAGCCAAGGTTGTGGAGCATTTTTTTTTTTTAAATGATTTAGCTCACTTTTTTTCTTTCTGTGCTCAGACTATGAGGTTGAATGACCTGTAGCCCATCTACAGCCCTGAGCCCCAAATGTTACTGTTTTCTGTGTTTTACTGACTCAACTGAGGCACCATAAGGGTTTACTCATTAGAGTTTACATGAAGGCCTCTATTCTGGTTTACATATAGACAACTGTTCTCCTTATATCTATCTTTTCTTTAAGACATTTGCGCTGAATATGATCAATTTCGATTAGGTTTAAAACTTCTCAGTAGGCTCCCCCACCTGGCAGTGTAAATAGAAAAATAACAAAATGACATTCAGATCTAGATCTAGATTTATAATTATTTGCTTTTGAATGAAAATCGCCGACTATAATTATAGACTCATGTCATGTCATGCTCATTTTTAATTTTTAAATCTAGATCTACATAGGATTTCTCACCGATCTTAATTGACACTTATCGCTAATGTATCTTGAACAGAAAAAAAAACCAGCTGTTGAGCCTTATAAACTACATGTGTATTATCAGATGAAGAAATAAAAATGACCTTTTATCGGAAATAATGGTGAGGTCTGGGTGTGGAGATAGAAAAACAGTTTTTCGGACAAATATACAATAAAGTAGACAACTCGACGGCACCAATATCTTGGATGATTTCAACTACAATACAAATATTGATATAACATAAATAAAAAAAAAACTATGCAATATCAATAAACCATATCGCCCAGTTTGATACTTTTGCACAGGTTGATAATCGATGATGAAAAAATATTGTACTCATAGAATTATATAATTTTCATAACTTCTTTTACCAAAAAATTTTACACAAGTTCAACCTCACCCTGTTACGTAAAAAAATTTCCATCCGGCACAAGGACAGGATTTACAGAGGATCATGTGGACAGCTCAAAATATATGGAATTCCTTAAATTTACGGAAAATTCTCTTCCCTGATTAAAATATGCATCTAAAAAGCTCAGTTCATTAAAGTGTGTTTATATGATGGACATGACAACTAGTGATTAAAACTATGGGCTGGGCAACCATAGTTAATGGTGTTCATCCATGGGCAAAGCTGAAGCTATAAACATATATTGAAAAAGAACATGAGAGATGATGAGATAAGACTCCAAATCCTGACATGACTGCAGCAATAAATGAGGAATACTGTAACATGGACAATCCTCTCATTTCTTCACTTATCAAGCACAGTTTCAAGAGAGAAGCAGAAAAAGATTACTTCCGCTTGCCACTTACAGGTGTATTTCTTGGTGGCAGGGAGAACCATGTTGACAGTGCCATATTTCTTCGCTTCATTGGCAGCTTTAGCTGACCAGGTCCCTGTGACCAGGTAGTCTGCTGTATGACCTGAGGAAGCAAAACGTAGATCAAAGGTCAGTCAAAACAGATGATGATCCAAATGTTAGTGACGGAAACCTAAGTGACTTTATATGTATTAAGAATATTAACATCTATTTCTTGCAACATGACTGAATTTTCATAATACCCCTGCAGCCTTTTGTAACAATATGGCTAAATTACTGAACTGCAACTTAAGCTGATTGTTGCAATCTGGCTGCATTGCAGTTTACCCCAAGTTTTAATACACTTGTGTTTACAACAAAATCCAAGATAGGCTGATAATAATGGCTTTTTTTACTTCACAGAGATTTTTTCAGCATGTTCATATCTGAGTGAGGTTGTAGAAGGAGATTACTTGGAGGCAGAAAAAATACTCAAAGCATCAAAAACACCTGAACAATCAACAGGATTAACTAAACATTGAGGAATTCTCAGTCGTTCACACTTCAGCTATGGTTTATATGGAAGATATTCCTCAAACGTTTACATATTAGCTATGATTATGGGGAAGATATTCCTAAAATGATTACATATTAGCTATGGTGTATGTGGAAGACATTCCTCAAATGTTTCCATATCAGCTTTTTTATGGTAAAGCTAACTTCTTTATAATTCAAAAAGTTTTCAAGACGAAAAGCAAAAACTGATTTTGAAAAAAGGGCAATGAGCTTTTAAAGTGAGCTCCATCCTTTACAAAAACTGAACTCATTCACTAACTTGGAAACGACATTTTGAAGATAATGAAGAAAAAATAAAGAAAATGATACAAGTCCCACCTGGTTTTAATTTCATCAAATTGAGCGGCACCGCTGAAAACTGACCAGTTCCGCCGCCCTGGAGGAACATCACTTTGTAGTTGTCTGGAACGTCTCTGGGAACAAAAGATGGTTGAAACATGCAATGGTTTAACAGGGTAGGATCCACACAATAACAGAATATATACTGATATACAATCCATGATATTTTGATTTAGTTTTTTCTTTTCAATATGTGTCCAAGTTTGGGGTGAAACTATAGCTAAAAAAAATATGTCAATAGAGTTTTGCAACATATTAGAGGAAAAAAAACTATGAAATAGTGGTCCAGTCATACGAGTGCCTAATTCAGTCAGTATGAGCTGCTGATTCTTCCACTTTAACCAGTTTAAGCTTCCATCTCAGATCTCCCAGGAGTTTGCCACTTTCAATTTTCAACTTGTACAGTACAGATTTGAGCTCCTGTTTCAGTAAAGACTGAGCTTTTGTCTCAGTTATGTTGGAGCTCCTGTCTCGGTAAAGACTGAGCTTTTGTCTCAGTTAAGTTGGAGCTCCTGTCTCGGTAAAGACTGAGCTTTTGTCTCAGTTAAGTTGGAGCTCCTGTCTCGGTAAAGACTGAGCTTTTGTCTCAGTTATGTTGGAGCTCCTGTCTCGGTAAAGACTGAACTTTTGTCTCAGTTATGTTGGAGCTCCTGACCCACTTGCCTCTCTTTCTTATCAGACAGTAAAACAGACTGATATACTCACAACAACTCTCTGAGATTCTGCTCTGTTGTGTTAAGAATTTTGCTGAAATCTGCAGATCTGTGGCTCATTTCTGGACAAAAAAAAAACAAACAACAACAACAAAAAAATTTAATATTTGGTTCTCATGAGAGGGTCAAATTGACTTTTTACATGAAAGAAACTTGTTACTTCTTTAGTTTTTTTTCTTTTCAGCTAAATTATCTTCTGATTATTTTAACAACCAACAAAAGAAGAAAAGGAAAAAAATTAATCTGAAAACCAATAAAGATCTTACTTAAATAAGCAAAATACAATAAGATTTTAAAAAATGTGAGTAGGAAAAAACTATAAACCATATTTGAAATTATGAAAAAATAGGCACACTGTAGCAGAAACTGTAGACTCTCTCATGCATTGTAATTTTAATGTACCAGGTATTGTTGACCTTCTAGAGCATAGATGGATCTGTTGACCGTCTCCTGGACACAACTCTAGAATGTAGGAGGAGCTATCGACCTTCTCACCCATCACACTGACGGATCTGTTGACCATCTCCTGGACACAACTCTAGAATGTAGGAGGAGCTATCGACCTTCTCACCCATCACACTGACGGATCTGTTGACCGTCTCAATGGACACAACTCTAGAATGTAGGAGGAGCTATCGACCTACTCACCCATCACACTGATGGATCTGTTGACCGTCTCATGGACACAACTCTAGAATGTAGGAGGAGCTATCGACCTACTCACCCATCACACTGACGCCAGTATCCTGGTAGTCCAGCATTTCTTTCTGTGCTTGCCTTAGGACCTGTCGAGAGGAATAGACGGTATTACATTGCGCTGTTATAGACAAGCCTTAGTAGAATAGTAAACAGTATAGTATACACTACGCTTTGGTGAAATCTAAGCATCCATTCCAAACAGATGATCATGTTTCTTCCCGTGGTGAATCATGAGATGAACTCATTCAGTGTTGTACCAGATTTTATGATATGAAGACCGCCAAAAGGGGCTGGACAATGGGCAGGAGGAGTTGTCTGTAAGCTTGAGGTTCTTTCAAGTTTTCAGAACAATTTGGGGAACAAGCCTTTCTACAGGACGGGTGAATCAGCACCTGTTAAAACGCTGGACTCGCACTAACTTTCAGATGGTTCAGACAGTTTGAACCAGATAACCTTCTTACTGCAAGCTAAATACGCTAACAACTCGGCCCTATAGAGATTCTGGCCGCAAGCTGATGGACTAGCAAGGGAGAAAACACTTGAGCACATCATCACCATCCTAGACCTGACGGAGGTCAGACAGTTTGGACCTGAGGTCTTCTTACTGCTTGGTGAACGCTCTACCGACTGAGCTCAGCTCTATAGAGATTCTGGGCGCCAGCTGATGGACTAGCAAGGGAGGATACACTTGAGCACATCATCATCATCCTGGACCTGACGGAGGTCAGACAGTTTGGACCTGAGGTCTTCTTACTGCTTGGTGAACGCTCTACCGACTGAGCTCAGCTCTATAGAGATTCTGGGCGCCAGCTGATGGACTAGCAAGGGAGGATACACTTTAGCACATCATCATCATCCTAGACCTGACGGAGGTCAGACGGTTTGGACCTGAGGTCTTCTTACTGCTTGGTGAACGCTCTACCGACTGAGCTCAGCTCTATAGAGATTCTGGGCGCCAGCTGATGGACTAGCAAGGGAGGATACACTTTAGCACATCATCATCATCCTGGACCTGACGGAGGTCAGACAGTTTGGACCTGAGGTCTTCTTACTGCTTGGTGAAGGCTCTACCGACTGAGCTCAGCTCTATAGAGATTCTGGGCGCCAGCTGATGGACTAGCAAGGGAGAATACACTTGAGCACATCATCCTGGACCTGACGGAGGTCAGACAGTTTGGACCTGAGGTCTTCTTACTGCTTGGTGAACGTTCTACCAACCGAGCTCTCTCTCTATCGAGATTCTGGGCGCCAGCTGATGGACTAGCAAGGGAGGATACACTTGAGCACATCATCATCATCCTAGACCTGACGGAGGTCAGACAGTTTGGACCTGAGGTCTTCTTACTGCTTGGTGAACGCTCTACCGACTGAGCTCAGCTCTATAGAGATTCTGGGCGCCAGCTGATGGACTAGCAAGGGAGGATACACTTGAGCACATCATCATCATCCTAGACCTGACGGAGGTCAACCAATCTTTCATTGTCTGTCTCTTTCTGCTTACCTTTATTCACCAGAGGTTCTACAGAGACATAGAAGGAGACAGAAACAGAGCGGTAGAGAGATATGATAGTAAGAGACTCAAAGCGATAGATAGACGAAAGTGGTAGATAAAGTGTGATCTACAAAGACAGCGAAAATCAAAGGGATAGATGGATAGAATATGGTGGAGGTAGACAGAAAGACAGACTCAAATTGGTAGAGAGACTTAAAGTGGTAGATTTGGCGGGATGTGTGAGTGTGTGGTGAGAGAGAGATTTAAAGAGAGCTAGAGCTAAGGACAGACAGACATTATACAGTCTATATGAAATAACTCCATGGCGTGCCTGAGCGCCCTCCACCGGGGATCGGATGATTCCTGTGTGACATCACCATCACGAAGCCACTTAAGTTGGCCTTTAGCCAGAAAACTTAGAGTGTATACATGTATCATCTCCCCTTACTTTTACCCTCTTGCTCCGCGACGTCCTCTTTCATTCGTTTTTTTTGTTTTGTTTTGGTTTTTTTTCAAAATTCATTTTAATGTAATGCTACTTTTTCATGGTACTAGTCTAATAAAAGGTACAAAATAGGTATCGAATACCCGCTGCGTTCTTGTAAAGAATCGATCCTGCTCCTAAGAGTATCGATTGAAATTGTGTATACAATAACACTAACGTTTGTTAGGCCTTTGCACGATATTTTTTTTACATGATGCATTTTATTTTTCTTCTGCGAGTGCTGTTACTAATAAATAATCAACGTTTACCATACATTCATAATTTTTTTTTTTAACCTCAACTGTTATCATGCTTGATACGATAGTTCACTAACATAACCGATATTTACAACACCCTATTCCGATTATATATAAAAAAAAAAATTAATAGGGCATTAGAATCTACACTTCCTCTCAAAACATGTTGTGATCAGACCTTTCCACGGCCTGGAATTATAACTGATTCGATTTTATGATACATTTTAAGGAGGAATATTGGAGCTGTAAGTCGAGATTTAAAAAATGTTAATTACAAATAAAAATCGATATTCAAATCTAGTGCAGATCTTAAAAAATCGATACAGGGCTTCGATACAGCACCTCCAAAAAAAAAAGGTTTCAAAGTAAGAGCTATCAATCTTTACTGGCCACAGATGTGTTGATAATTTCTATTTTTCAAAACAAATTCACTTATGAAAAAATGATAGTGAAAGAAAACTGCGCTGGTATGTTTTGATAAAAATCACTGAGAGACATAAACCAAGTAACTGTTTGCTATATTGAACTAGTGTAGCTTGTCAGAGCCCCACGATGATCCGTGTACCTGGCAAAGCTCCAGAAACAGCTGACGATGCTAAAAACTCTGGTCTGACTAATACGGTGACGCCATCCACCGGGTGAGTTACAGTGGATTACAAAACGGTTTTGCCGCTTGGTCCTCGCCTGAGTTACAGTGGATTACAAAACGGTTTTGCCTCTTGATCCTAGCCTGTGACATCGACTTCAAGGTCATGAAGCGGTCTAGGTCAAATACCGTAAATAGAACAAGACAGGAAACGGGATTCGATTATGCGACTTGTGGTCACGTGGTCTATTGACGCTGCGAGGCTAGCCCTACTTAATAAATAATAATTCTCTACGAATGCATCATTCACTATATTATACAAAAAAAAAAAAAAAAAGAAAAAAAAATCCTATAAACCCCATTGTAAATGTCTTTCAGCTAGAAATTGCGAAAAGAACTGGGATATTTAACTAAATTTATTCTTTCATCGCTTCCCAAATAGCATCCGATGATGGGTAAATGACGTGAACATTACATAATCCTGACTGTATTATCTATAATTTTTTATAACCCCTTTTCACAAATCGGTTTCAGTCGCAAAGTTCATTGCTGCGTAGTGAATCATCTCGGAATTCCAAGTAGAATGAAAACATAGTTTTTTAGTGACCTATTCTCTCTCTCTCTCTCTCTCTCTCTCTCTCTCTCTCTCTCTCTCTCTCTCTCTCTCTCTCTCTTAATCTGCCCCGATTTTTCTTTTCCCTCTTCTTTCCGTTCTTCTACTTCTTCAATTAAAAAAAATACGCCAGGATTATTAATTTGTTCAAGATAAAAATTATGGCTATGGCACCAAATGAATAACTGTTTTATCGTTCAATAAATCGCATTACGCCATTTCTCATTTATTAAGCACACATGGTAATTTCATGGATGATTTTGATGAGAATGTTGTAAAATAGTGTAGGACGAAATTTAACATGAAAACTAAAGCTAGCGATAAATCAGAACAATAGAAAGAGGTGCAATTAACTCGAGAAAGTGAATTTGTTTTTCTAAGTAAAAGCGTTTTGTTCTTAGTACAATCACTCATTAAAGGAGAAAAAAAATGTCACCCCAAGCGCGGACAGTATTAAACCTAGTGTGCGCATCATATCAGATTCAGAGTATAAGTATTTACTGTGCTTGTAGTCTGCTGTCTGCGCTCCATGTTTACCGGGCCCCGGGCTATCTAGGCCGAAGTTCTCCAAACCACAGTAACATCACTGTAACCAGCCGTTGGTCTACATCGAGACGGGGTGAACGGTCTAACTCTAAATAACGCAGCCCGGCAAATTTACAACAAGTCACCGGGTCACGGGGTCACCAGGGCCGGCCACTTCCGCAGCAGACGGACAGCCCGAGCGGCTGGCCCATCTCGATTCTGTTTCTAGCCTGGGACTAGAGAACTGAGCGTTTAGGTCTTAATGCAGATTTTGGAGATAAATGGGGCAGAAACACAGAGCTTTCTCTAACACTAACAGAGCGGACAGGACTAGTCGGGTCACGGAGCGGGGCTGAAAAAAAAGGTCACCTTTTAACTTCATGTATAGACCATTATTATTGCACAATATTATTATAACTGTTCAGTATAATTATATACAATGCTTTGAATTTAGATTGGCCTACATGGTATGTCAACAACATGTCTCCGTCAGGGGATGAGTCAAGAATATCCTACCCTGGCCTGGCCAGGCCTTAGGCCAGGAGTATCACTACTCCGTCAGACATTAAACTAAGACTATCATACCCTGGTCAGACGTTGAACTATGACTATCATGCCTCCATCGTTAACCTAAAACTATTATACCCCGGTGAGGCTCTAAGCTAAGACTATCATATCGCGGTTAGGCCATATGCAAAGATTTTCATATACGCCCCCGTCAGGCCTTAAGTTAAAACTATCATGTACAGCCCCGTCAGGCCTTAAGTTAAAACTATCATGTACAGCCCCGTCAGGCCTTAAGTTAAAACTATCATGTACAGCCCCGTCAGGCCTTAAGTTAAAACTATCACGTACAGCCCCGTCAGGCCTTAAAATTATCATGTATATTCCCACCCTTTCCAATGTGTTGAGCTAAGAATATAAAACCCCGTCAAGCGTTAAGCATGACTAGGGTACCTCCGCTAGGCGCACCTCGTTGATGAAGCATTAATTTATAACCCTGTCGGCTGCTATGTGAATGCTGTGTGAATGATGGCCATAGACAAGAGATTGCTTGGTATTGTGAATTTCCATTTCCATATTTTCAATTAGCTTGCACAATTTTTATTACATATATAGGATGATGGGCAGAGACCAAGGCACCGAGTTTAATGATAACCTGACACTCGTAACTGTGTGTGCAGCATCCACATCTGAAATCTCATTTGTAACGCACGGCTGATGTTTGAGGCGGCTCATTAGGTTCAACAGGGTGATGCTTAGCTGGTCAAATATCACATAACGGTTTGTCACCTCATGCAAATAAAATTAAAAAAAAAATATCAGTGTTCAGTGTTTGGATCGGGGTATGTATATGTTAACTGAATCCAACCCATGAGATTGATTAAACTTGGCGGTTGTTCTGGGTGATAGTGCCTCAGACGGTGCACAGCCTGTATCGGGAGCCGCGAAGTTCCCAGCTCACCATGTGCCTGGAAGCGGGTGGCAGGTTGAGTCTCAACTTTCCTGCCCTGCTCTGGCGGGCTGGTTACTTGTGATGCTCAATTAAAAGAGTTGCAGAAACCAGGTTGATGTGCAACATCTCCTGGTTCAAGAGTTGCTTCGCCCGGTAGGAAAGTGCTTTAACTGTAACACTTTTCTTTTTTTTTAATTGAGTCTATCATCTTAGGACTTCAAAGCAGAAACACAATACTGATGGTAGGAATAGGATTAACATGACTGATGGTAGGAATAGGATTAACATGACTGATGGTAGGAATAGGATTAACATGACTGATGGTAGGATTAGGATTAACATGACTGATGGTAGGATTAGGATTAACATGACTGATGGTAGGATTAGGATTAACATGACTGATGGTAGGAATAGGATTAACATGACTGATGGTAGGAATAGGATTAACATGACTGATGGTAGGAATAGGATTAACATGACTGATGGTAGGAATAGGATTAACATGACTGATGGTAGGATTAGGATTAACATGACTGATGGTAGGATTAGGATTAACATGACTGATGGTAGGAATAGGATTAACATGATGAATGCGGTGTGTAGAAAACTGAGAGGCAGAGATAAAGAAAGAAAAAGTTAGGTAGATAATAAAGGATAGGAGAGAGAATGGAAGATGGGAGAGAGAGGGAGGGAGAGGGAGAGAGAGAGAGAGAGAGAGAGAGAGAGAGAGAGAGAGAGAGAGAGAGAGAGAGAGAGAGAGAGAGAGAGAGAGAGAGAGAGAGAGAGGGTTTAAAAAGAGACAGGCACACCACTTTATAACTACGGGACTAAAAAAACAAACAACACAAATATAGATTAAACATAAAAACGTTTCGCCTTTATAGTGGCTTCATCAGAGTGTGTAGGAAAAAATTGACTTCAACGTCCTTTTTGGATCCTTTATAATTACCAAGTTGTCCTCCAAGTGTGGTGTTTTTGCTTTTCTATTGAGAGAGAGAGAGAGAGAGAGAGAGAGAGAGAGAGAGAGAGAGAGAGAGAGAGAGAGAGAGAGAGAGACAGAGTGAGAGAGAAAAAGATGATTTTTCGAAATAATTAATGATGAGTTTAAGAAGTTCTAGATGAAGCAATAATATAGCGAAGTTTGATTCCTTGAGTATTGAACTTAGCCCGTAGTGACGCAAATGAATAGTTTTTTTTTTTCCCTTTAAACATGAGGATAGTGACTATCATGTCCACATCTAGATTAACACGAAGCGGAACAAAATTTAGCCCGGAATGGAATTCTGACATCACTTTTTATTTTAATTCATTAAAATTTCAAAGTATTTAAAAAATAAAAAAGGGTGGGTGTATGTGAGAGAGAGAATAAAAAAGGGTGTGTGTATGTGAGAGAGAGAGAGAGAGAGAGAAGAGGGAAAAAAGTGTGTGTGTGTGTGGGGGGGATTAACAGATTCACCTGCTGTATTCTGCTGAACATGGTTAGATCTAGTAGACTGCAGTGCAGCCCACGACCTGGTGCCTAGACCTCATTTACAAAATTTATCAAACACAAGAGTGTCTGGAAGCTTGCAAATCTACAACTTAATTGTGTTCCCTTCCAATCACATGCACCTTTCTGCTTTTTCACGCCATCTTTTCTAAATCTATCAATGCTAAATTTAAGATGTAAGTTCTAGATATAGACATGTAAAGACATGAATAGAATATGTTGATTTTTTAATTATAAATCTGGCGGAAGAAATGGATGACTTCGAGATCTACCTGCCGTGAAATATGTTAAAACTAAATCTAGAAGTAATAAATTGGACTTACTGCCTCTGGAAGCTTTGCTGGGCCGGCAGAGAAATTAATGACGAACTTTTTCTCATCACGAAGATCACCCATGATTGTTACACTGTGTTTGTATTACTATTACCGGTTGTAAAAAATTGTGTATCCTGACTAGCCGAAATGTATTCTAGATCTAGATCTATTGCTGCTGTGTGATGCTATGCCGTATTTGTTATCTACCGGTTGCAAGATCTTTATATAAAACTATTCTAGATTAGATCTTGATAATATATTTAATGTATCTAAATCCAAGTTTTACAGCCTTTATTGTAGACTATGCTGGATTCAGTCTACTGCCTACCACTACTCTGCTTTACTGAATCGAAAGACCGAGTCTGGGATTTGCATCATGCTTTATAGGCAGATTAGTGAAATGTTTACATGCTGCGATTGGCTGACAAATTCGTCCCAGACTTGATGTAGGCCATCGACCGCCTCTCTAGGCCCCGTGCAGCCTGTTCACGCCATATCTGCATGACCTCTTTCACTCCGTGAATGGCCGAACTGACTTAATGTAGGTCAGGGCTTTCACATTGGAAAGGAAAACTTTCGTGCTACATCTAGATTTAGTTTGCGGATTTTTCAAACCTAAGAGGAAAAATTGTGTTCGAATTTCACTGTAACAGTTTAGATGCATTTCTTCTTTTCAGTTAATGATCTTTATGATGTTTACACTGCCCTTTTGAACACGATAAAGGGGTCGATTGTCATCAAATTTCTCACTAATGACTTTCCTCGTCAAAAGCGATCGGTCCCAAATATGGTATTTTCCGTTAAAGCGACCTTTGAACTGCGTGTCCCAAATATGGTTAAACGCTACTAATATGGAAGTCGGGTGTTCGGTTGGTCAATCTCAATTCTGTTTTGGTTCAACTGTTTACGGTAGAAACTTTTGAATGGAAGATAACAGCCAACAGTGATAACTGTTCTAGCGAACTGACATTGAACTTGGCCCGATCTGGGTTAAAAAATTGTCGTGTAGACTGTATCGTTACAAACCTTAAGATGTCAACTTGAACTTCGGCACACACCGGTCGTTTTCGGTCGCCGACAGCAATGCTGACGTATTCGTCAAACCAACTTGCATCATTCAACCGGCTTTAGTAGTTAAAAAACACTAGACTCATCCTGCCAGACTCTAATCCAGCGTACAAGAACTGTTTTTTTTTTAATCTATAATCAACTAATAATTTGTAAATCTTGTGAAACAACTGCTTAACTAGCGGTTTTTTAGTGATAGAGTGAGTTCAGACTTAGCCGATTTAGGCCTAGTATAATAGCTCCCGTCTGGTGAGATATATCGTTCCTCACAAGCACACACGACGATTTATTCTGGTGATGACAACCATTTATAATCAGCAGTATTGCTTTCAGCCCCATCAGCAACCTCAATACCTTGTCAGCCATCAGCATCATTATCAACGTAAGCCGTATCTTTAGTTTCTAGTTCTCAATGAGCGTCATCAGAATCACTGTCTTCTGATTCATTATCAACTCCAAAACCATTACAATCTCATAGCCTTGTCCCTATTATAACAGTTTTTCCTTAATACTGTTTTCGTTATAATCCCTTGCCACTGTGTTTTCTAAAACAGCCCGCAAAGCGAGAAAATGTATTACCGCTAGTTACTATCAAATAACTTTTTTCTGTTGAATTTTTGTCTCTTCTGTGAATCTCATGTGTGTTCTTCTCTCTCTCTCTCTCTCTCTCTCTCTCTCTCTCTCTCTCTCTCTCTCTCTCTCTCTCTCTCTCTCTCTCTCTCTCTCTCTCTTTGTCTCTCTCTCTGTCTCTCTCCCTCCCTCTCTCCCTCTTCATCGTTTTTCATGATATGACTTAATCCATAGAGAAGCTGATATATGCATTAGGTTGAGTATGATATGAGTTAATAAACAGAGAAACTAACATAGGCCATTTGGATTCTGTATGATATGACGTAGTCCACAGAGAAAGTAACCTACGCTTTTTCGGTTGTGAATAATATGACATAGAGACCAAATGGCCTACATCAGTTACTCTGTCGCCTAAGTGATGTCATACTGATCCAGAATGGCATATGTCAGCTTTTCTGTGGCCTAAGTCATATCATACTACACCAAAATGGCCTACTTCAGTTTCTATGAAGACTAAGTCATATCACATTGAACATAAATGGCCTATATGTCTCGGGTTGTGTATAATATGACTAAGGCCTCAGAAGGGCCATTTCGGTTTTGCATGAAAAGACTTAGAACACAGCGAAACGGACGTAGGCAATTTTGGTTGTGAATGATATGGCTTAATTCACAAAGAAACTTATACAGATTATTTTTATTGTGTGTGATTTGATTTAGTCCTCAGAGGATCATAGGCCATTTTGGTTCAGTATGATATGTCTTAGTCCACACAGAGGCTAACATAGGCCATTTTGGTTCAGTATGATATGTCTTAGTCCACACAGAGGCTAACATAGGCCATTTTGGTTGTGAATGACATGGCTTAGTCCAAAGAGAACCTTATACAGACCATTTTGGTTGTGTGTGATTTGATTTAGTCCTCAGAGGAACATAGGCATTTTGACTTAGTCCACATAAAAGCCGCCATAGGCCATTTAGGTTAAGTATTATATGACATAGTCCACACAGGCCTAAGTCCAAAGAGAAACTTATGCAGACTCTTATGATTGCGTATGATATTACATAGTCCACAGAGACACAGAGGCAATTCTGGTGCTGTATGATATTACATAGTCCACAGAGACACAGAGGCCTTCTGGTGCTGTATGATATTACATAGTCCACAGAGAAATTGATTTAGACTATTTAAGTATGATATGACTAAGTATACATAGAAATTGACATAGGCCATTTTCGTTCAGTATGTTATGACTTAGTGCATAGAAAAACTGGCTTAGGCCATTAATGTTCAATATGTTTAGAATATCATATTTTAAGCGAAAAAGGAGCTGACATAAGCCATTTTGGAACAGTATCTGATATAACTAAGTCAAAAGAGGAAGTGACATAGACCACATTGGTTCAGTTTGATATGATTTAGGCCAGAGAGACATATAGACTGTTTTGTTTTGTATAATATGACTTGCTACAAAGAGAAGCTGAAATAGGCCATTTTCGTTCAGTATAATATGATGTAGTTAAAAAAGAGAAGCTGACCCTGGCTATATTTTTAGTGGGGTATTACTTTTCTACACAGAAGCTCATTTAGGCCATTTTGGTTCTGAATAATATGACTTTTTCCAGAGTGAAAGTGAAATAGGACATTTTGTATATATGATATGACTTAGTACAAAGAGAAGCGTAAACAGACTAGAAGAGTTCAGTATATCGGCGGTATGATATGACTAAGTCTACAAATAAGCTGACATAGGCAATCTTTGTTCAGTATGACATAACTTAGGCCTTAGAAAAACTGACGTAGGCCATTTTAAATATATGTGATATGCTTAAATTGACAGAGAAGTTTACATAGGCATTTTATGACTTAGTCAATGGAAAAGTTGACATAAACAATTTTGGCTCATTATGATATGACTTTGGGCACAGAGAAAGCAAAATAGGCTATTTTAGTCGTGTATGATATGGCTTAGTCCAAAGAGAAACTAACATAGGCTATTTTTGTTCTTCATTGTCTGACTTAGTCCACAGAGCAGCTGACATAGACCATTTTTGTTGAATTTGATATGACTTCGTCAAGAGAGAAACTAACATAGGCTATTTTGGTCGTGTATGATATGGCTTAGTCCACAGAGAAGCTGACATATTCCATTTTCATTATGTATTATTTGACTTAGTCCATAGAGAAACTGAATTTTGCCTTTTTGGTGTAGTGTAATATTACTAGGGCCACAGAGATGCTGACATGAACCTTTTTTGTTCAGTATGTCATGACCTAGAAACTGACAGAGGCCATTTAAGTTCAATATGATTTGACTTAGTCCACAGAGGAGCTGACATAGGCCATTTGGGTTGTGTTTTATATGACTTAATTTACAGAAAAACTGGCATACCAGTGTATGGTTGTGTACGATATGACTTAGGCCGTTTTGGTTGCGTATGATATGACTTAGGCTTCAGAAAGGCCGTTTTGGTTGCGAATGATATGACTTAGGCTACAGAAAAAGTGACCCCGATTATTTATTATTACATTTTTCACCCATTAAAACTGCTATTTCAAATTGTAATTTTATATAACCATTTAACAGAGGTTAAGTTCGAAAGCATAAGTAAGGAATCATTTGATTACTCTTTTATTTTCATGAAAAATAGGTCTATAGCTCTAATCTTAGCTATGCCAAGTGTCCTGCTGTCAAAAGTAAACGCTCCTTGCCCACATTTCCTTGTCTCTTTGATGAAAAGTGCGACATAAGATGAAGGAAACTTAATATTGAGAGCGATCTTGTTACATGTATCATGTCTTCATATTTTGTGAATAATGTGAATATTGAATGTAAATATTGCAAGGTGACAAGCAGCTAAGCACGAAAAGATTTAAATTTGCCCAAGTTTACACCCGATTTATGTCTTGGTCGACTTGGTCCTCCTTCAAATGGTTTTTTTTTTTTAATTTCAAACTTCCTTGCTTTATCTTTTGATATTTTTTTCACTTATAATAAAATGCATTTTTTTTCAAGGCAGTGAAGAGATGACAATCTTTGGCATCTCTAAACAGAATCAATTCACAATGATTGCCTATGATTACTCCTTGGTGAATTTAATTTATATACATGGAAATTTTTACTATAAAACCCTTTTCTTGTGTCAGTGCAATAAATGTTTTTCACCCAGACAACATTTTGATAATCAAGAATCCGTTCGTAAGGTCCTGCCCCAACGGGTTTGTGCAAACGAAACCTCCTTTCTCTATGTAGGTTTTCCTTTATTGATCTATAACTAGTGCTTGCAGTTAAATTTTCTTTCTAAAGTTTTGCTTAAAACAACAACAACAACAACAACAAAACCCTCAAAAAAGAAAAAAAGAACAAAACAAAACAAAAAGTAGGAAACAAAACAAAAACGAAGAGCAACACCAGGTCTGATTTGTTAAGGGAAAGAAAATTATATAAGTAAGAGAAAACGTAACGCCAAACGAATAAATCTGATAAAGAGTAACATAATTTTATAATCGTTCAAAAAATATGGCAAGCAAACTTTTTTTTTTTAAAGATTAAAATAGTCCAAGACTAACACAATTTGTTGTACATAAAAAAAAAACAAAAACGACAGACAAAATTTCTTTTTGTCTGAAGATTAAAATAGTCCAAGACTAACACAATTTGTTGTAAAAAAAAAGAACAAAAACGACAGACAAAATTTCTTTTTGTCTGAAGATTAAAATAGTCCAAGAAAAACACACTTTTATCGTGAATGAAATAAAATGCGACAAACAGCCAGTTTTTTTTTGTTGTTTTTTTTTTACAACCAGTAATAGTAATACAAGCATAGTGTAACTATCATGGGTGATCTTCGTGATGAGAAAAAGTTCGTCATTAATTTCATTATGGATTACATTAGGTGGGAGGGGAGCTGTGAGTACAGGCGCTCGACTGAAGATTCCCTCCTCAAGAGGTGTGAGCGAAAGGCAACCCAAAACTCGAATGCACCACTACACAATGTTTTGTGGGCTAAAAATCCAAAAACAGAAGTTTTACAGCCGGAGAAGAATTGAGTTTTGTCATTTGCTAAGCATTTGTGAACTTTATGCTGGGGCGCTACAAATGATGGAAATAAGAAAAATCTTAGAATGTGATGTGTCTGAGGATGTTGTCAGATTAGCAAACAGCAAAATGAAGACTACAGTTGGGATAGGTAGAAGGAGATGAGGGATAAATAAGCGCAGAGAAGGCAGTAAGAGAAGCTAGAGACTGGCGTGAAGAAACCCTCCAGGCTGCCGAATGTAGGCCGGCGAATGGCGCAGCAATGTTTTCAGAGGTACCAGCTAATATTTTTTTATTATAAAATACACTCATGAAATATATTCCTAGCATGCAATGTACTTTGAAGTTGAAATTTGAGTTTGAGATAATTTTGTTGAGTTTTTGTCAATTTACCTTTGATAAAGCCTTCGAAAATCTTTTTCTGCCGTTTTCTCAAGACTTTCATTTTTAATGAGTAAATGCCTATAACTTTTTTTTTTGTTTTTGAGTGAATTCACTTCCAATTTAAGCTACATAAACTTTAGTACCGGTACTAAATACAACTTTATGAACAAGAAATATCATGCATATTTATTTATTGACCAAATACAAAGACATCACTACTTTGTTTTCACACAAATTCCACAATCGCTGATTTTTTGAATATATCAAGTCATAAAATCTATAATAAAAAATCAGTCCACTAAATCTTCTGTTGAAATAAATGTACAATGTACAGTTTATGCACAGTAAGTTTAATGTAATTTGATTGGAAAGTAAGAAAAACCATAGGGAAAAACTAAAAATGTATAGAAAACCAAGATGACCGCCATATTTTCCGGTTTTTTTTTTTAAAGAACAATTTTTCTTCTATTATTAATTTTTTTAATCATTTTATATAGACCTAGCAAACATTTGTGAGTGGTTAAACTAAGACCTTCTCTTCTTCTTTTTTTTTTTAAAGAAATCTTCTATATTTAGTAGCAGATGCGCATAAGATTTAAATAGTGCAAGAATAATACAATTTTGATACGAATATAGTATAATGCGAGAGACGACCAGTTATTCTATAAGTTTAAAACAGTCCAAGACAAATGCAGTTTGATTGTGGATCAAATAAAAATGTCGGAAAAAAAAAACAGTCCAAGATTTCCACAATTTTTATTTGTAACCAAAATAAAAAGCGGCAGACAACGAGGTTTTCATTAAAAGATTAAAAATCCCAAGAATAACACAACTTTGTATAAATAAAATTAAATGGGACCGACAATATTTTCAAAAAGATTCAAATAGTCCAAGAGTAACACAACTTCATTATAAATAAGATAAAATGCGGCAAAAACCCCCCAACAAAAACAGTTATTCATCCAGATTAAAATAATCCAAGAGGAACATAATTTTAATGTGGAAAAAACAAAATACGGAAGACAACATTTTTTGCCTCTATTAAGAGTTTTGTAATATTTTTCAATCTTTACACTGATAATTTCCTCTCACACGATAGAACCTAGAAGTACTTTGAGGGTGTAGATTCCTGTATCATATTACACATTTACCTATTTTGGTTGGTACTATATATATAAGTTAACTTATCTGAGTTGTAGGTCTGAAACTAACTCGTGACTAACTCGAGGCATCTTTTCCATCAGATGAAATGTAGCTAGAAAAGCTTGAGCTTTCAGCACTCGAAGAGTTATAAGTGCTTGAGATTTCGGAATTCACTTCAAGCACGGACTTTGTCTGCTTGGTTGTCCCTTCTTCTGTCGTTTTCCGTTCATTACTGACTTCTGAAAGACCAGGTTCATCCATGTAGATCTGTGACTTGTTTCTATTTGGTTTATGCTCTGGGCCAGTCTCTTTCTCCGCGGAGTCCAAAGACCCAGCGACGAGACTATAAATTCAATAAGAAACAAAAACACGTTTTACGACTGGTTTCCATGCCATTGGAGTAAAAGCTAATTGGGCTAAAAAGATAAATTTTCTACAAATTTACACCCACCTCTGTATTCCTCAAACTTGCTGTTGTCACTTTCTATTCCATAATTTTATATGTACCTGAAGCTCTCTTGTTTCTCTCAATGTGTCAATCTTTCAGTCTGTCTGCCCGTCTGTCTCTCTCTCTTTTGTTTAATCTCAGTTCTCGATTTTGTGTGTTTTTTAAAGATCAAAAACCGTCATGGAATTTCAGTCTATTTGCTTTTCTGCGCCTTTGATCAACGAAGATAACTTCTTTTCGACTGTTCAATCATTGTGTTAGATTTATACCATATTTACTTACACAAAAACCGTGCCCAGTACGAGACAGGAAAGCAAAATAAACGCAGATACAGCTGCCAGCATTTTTAAAGGATAAAAAAGAGGAAAGTTCCAAACACCAGTTTCACCTATGTCCTCAGTTTGTTTTCCTTTGACCATCCCAGATCCTGTAAATGGATCACAGATAA
>JAWDGP010000637.1:45000-55000 GCA_033675545.1 Elysia crispata
TCTGAGTTGAAGCTGTGCTTAGTAACAGCAAATTTTTAGAAGAATTAAATTATGAAGAAATGCACGTTAAACCTTTGCCATTCGTAAAATCTGTTAGGTTTCTTAAGCAAAATTATACTGAAAAATATCCGGACTGACTTTTATCTCAAACCACAACTTTGAATAGGAATAAAGATTTCAGTAGCCTGTTGTGCGAATATGTATTTGAATTGAGGTCAAAGCAACCTTAAGAAAAATGTTTGAATCTAGACTAGATTTGAGAAAAAGAGAATCATTACATATATCAATAACTTTAGATCGTTGCTGTTTTTTTTTCTTGAATTAAGAAATAAAGAACTTTCTTTTTCGTATATTTAAAGTAAATTAAAAATGATTCAATAAAAAAGATCCATTTAAAAAAAAATGTTTCTTTCCACCAAAGAAACAAATTCTGCTCTAGATAAAGATACAGGCTGGCCGGATTTGTGTATTGTTACAGCCAATTAGTATGTGTTATCTGTATCGTTAAAAACAGTTGTAATAGTTCTTTCTTTCAATGTCCTCTCTTTGAAAATCAATGATTGTATAAGACTGACGTTTCTTGACTTTTAATCTGACGATATCAGTCTAAAATGCGGTCAATTAAAAATGGATGATAAGGGACTTCTACAAATCTCAAAGTTAAAGTTTTAGCTTCTTCATTTTGTTTCAGGCAGGTTTTTCAATTCTACACCTGTAAAATTGTTTTCTTTGGAACAAATTCAAAACAGATATACGTGTTGAAACATACTATTTTAGTTTTATTTTCACAGAATTATAAATGAAACATAATTCTTTTCACATCAATGGAGTATAGTAGTAAAGCAATAAGAATATTAGAAAAAGAAAGTTACTTTAGACAAAAATTGGGAACTTGTTTTTTGTTATCATTTTGTTTTTAAAGAATTAGCTCCAGGCATTATTTTTACAAGGTGTTTATCTGAAGAAGAACTTTTTTTTTTCGGCATAGACACCTTTTTCATCACTTTATGGATTGGATTACACGTGCAATACAATTATGGCCTTTGTAACAAGTAAACAATATATTGATACGAGAAGTTGATACACTCATAATTACAATGCGTAAATGCCATGCAGCCTTATTTGGCCAAGTGATGAAAAGAGAAAAACTAGAACTTCTCGTGACAACTGGAATGATTAAAGGAAAACAGCAGTGGAAATAAACGAACGAAGATACTGGATAGTCTACCGTACCAAATAATGCTAAAAGCAGGACGAGAGAAATGCGCTTAAGGAAGATCAAGATCCTCTACATCAAACAGCATGGACCATGATTGATTGATTGATTGATTGATTGATGATTGATTGATTGATTAATATCATTGTTTATACAAATTAATTTTCTAGAATATTTTTCTTTAATGTCTGATAGAACTCCTATTTGACTTTTAATCTATATTTTCCAAAATCAATACGATATAAAGCAGTATGAGAAAGATCTGTTAGATAAGATAAAATCTATGACTAAATGTTTATGAGTTGCTAAAGTAAAAAGGAAAAAAGAAAGAAACAAAACGTTTCTAAAACTTGTTTCTTTTGACCATTACGGGTAGTTTATTGCTGCTTTAAATCAATAGTATTTGAATGATATTAAAAAATCATGTCCTAAGCAAAAAAGATCTCAACTAGCTTTTGACAGAAATTAAAATTTAGATACAGTTTGGTTAAAAAAGTAAATGGTTCTTTTCCTTAATATTTTTATCAAATAAGAGGTATCGCTTTAGACGATTGCCCCAATTCACTATTATTAACAAAAATGACTATATCAGGCTAACATTAAATGAATGAAGAATTTGTTTGTGTACAATTTCGTTAAAGGTTTGTTTAGGTTATAAAAAAATAAAAATAAAACTTTCCATGACTGACTTTATTTCGAAAGATGCACGCCTGTTCACAAATGAATCTATGTGTATGAGCTAAAAAAGCTCATAGCTTACATCAGCTCTTAAGCAATTGCGTCTATATGTCGTCCTATTTTTATCCAACCACCTCATCAATTTTATGTTTTACTACTGAAAAGGTTAAATAAACACTTATTAGCGGAATATTTTGAATAACAATTTTAAGCATTGATTAAAAAAAAATCACTTGCGATTATTTTACCATTTATTCACCACAGCGTATTCCCGGCAGTAGATGATGTTTATAGATGATGTTTTACTTGTATCATATTCTTAAGCAAATGTATGTTATGCATGTTATTTTTTATATAATATGTATGTTATTTTTTATGCTATGTACGTCATTCTGTATGTTATGTATGTATGTTCAGGCCTTCTAGCCTGCTTCTATCTTATTCTTTTTCTTGTAAAGCGCATAGAGCATTTCAATCATTTGGATATGCGCTATACAAATGCACTTTATTATTATTATTATTATTATTATTATTATTATTATTATTATTATTATTATTATTATTATTATTATTATTTTACTTCTTCAATAAAAAGAAAAAAAAGCTGCTGACAAATGCAGACTGTGGAAAGTTTAACTTGAGACTTTTGAAATCTTTAGCATATACGAAACAATAAAAACAAATATGAAAACTAGCTATTCGGCAGACTGCAGAAAAAAAGAAAGTGCTGCCTCATCATGACTTCATACTTTAAACAACTTTGTTTTACTTACGATCCTCACATCTTTCTCCTTGATAGCCAGCATCACATCCATCAATACAGAACCCATTCAACCTGTCGCAGGCGTTGTTTGGTCCTCCACAATTTTGATTGCAGTTTCTTGAACAGTTTACTCCAAACGTGTTGTTTGTGCACGCTGTCTCAAAGAAATCGAAATGGTAGAATTTGAAATATATGGACCATTCAGTATTAGAAGCATTTAAGAAATGCATATTATGAATAGTCTCCTTACGTATAGCTTTATGTCATCTTGTTTGAAACGGTTATATTAAACCTGATCTTGAAAGGTATAGATTCAAAATCACAAGTATACTAAAATTTAGTGATAACATCTAAGACATGCCACAAGTGTGACTGCTATAAATAATAATAGTATTTATTACACTCTTATTATCATATTTACCCGAGTAAATGAAAACGCATGCTATGATATTATGGGTAATAAATGTAGCTCCAAAGGTCAAGGGGGAAATTGAAAAGTTAAGATAACAATTAAAAAGCTATTTGTAGGTAAACATTCTAAAGCACTTATATGTATATATATATATATATATGAAAAAAAGGCTAAAAGTCCATATAAAACTGATTATGGAGTTACTTCAAATACTGAAATTGAAAGGCAGCCTTCTTTGGCCATGTGATGAGAAGAGAAAGACTAGAACTTCCTATGACAACTGAAATGTTTAAAAGAAAACACAGGGGAAAACAGCATGAGAAGATATTGGATGGACTAACAAAGTTGCTAAAAGTAAGATGAGTGACAAATACACTTAAAGCTACAACTGATAGAGATTCGCGGAAGATCATGATTTACTGCGCTAAAGAGCAGTGCACAAGATTGATTGATTAATTGATACTACTTTTATTAAATAATAATAATAAAAAAAAAGAATTGTGTAAACATTTTTTTACGTCTGATAGATCTCTTATCTGACTTTAAATCTAGCTTTACCAAATCATTAGCTCTCTTACCAATAAAATAATTAAAGACAAATCTGAGAAGAGCCAGTTGGCTTACGTGTAAAAAAAATCAATACGATATAAAGCTCTATGGTAAAGCTCGGTTGAAAAAAATCAAATCAATGTCAAAATGTTGATGACTTGCTAAAATAACAATAATAAAAAAATAAAACGTTTCTAAAATTTGTTTTGATCATGACGGGTAGTATATGGCTGCTCTTATTGCAAAGCATATGAATGAAATTAAAAAAAAATTATGTCCTGTTAAGAAAGGATTTTAACTAGCTATATGACAGAAATTAAAACATAGAAATAGTGTGGATGATAAAAAAAATGCTTCATTACCTTTATATTTTTATCACAATAAAAATAGCGCTTTCAAATAATGAACTCTGTGGAAAGTTACCTTGAGACTCATAAAATCTTAAGCACATACTAAACGATAAAAAACAAATATTCGGCAGGCGGAAGAGAACACAAGAAGTGCTGCCTCATCATGACTTCTATACTTTAGACAACTTTGTTTTACTTACGATCCTCGCATCTTTCTCCTTGATAGCCAGCATCACATCCATCAATACAGAACCCATTCAACCTGTCGCAGGCGTTGTTTGGTCCTCCACAATTTTGATTGCAGTTTTCTAAACAGTTTACTCCAAACGTGTTGTTTGTGCACGCTGTCTCAAAGAAATCGAAATGGTAGAATTTGAAATATATTTCGGCATGAATAGCATTTAAGAAATGCACATTATGAATAATCTCACTACGTATAGCCTTATGTCTTCTGGTTTGAAACGGTTATATTAAACTGAAATTGATCGTATAGCCTGATGTCTTCTGGTTTGAAACGGTTATATTAAACTGAAATTGATCGTATAGCCTGATGTCTTCTGGTTTGAAACGGTTATATTAAACTGAAATTGATCGTATAGGCTTATGTCTTCTGGTTTGAAACGGTTATATTAAACTGAAATTGATCGTATAGGCTTATGTCTTCTAGTTTGAAACGGTTATATTAAACTGAAATTGATCGTATAGCCTGATGTCTTCTGGTTTGAAACGGTTATATTAAACTGAAATTGATCGTATAGCCTGATGTCTTCTGGTTTGAAACGGTTATATTAAACTGAAATTGATCGTATAGGCTTATGTCTTCTAGTTTGAAACGGTTATATTAAACTGAAATTGATCGTATAGCCTGATGTCTTCTGGTTTGAAACGGTTATATTAAACCTGAAATTGATCGGAATAGATTCTCGAAGGCAAAATTGTAAAAAAATTGGTGAAGTATAACAAAAATGATTTAATGCAGAACTGCTATAAAGACCATAGTATATTATATACCCATATTGTCATCTTGAGCTAGGTAGATGAAAACGTAAACTTTGATTTTATTCGTAAAATGGAAACAGTCAATGTAGCTCCAAAGTTCAAGAGGGGAATTAAAAAGTTAAGATAAAGAATTAAAAAGTTCTTTTTTTGTAGTACATACATATCACTTTCACTGTAGTCGATTAATATATATATATATATATGAAGAGGGAAAGGTTAAAACTCCAAATAAAACTTGTTATAAAATTATTTCAAATACTGAAACTGAAAGTCCAGATTGTGTCCATGCTAGTTACTTTCGTATGCAGCAAATCGTAATGACGT
Organism: Elysia crispata; assembly: GCA_033675545.1. Taxonomy (NCBI): domain Eukaryota; kingdom Metazoa; phylum Mollusca; class Gastropoda; family Plakobranchidae; genus Elysia; species Elysia crispata. The sequence continues at coordinate 50,292 of JAWDGP010000637.1, forward strand.
CAGGCTTTTTTTTTTAATCTTAAACATTTGTTTCGATTTAATGTTTGAAAAAGAGTGGAAAAGACTTGTGGGCTTTTCTTGGACGACTAGGGGGCCATAGCTCGTTGTGAGCGTCCGCTTGTTGCCGGTGTTCAGATGCAATTCTGCAGATTATCGGAAACTTCAGACCGGGGCTGCTGGTCGCCGACAGCGCGGTGTGGAGGTAGCGCTTAGCAACCAATCTTAAGCTGTAGAATTCCAACTACTGGGCAACCTTGTGCATCAACTTTTTGACCAAAAATACCAATTACCACTGAAAACTAGAGTCTACTTTTCATGAAGTCGGGTTTTCCTCGGCATTGTTGCTCCTGACAAGAATGTCTTTCAGTTAGTCTAGAACGCCAAGGAGTAACTGCAAGAAGTTTCCATAAAATCTTGAAAGGAATCTTTTGAAACCTGTTGTAGAAGGAGGCGCATCGTTGTATACTGAGTCTCAGACTCTTATTGACTTCCAAGTCGAGTCAGATCTGGCTGAAATTATCTGCCAGGTCCAACTTTTGTTCTGCCTTGACCCCGTCTTATTTACCACATAAGTTCTCCTGGTTGTCATATCGGTTTATGCAATTCAGCTCACAAATTAGTCCTTATGTGTGAGCCCAAATAGCTCACTGTGCACATCAAATTTTAATGTGTTTACCATAAACACGTCAAACTATCTTTATTCACAACCACACCCTTCCCACTCCATTTTCCCATAACGATATCTTCATAAATTCCCAAAATATTGGCTTTATTGTTTCGGAATTTAGGTAAGTTTGCTTTGTTCCGGATTTACTCTCTTCTTACGCTTCCAGGCTTTTATTGTTTATTTTTAATAAGAACAAAACGAATTATATAGCATTCATTTTGAAGCAATTTAATAAAAGTAGCACCTTGAAAAGTAGCTTCCCAATAATATTTCAGTTTTTAGCCTACATTGTGTTTATTTCAAAGAAAAACTAGAAGCGTTTTTTCTGGTTAAGATTTGTTTTTGCATTACATGGTAAATGTTATTAGTTCGTGAAACTGAATTTTTTTTGGTGACAAAACAAGAATATTCTCCTTCATACATATACCTGGACTTATTTCGCAAATGAATTTGAAGAACAAATTGCAGCGTTGATGAATGAACATTTGACGTGTAAATAGTTCCATCACTAGTGCACAATCCCTGTCTTCGGAATCACCGGATGCAAAATTGCTCCATGGAACATTAGTTATCTGAAAGAGAAGATCACCATTTTGAAACACATTTGCATTATTTAAGAAATCTAAATAATTGTAAATGAAATACTATTTTTGCCTCAGCTGGACAATAAAAGAGTTTGTAGTTCTTGAGACAACTACCAGGTGCTGTGTTCTTGCGTACATTAAGGGACAGCAAATCTATTTGAGCCATTTAGAAATGTCTTGTTTGTTTTAAAATCCGCACAATCGCAGGCGCCGATAAACTTCCTGGTCTGAGTTATTGAATAAACATTCGGCCTAGTACAAAAATAGGAAGCTAAGGTGTGAACATAGAATCTATATCATAATTAAAAGTTGAATGCTCTAGAAAATAGTAACCAGTCCTAACCTTTTGTGTGCCATTCAGCCAGTAAAAATCTCCTTCCTTTTTTAGATCGTTGAGCCCAGTCCAGAATGCTCTTTGAATTTGATCCCTCTTATCACTGATTCCTGAAAAAAGATCATTATTCAAAAAGTGCGAGCCAAAAATCATAAAAAGGAAATTGATGCATATTTTTATGTTTACTGATCGGTTTGGGATATACTCGGATAAGCAATATATATTAGACTATAATCTATTTTTACTAATATTATATTTTTACTGTCTCACCCTTTACATTGACCTAAATAAGTTTACATCCATTTTTTATGCCCTGTCTAAAGTCTTTTTCTATTTTGGTGCTTAACGAGTAAAAACGCCAGTTTCGGGCGGTTTGGGAAAACAACTGACGCGGTCTCAATACTCTCATTGATGGAAATGTTTTTTTTTTTTTCATTTAATCATATGCGAATAGTTATAAATTCATGCCTGTAATTAAGGACAAAACTGCGGCAAATTTAACTCCTTCTCAATATTTGATAAAATGTTCATGTCATACGGCTTATAAAGCATAAAGCTTCTTATTATTAAATACATGAAAAACAAACATTCTTAGAACTAATGAGTGATTCAAAAGAAAAATCTTACTGGACGTTGTCATCAAAAGTCACACTGGAATGATGATAAAAAGCTAAAAAAACAAGGAAAAAAAATGAAAAGTCAAATGTACTGTTTCATCACATAGTTGGAAACCTAAACATTTAAATTTCACAAGTGTGATAAAACTGTACCATAAATCATTTTCTCTATCGTCTTGTCGTAATGGTTCAACAAATCGCCACCAAGAGTTTGGCACTTTTTGCTTGCAGCGAACCATGTCTCCTTTTCCGAGACGAATTTAATGCATGATCGAGCTGTTACGCTTGTTAGCCATCCAGGGGGACAAAGTGTTATATCTAAAGACAAAATAGTGGATAAAGTGCGGTAACATAAATAGCTATAACTATAGCTATAACTGGTATATGTTGCAATAGAAAGACACATAAATGAATATTTAAACAAGATCAACTTTTTATCTATTGTCAATGGAAAAAATAAAATAAAAGAATAACTTTAAAATAAGAGAAGAAGACATATCATAAATTAATGATTTTTGTTTTTAAACCATGAACTTTATTAGTTTAAAAATCAAACTTTTAACGGAGACTAGTGAAGCTTTTTTATTTCAGTTGATTACGTTGCATTTTGATTTAAATGCTCTTGAAAAGCAGCGAGTGTTTGATATGTAATACAAGATTTATTCTATAATAATCATGTAACTTGTAAAAAGTCACCGGAATGGGATTGCAATAACTAAACAAGCGTATTAAAAAGTTGCGAGTACACCGACTGTTGTCTCGCGTTACGGCGTTTTTACTTTTTCGATATGGGTTCTCTCAAGTTATTCAAAAAATAAAAAAAATGAAAGAGTATTTGCAATATTTACATATTATAACTTACTAAAGAAAAAAAAAACGCCCCGAAGGCGCAGTGTTTGATAACGAGGAAAAGTTGATAGAAAACAGGAGTTAGAATGACTACATCCTGATCAGTAAAAGATCTCGAAATATACCTCAATTAAAAAAAAACCCTATCCTGGAGTAGAGTGTAAGTGTGATCAGAGTGGATGTTAAATTTATACCCACACTGAAGAAAATCGAAAGTGTACCTAAAGACATCGAACTTGACCTGGCTGCTATAGAATACAACTATAAGAAGATATCGCCTGGCTCTTGAAACAAAATATCAAATCTCAGGACAAACTGAGGAAATGGACTAAGATTGGGTAAAGTTTAAAAAAGTGGTTACTGAAAGAGCGATCGAATAAAAACTCGAAAAAGAAACAAAAGAAAATGTTGATCAATGATGGTATTTTACAGCTGATGGATTAAGAGACAAGATAAAATAATAATGAGAAACAAGAAACATTACTTGTTGTTGTAATTACTGTAGTCTTTATTATTGTTACTATTATTCTTCTTCTTCTTCTTCTTCTTCTTCTTCTTCTTCTTCTTCTTCTTCTTCTTCTTCTTCTTCTTCTTCTTCTTCTTCTTCTTCTTCTTCTTCTTCTTCTTCTTCTTCTTCTTCTTCTTCTTCTTCTTCTTCTTCTTCTTCTTCTTCTTCTTCTTCTTCTTCTTCTTCTTCTTCTTCTTGTTCTTGTTCTTCTTGTTCTTCTTGTTCTTGTTCTTGTTCTTGTTCTTGTTCTTCTTCTTCTTCTTCTTCTTCTTCTTCTTCTTCTTCTTCTTCTTCTTCTTCTTCTTCTTCTTCTTCTTCTACTACTACTACTACTACTACTACTACTACTACTACTACTACTACTACTACTACTACTACTACTACTACTACTACTACTACTACTACTACTACTACTACTACTACTACTACTACTACTACTACTACTACTACTACTACTACTACTACTACTTCTTCTTCTTCTTCTTCTTCTTCTTCTTCTTCTTCTTCTTCTTATAATAATAATAATAATAATAATAATAATAATAATAATAATAATAATAATAATAATAATAATAATAATAATAATAATAATAATAATAATAATAATAATAATAATAATAATAATAATAATAATAATAATAATAATAATAATAACAATTGTTATTAATATTGATCTAAGAATTGAACACTGATGTGAAATTCTCCGTTCTGGCGGGTGTGTGAGTATTAAAAATGCTTATAAATTGACTTGCATGATCCAGATGTATGCCATTACATATACTATCTTTACCTAGATTCTGGACATGTCAATAACTCTTATTTTAAACACAGATTATAAATTTAAGAACTGAAATCTTTTTCAAATTCTAAGCGTGAAAGTAAGATGTAGATTTATTGCGATTTAGATGTTAGTCTAGCTGCTATTAATATGTATGCCCCTAGAACTAGAACATATGCCCAAGCAGTTTGTTTTAGATTCTTAACTTTGACATGTGAATCTTTTTCAGACGGATTAGAATAGTCGGCTTTCTCAATGTATGCGAAGTTTTAGTCCTTCTATCCCGGTCAAGCTGTTCTTACAGGAAGAAGTTCGCAGACTCAACAATTGTTTGACGAAAACAATAGTCTCAACTAAGTGCAACCAGGGTCG
>JAWDGP010000637.1:60000-114262 GCA_033675545.1 Elysia crispata
AAAAAAAACTATCTCAATTCTCTCTCTCTCTCTCTCTCTCTCTCTCTCTCTCTCTCTCTCTCTCTCTCCGTTTCTGACTCTTTTTATGTTACAAAGCTACATATACATGACCTTCAAAAAGATTTGAAAAAGTTTGTAATTGCAGACCATGATCATAAACTAAGGTTTCATTTTAAGATAAAAAGGTTTCCAACAACAGGTATGGGCCAAGAATATCAAAAAAGTTTTTCCATCAAAAACATGTCACATTTATTTCAAATAAATAGTTTGCAAATATAGTTTTATGTGATTTTTAAATGTGCAATTTTTTATTGCAGAAATCAGACACAGATGACAATCGTGAAACTAATACAATATCCCTCCTATAGGTTCAGGATTAACATACTACTCCCTGGTACTATCTATAGGTAAATTTGGTTTTATTTAAAATTCTTACCTTCTCTCCCTCTTCTGTTCTTATGTCGTTTTGAAGATCCCTTCACCATGAATGCATTGGTGCTGCCCGCGGGTGTACTCCAGTTTCGCCTCTACTGACATGAGCCACAGTGTTGCAGACTTTCCCTTTTCTCCATTTTTCTCCTAAAGCTACAGATCCCTTTAGAAGGTGGCTTTCGAATTCGCGAAAGATCGCGAATTCTTGTCGGACTTCCACGTATAGATATATAGCTAGTCAAGATGGAGATCTTGTACCTGTAGATCTACAAATTCTTCATTGGGAATAAACTCCGTCACAACTCACACTAGACTTTAGATAGATATCCAATTCTAAAGCGTATTTCTTTTTCGCAAATTCATTTAGAACAAAATGCAACAAGAAGCGACTTTGATCCCGATTTCAACAGTGTTTTTATTGCCAAGACTAAGCAGACAGCAAAGCAGAAAGTCCCTTTGCATAAGCTGTCGAACTCTTCACTGTTCAAAGTATTGAAATAGTTAAGAACTGTGGGAGCGTATTTCTGATTATGGGTAGACACATGTGTCTCCGCATACACAACCTTTTTGTAAAACTCAAAGATGTGCTAATAATAGCAATTCTTAGAACATCTTTGGTGAAACCACAAACCTCGATTCTTCGCCCTGTGTCAAACATCAAAACCGATTTGAAAGTGGTTGAGATGGCCTTTAACGTTATCAAAAACGTGAGAAGCGGTTCTATCTATTATTTATTTATTTTTTGTTAAATGAATTGTGAGATACAATTTTGATACTAACAGATCAAACGCGAACCGTTTCCCTTTACCTTTAAAGGCCGATCCAGATCGTCAATTCTTTGCACAGTTTTTTGGTAGCAGATTGCCATTCAGAACCAATAATATGGATGCAAAAACCTGATGGACTGAGCGCATAGCTGGGAATATTTGCCCTCCTTGATTTTCTGGGCATCAGGTCAGCGGCCTGTTAGAGCTGTTTCGGGGAGAGGCAGCTGACAACCTAATCACTAGGAACACAAGTGTGGGCACCCAACAAGGTACTATAGAGTACTCTGATGGGCAGCCCAATAACAGCCTGTCCGCATGTTCCTCAAACACCACACAAATTGAAACCAGTCATGATCCTCACTTTTGATTGTCAAATGGGCGTCTAGGTTGCATGCACACACACCTGCGCATAAACCTTCTATCTATAATGAGCTAAATCATAGTACCAAAGTTTGCAATTTTTACTAGTGGACTTCACTCTTATTTTCTACGAACGAGTCGAGTGATTGGCTGTATATATTTTCATACCTCTAGACAAACAGATCCAAACAGATCACCCCAAAATCTATTACACCGTCGAAGGTGACCATTATTATTATTATTATTATTATTATTATTATTATTATTATTATTATTATTATTATTATTATTATTATTATTATTATTATTATTATTATTATTATTATTATTATTATTATTATTATTATTATTACTATTATTATTATTGTTATTATTATCATTATTATATTTGTTGTTGATGCTGTTGTCGTTATGTTTTTTATTACAATTATTATATTTTTTTCAGCATTTCCGTATGAAACAATATCGTTTTAAAGGAATTTAAATTACCGCCTTTTAAAGTATTTGTTAAGGCTTTGTTTTGTATTGGTTTCTGTTTTTGCATATTTTGATTACTGTTCTCAATATCGATATTGCACTATCAATATTTTATTTTATTGATAATAACTGGATAGGATTTATCTTTTTTATTTTTTTTTATTATCTAGTATTGTAATTGATAAATGATTTTGACTTGAATTATGTTTTCATTTCCATTATACAGTGTGTGATTATGATTTATTTCGAGGTCTCATATTTTTTTTTTAATTGCGTCAAACATTTTTTTTTCTGAATTCTTCAAAAAAATCTTTCTAGTTTCTAAAACGATTATTGAACGGGAGAGCCTTACTAGCGCCACAGAAATAGTGAACCCGGAAGAGAAAACAGGAGGCCTTTGGGGAGAAACATTTTTTATCTACCCAATTTAAGCAAAGATCTAAATGCTTTTTTTTTAATGTATTAAGTTCAAAAGTGAAAGCATAAGAAGTTAAAGAGTATCGATAAGTTAAGATCAAATAATTCAGAACAGGATATAGAAAACTAAACGTTTAAGCGATTACGATGGGTTAGACTATGAACGCTTTATGCTTAGATCTTGGAACTTCGATGTTTTGTGTTTCCTGTTTTTGAATTTATTTGTAGATGTCACTTTGAAAGGTAAAGTAGTTCAAGTCTAACATAATTTATATACTCACCCACACTAACTTTAACTATTACTATACCAATGTAATCAAACATCTTTAGTTCTTTTTCATGGATCTAGACTCCACATTTTACGAAATTATTATTTTAAATAAAATAAATTCTTGACAGTTAATTTGTTAAATGAGATTCTCAATCTCGGAGTACAAGCTAGATCAGAACAAAGTAGAGACTGACATGTTGCGAGCCCAGGATTTTAACGAACTTATTCAATGGTAGCGACATAAAGCTAATTTTAAACCACTATACCGCTTCAAAGAGGACGTTAAAAAACGCCCACCCCAACTCACAAACGGATGTCGTCATGTTTGGCCCAGAGCACGCCGATCATACGAAACTCCTCTCTCTCTCCCATGGTACCACACCTTATAACGAGGAAAAGAAAAATGGTCACCTACTCAAATTGTTTTACATTTCCCTCCACTGCAATGTATCTAGATCTACCCCTTCTCTTGGGCTACCACGACTAGGATGTATCCGGTTTAGGTGAGGGACACCCTCTTTCCAGAATCGAGCATCTTCTACCTCTACTTTTTCCCCAGTGCAACATCTTTCTTCTCCAGAGTGCCATTGTATCACCCCCTACCAGACGCACACACCAATTTTCTTTTTCTTTTAAGTCCGCACATTTTAATTTTCCTTCTATTCTCAGTTTTCAGGGTATTGAATACCTGCAGTTATTATAGATCCCATGTTATCCTCTCTCTCAAATCACCAATTGGGATTACTTTAGTGACCAAACATTTGGATCAAATAACCTGCCATCTCATCCTGCGCCTCAAACTCTGAGGATATTTCATTGCCTGACGTATTCACAAGCCTCCTCTAACCGACAAGTCTAGGTACAGAGCCTAAACAAGGTGAACTTCTGCTGGGCTCAAATCACATATCTGCCCCTTGTGGAGTCAGATAATCTAGTTATAGCTTTGGGTCCTGCCAACAATAACCCCCCCTTTTAATGGATCTCGGTAAAGTGTTCTACCAACTTGGCAAGGTGTGTTCAAGAGAGTATTATGTTGGGTTTAAACACTGTGATTGAGTCTATTCTCGTATGCAACATCTTCTGCTGAAGTGTTTCTGTTAATGGAAATTCTCATCGGTGTATAACGACAAATTCATTCCCCAAAGCCAATCAATCAGGTGCCGTGCTCTTTAGCGTAGGCGATCATGACCTTCCACGCATCTCTATCTCTCTTTGCGTTCAGTGCTTCTGTCTCTTCCCACTTTGTTAGTCCATACAACATCTCTTCATGCTGTTTTCCCTCGATCATTCCAGTTGTCACAAGATGTTCCACAGCCTCTCATCATATGGCCAAAAAAGTACTTGGCGTTTTCGTATTCTATTTATGAGTGATATTCTTATCTCGGCTTCTCGTAACACTGTCTCGTTAAATTTCTTTGCGGTCCTTGAGATTCGTAGCATTTTCCGCAGGAACCAAATCTGTGTTGCCTCCAGTTTCTTGTTGTACCTGTTTTGAAATTGTCTAGTTCTCGCACCCATACATTCCAATGGGTTCAATCACTCTAGAGTTCTAGTTGTTGTCTGATTGAGATGTGTTTTTTTTAAATTTTTTATTTCATTCTTTGAAAACTCTTTTTTGTTTGCGCTATTTAGTAAAAATTTTATTGTTCTTGCGCCCATCATTTGATATTACAGTACTTGAAATGATTCCTTTGCTTGTTAAAGATGTTGATCCGTGGAAACTCATTGTTTCGATGGACGATAGAACTTCGTCTGCCTTTTTGCTATTCAATTTCAATCTTTTCTTACTGTTTTTTTTCTTCAACGATGAATCCAAATCCAGTTTAGCTTTAAAGTAAGATAAGTAATCCAAACCCAGTAGCATGTCAACTTTAATAGAGGCTTTATAATAAAGACATATCAAAATACTAATACTCCAAAGTGACTGTGATTGGCCCGACGCTGGTTGCACCTGGTTGTGATAAGAATTGGTGAATAAGCGAACTTCTTCCTGTATCGACATCTTGACAGAAATGGAGTGATTAAAACTGAAAAGTTCGCATGCATTGTAGACGGTGGCAGATCTAAACCCTCTGGAATAGATTTACGCGTTAAAAAATATGATCTAAGTATAAAATCTAAAACAATATGCTTGAGCATAGGTTCTGGTTTCAGGGCATAAATATTAACAGCAGCTAGACTTATATCAAAAGCTTTAGATCTTAATCCAGATATTTTTATATAGATTTTACTTTTTGGCTTAGAATTCCAGAGGATTTCAGTTCTAGATTTGGATTCCTAATTATAACAACAAGTAAAGTTCTTGTTTTTCAATATTATTTTTTCTTGTCACCTTTTCCCCCTCAGTTTTAAAATATCCTCATTCATCAACTTTTGTTTGTTACCCGTTACCCTTTCGACTTCGGGTATTTATCCCATTCCTTTTTCTGTAACCGCTGTTTTTGAACTTAACCCAATGTTATTTCACTTCCACAGCTTTTTCTAAGATTTAAAATTTTGTTTCAACAGCTAGTTGATATCTTCCTATGGTTGTATTTTATAACAGCCAAGTCAAGTGCGATGTCTTTAGGTGCACTTTAGATTTTCTTCAGTATAGTTATAAATTTAACATCCACTATGATCACTATTACACTCTGCTCCAGAATAGTATTTTTTTTTTTTAGTGAAGCACATTTCTAGATCTTTTGCTGATCAGGGTGTAGTCAGTCTAACTCCTGTTTTCATCTTTGAACTTTTCCATGTCCATTTTTTCCTTGCTGATGCCGAAACTATTTTCTAAGAAGGTTTTTGGTTCGGCAACATTCAACTAGTTTCTTTGCACACATTTTCTTATGACGACTTCATGGTGTCCTACCTGTTTTCGTCTAACCCCTCTCCTACTTTTGCATTAAAATATTTCTCTATGATCAAAGCATCCTGCTATCTCCATTGCGGTTTTGTTTGCTCTAGATCTTGTCATTATCGTCACTAACAACAGGGATATTGGTGCATATATGATGTTAAGGTCCAATAGTTTTCCTGCACTCTTTAAAAGTAAAAGAATATTTGATGACGGCCAATATCTTTTGACGGTCTTTCCCATTTCTTGGTCAAGCCCTATAGCCACCTCTCTTTCTTGGTATGTGCTTCCTGAGTCGTATTTCAAACGTTAATTATCTTATTTTTCTTGCGAATTGCCATCTGACTTCGTCTATACTTAGATTATTAATTTCTATTATTTCACCTTATCTTTGATGTTGCCTTATTTCCCTCTCTTTTAGTTATGTTTGAACTTTTCATACTGCTATTCTTGTTTTTGAAGTTCATTTTGCGGTCAGACGCTTGGCGTCGATGGGGTGTCCAGGAACAACCCCTATCGCACGAGACTGGCCGCAATATCACACACCACTCCTTCGAGGCGGTTTTTTTTTTATTATTCTTTCTTGAATTAATCTTTAGTCAGTATACATCATGTTAACATGGAAAATACTCCTCCATTTTTGATAGTTTAAGATGTAACTCTTTCCAAAAAAGTAAAAACGTTGTAACGCGAGGCAGTAATTGGTAAACTCGATATTTCTTCTAGACTTATTGCAAATACGACCTAGCCCGATGACTTTCTATAAGTTACATGATCATTGAAAAATACTTCTTGCATTACATGTTAAAAACTCGCTGCTTTTCAACTGCATTCAACAAAATGAAACGCAATGAAATGAAATAAAAAAAAAGCTCACGAGTCTCCGTTGAGGATTTAACTTTTAATGGGATAAAACTCATAGTTTAAAAAAAAAAATCATTTATGATGTCTTCTTCTATTATTTTAAAGTTATTGTTTTATTTTTTTTTCCATTGATAACGTATAAAAATTTTTTATCTTGTTTAAATATTCATTTATGTGTGTTTCTATTGCAACATTTACCAGTTATAGCTATTTATGTGTGACAGAATTACGCGCACTTTATCCACTATTTTGTGTTTAGATGTAACACTTTGTGGCCCTGGATGGCTAACAAGCCTCACATCTCGATCATGCATTAAATTCGTCTGGAAAACGGAGACGGTTTATGGCAAGAAAAAAGTGCCAAACTCTTGGTGGCAATTTGTTGAACCATTACGACAAGACGATAGAGAAAATGATTTATGGTATAGTTATATTAATTATTATACATGTGAAATGTACATTTTGAGGTTTCCACTATGTGATGAGAAAAAAAAAATTTTTTTCTTGTTTATACTTAAATGTAGGATAATTTCGAGTTTTATTTACTTAATTATTTATCGTCGTACCAATGTGACTTTTGATGACAACGTCCAGTAAGATTTTTCTTTTCAATCACTTATTCGTTCAAAGAATATTTTGTTTTTCGTGTATTTAATAATATGAAGCTTTACACTCTATAAGCTGTATGACAAAAAACATTTTATTGAATATTTAGTGGCAGACAAAATTGCCGCAGTTTTGTTTTTAGTTACAGGCATGAATATATAACAGTCCGTAAATGATTACTTGAAAAAAAAACCAACATTTTCATCAATAAAACCATGTTAGTATTTTTCTCAAACATTCAAAAAGTAGCCTTTTTTCTTGACAAGCACCGAAAATATAAAAAAAAAAGTTTAGACGGGGCAAAAAATGGATGTAAATTTGTTATTTAGATCAACATACATGGTGAGATAAAAAAAAAAGAGATAATTATAGTCTAATATAAATTGCTGATCCGAGTATATCCTAAACCAATCAGTAAACGTAAAAAAATATGCATCAATTTCCTTCTTATAGTTTATGAATCGCACTCTTTGAATAATGATCTTTTTACAGAAACCAAAGGTCAAAAGATTAAAAGAGTATTCTGGACTGGCCTCAACGATCTAAAAAAGGAAGGAGATTTTTACTGGCTGAATGGCACACAAAAGGTTAGGACTGGTTACTATTTTCTAGAGCATTCAACTTTTAATTATGATATAGATTCTATGTTCACACCTTAGCTTCCTACTTTTGTACTAGGCCGAATGTTTATTCAATAACTCAGACCAGGAAGTTTATCGGCGCCTGCGATTGTGCGGATTTTAAAACAAACAAGACATTTCTAAATGGCTCAAATAGATTTGCTGTCCCTTAATGTACGCAAGAAAACAGCACCTGGTAGTCGTCTCAAGAACTATAAATTCTTTTATTGTCCAGCTGAGGCTAAAATAGTCTTTCAATTACAATTATTTGGATTTCTTAAATTTGAACTTGTGGAAATGTGTTTCAAAATGTAAAATGGTTGTTATCTCTTTCAGGTAACCAATGTTCCATGGAAAAATTATGGACCCGATGGTTACGAATATAGGGATTGTGCGCTGCTGATGGAAACGAAAAGTCTTCAAGTGACCTTCATTCATCAACACTGCGATTTTTCTTTTCAATATATTTGTGAAGTAATTCCAGGTAAAATTAAAAAAAAAATTATAATAATGGATATATTCTTTTTGTCAAAGACAGAAAAATTAAAATTTGACAAACTATTAACATTTAGCGTGTAAGACTAATGCAAATCTTAACAAGACAAAACACTTCCAAATATGCTATTTAAAAAAAACAATTGTAAGCCTACAAAGAAAATTACAGCCTGGTGTAAAATTAAGTGCTAGTATTGTTTTTTTTTAATAAATTCTATTTCAGCATGATATATAATTAGGCAAAAAATTTTCAATGAGCCGGTAAAATAGTCTAAAAGAATATTCAAAATACGAAATTGGATTTGCTACTTTATGAATCAAAAAGTGAAACTTTATTGAGATACTAACTTTCAAGGTGCTACCTTTATCAAATTTCTGAAAAATGAATATTATATAATCCATTTTGTTCTATTAAAAATGAACAATCAAAGTATGAAAGCGAAAAAAGAGAGTAAATCCGGAACACAAACCAAACCAAACTAAAATACGACACAATAAAGCCAATATTTGGGGAATTCGTGAGTATTAAATAGCAGGAGATATCGTTATAAGAAAATGGAGTGGGAGAGGTGTGACGTTAAATAAAGATAGTTTGACGTGGTTATGGTAAACACATTAAAATTTGATGTGCACAGTGAGCTATTTGGGCTCACACATAAGGACTAATTTGTGAGCTGAAGTGCATCAACCAATATGACAACCAGGAGAACTTATGTGGAGAATAAGACGGGGTCAAGGCAGAACAAAAGTTGGACCTGGCAGATAATTTCAGCCAGATCTGACTCGACTTGGAAGTCAATAAGAGTCTGAGACTCAGTATACAGCGATGAGCCTCCTTCTACAACACGTTTCAAAAGATTCCTTTGAAGAAATTATGGTAATTTCTTGCAGTCACGCCCTGATGTTCCAGACTAACTGAAGACATTCTTGTAAGAAGCAAGAATGCCGAGGAAAACCCGAATATTTTAGTGACTTTATGAAAAATACACGTGACTCTAGATTTGAGTTGAAATTGGTACTTTTGTTCAAAAAGGAGATGCACAAGGTTGTTAAGTAATTGGAATTATACAGACAGCAACACATACTAATGTCAAGCGCAACTGCCGTACGCCGCTGTCTGCAACTAGCAGCCCGTCTAATTTTTTTTCATAATCCACGTTCAACACCACACCATAATTCCATCTGAACACCGGACTCCAGCGAAGGCTCACAAGGAGCTGTCCCTTGCTTGTTGTTCAAGAAAAGACAGTGCATCTCTCTAGCTCTCTTTCAAACAGAAAATCGAAGCAAGATTTTAAGTTCAAAGTGTCAATAGACAGCCCGACATCTTTATGACTTGCAGCATACGAAAGCACTGACATGGACACAATCTGTACTTTTAATTTCAGTATTTGAAGTAACTTCATAGTTAGTTTATTTGAAGTTTTAACTTTTTCTTTTAATTTATATATATATATATATATATATATATATATATATACATACATATATATATAAATATATATATATATATATATACATACATATATATATAAATATATATAATATACATTATAAAGTTTGTAAAAAAATGTGTAGATTTCCAAACACTTGAAGCCAAAGAGTATTAGAAACTATTTGTTATAGAAAATCCTGTCTTGATTTTTTAAAAAATTTTCACAGTGTAATGGAAAATCTATTTCAATATATATGTTTGTGTAAAGGAGTAATAAAAACATTGCATCAAAAAATATTTCAAAATGTTTCGAGAAAGAAAACAAAAACAAAACAAACAAGAATAACTTTCACAATCAAGAGTTCTATATCTAGTTATTGCAATCAAAATTCTGCTTATCGAAACATTTGTTGCGATGGAGTATGAAAATCGTTAAAGAATTCAATGTTTAGATCTTTTTTGATAAAGATTGATAAGCAAGTCAGTGAGCCTGAGAGAAAGAGCACGCTGAAGTAAATAATACCGATGACGCTTTTGACAATTCTATAAAAGAAATTTGTCACAAAAAAGCATGAAGACCTGAGAAAATTTTGTCTGGATCTAGCTCTCCACGTAAAGTTTGTAGAAATAAAAAAAATATGGGTAGATTTCCAAACACTTGTAGCCAAAGAGGAGTAAAAATCAATTGTTATGGAAAATCCTGTCTTGATTTTTTAAATTTTTTTTTACACTTTGGAAAATCACAACATATTTTGATAAATTTATCGAAAGGAGTAATAAAAACTAGTGAATCAAAAAATATTTCAAATTAATTTGAGAAAGAAAAAAACACACACACGAAAATTCAAAATCAAGTAGCTTTAGATCTAGAATCTAGTTACCGCTATCAAAATTTTGCTTTTCGAAACATTTGTTGCGATGGGTATTGAAAAATGTTATAGATCTAAATCTAGAATCTGGCATATTTATCATGAACTAGATCTTTATTTTGACTGAGGACTAATTTAAATCCAATTTGATCCTCGATTCTGACTGCGAGCATTGATTGGAAAGTTCTCAAGATTACCCTGATTATGATTCTGTTTTGACATGTTATTATTATACCTCTAGTTCTAAATAGTTAGATCCAGAATCTAACTACGCTTAGACCTATGTCCAGATTTAGACATTTATTTAAAAGTCCTCAGATTAACGCGATTTAAATCTAAATTATTGTTCAGATTTGTATAGATCTAGACCTACTTTTAAATTTAATTAAGCGTCTTATTTTCCGTTTCTGATTGATATTTCGAAGAAATATGTAATCTAATCTAGATCTAAGAAAATTCAATGTGTAGATCATTCTACATTGTCTGCCTTTAAACAAAAACAATTGATGAAATCTTGCAATCAATATTAATCTCATGGCTTTGAAATCTATCTGGTTCATCTAGGCAAAGCCATTGTCAGAAGAAAATGCTATGCTTTTACTCCCTTTAAGACCAAAAGTAACCACATAATATGACGCTCTTGTCTTAATCTGCAGGAAGCTAAAATTTCTTTAAATTTGATTTTCTTCAATTTTTCACTTGTTAACATAATGATAGATTGTTTTAAAAGAGTGATATAAATAAAAAATTCGAAAACACTGAAATCATAGTTTTTTATGTTATTTGGTTCCTCATAGCGAATTTGACAATTAAAATTGAGGAATTAATTACAAAAAAAAAAATATCGTGAACTTTTAAAGGTTTTTTTTAGCCTAAATCCCAAACTTTTTAATATTTCTTTCACTGCGACAAACACTGAACTTGGCAGATCATAAATCAGTAAACTTCATCACTGTGCATTGAATCGTTTAGGAGCAGATAACGGACACATAAATCAAAGTTGCCTTTTATTATATAGATATAATATATACATACACACACACACATATATTATTTATAGCATTTCCAACAGTAGGAATTGTATCAAATCATATTATACTTCACTAAATTTTAACACGTTTGCGTTCGTGATTCTATTGCGTTCAATTTCAGGACTAATATAACAGTTTCAAACCAGAAGACATAAGGCTATACGTAGTGAGATTATTCCTATTGTGCATCTTTTAAATGCTTCTAATGCCGATATTGATAAATATCGGCTTTTCAAAATGTACCATTTCAATTTCTTCGAGACAGCATGTGCAAAAAGCATGTTTGGATTAAACTGCTTAACAAACTGCAATCAAAATTGTGGAGGAGCAAACAACGCCTGCGACAGCTTTTATGGCTTTTGTACTAATGGCTGTGATGCGGGATATCAAGGAGAAAGATGCGAGGATCGTAATTAAAACAAAATAAAGTTGTGTAAAGTCTAGAAGTCATGATGAGGCAGCACTTCCTGTGTTTTCTGCAGTCTGCCGAATAGCCAGTTTTCGTTTTCATTGTTTCGTATGTGCCAAAGATTTTAAAAATATTCTGTTTAACTTTCCCCAGATTTCAGTAATTAGCAGCTCTTTCTTTTTATTGAAGACTTATGTTGAAAATTCTCACTCAATCTATTCCGCTAAGAAGTGTTTCTTTAACCTTTTGAATAGTAAAAAATATAATGGATGAGATGGCTGGTTTTCCAATTTTGTGTTTTCCTTTAATTATTCCAGTTGTCACGAGAAGTTCTAGTTTTTCTCTTTTCATCGAATCAATATATTGTTTACTTTTCATAAAGACCATAATTGTATTACACATGTAATCCACTCTAATGCGCAACCCGATGTGGTAAAAAGTGGTCTGTGGCTAAAAAAATGATCTTCTTCACGCTAACTCCATATCATTAAGTAACTCCATATTGTTAAATGTTTCTATTTGAGTCGAATTCTATTTATAATCTTTTCATTTTCTATATATTTCTTTAAGGAAGATACACACTGAGTCGCTAGATTTTTTGTTGTTTAAAAAGTGGCCTTATGCACGTAGATTTAAATTAAAAAAAAAAAAAAAAAGAAAACTAGAGATTTAAATTTGATCCCAGACCTCGATCAAAATCAGAGTATGATAAGATTTCAAATACGCTTTGATCTAGACGTTGACTTTGATAGGTTTTCAATATCGACCCTTGAGTGATTAAAAAATCAAAACTATCACCTTCATTTGAATTTATTCTTGTTATTATACTCGATCTTGGTAGAAACATATATCTTTATTTTTTCTTGAAACGGTCCATTGATTTAGTTCAAGCTAAAACACTCTTTCAAACATTAAATCGAAACTAGTGATTAGGGTCAAAGTGTCAATAGACAGCCCGACGTCTTTAAAACTTGCAGCATAAGAAAGTCACTAAGATTGACACAATCTGGGTTTCAAAAAATAGACTAAAGTGAAAATGATGTGTTTGTATAAAAAAAAAATTTTTTATTGCTTATCATAACTTTTAAATTTCCCTCTTGATCTTTGGAGCTATATTTAATGTCTCTATTTTACCCGTTTACGTCTTCATTCGCTCATGTAAAGGTGATAACGAGGATATAATTAATACTGTATTATTCATAGAAGTTACAAGTGTACCATGCGTATTACATCATGTTATGCTTCACCAAAATGTAATATTTTTGCTTCATGAATCTATCCTGTTCAATTTCAGGCTTAATAAAACCGTTTTAAACAAGGAGACATAAGGCTATACACAGTGAGATAATTCATAATGTGCACTTATAATGCCGTTTAAGGCAAATAATTTCAAAATGTACCATTCCGATTTCTTTGAGACAGCGTGCACAAACAACACGTTTGGAGTAAACTGTTCAAGAAACTGTAATCAAAATTGTGGAGGACCAAACAACGCCTGCGACAGGTTGAATGGGTTCTGCATTGATGGATGTGATGCTGGCTATCAAGGAGAAAGATGCGAGGATCGGAAGTAAAACAAAGTTGTTTAAAGTATGAAGTCATGATGAGGCAGCACTTTCTTTTTTTCTGCCGAATTGCTAACTTCAATATTTGATTTTATTGTTTCGTATGATTTTAAAAGATTTAGTTTAACTTTCCCCAGATCAGGCAATCATGATCTTCCACGAATATCTATTCCTCGAAGCTTTAAGCGAGTTTGTCACTCGACCTACATTTAGCAACTTTGGTAGACTATCCAATATTTTCACACGCTGTTTTCCACCTGTGCTTTCCTTTAATCATTCTAGTTGTCACGAGAGGTTCAAGTTTTTCTCTTTTCACCACATAGCCAAAGAAGGCTCCAAGGTGTTTGCGTATTGTAATTATGAGTGATCTTGTTGTATTAGCTTCTCGTATCAATATATATAATGTTTACTTTTCACAAAGGCCATATATAATTTCGCATGAAGTAAGCCTAATCCAATCTAATGAGCAATCTGGTGTCTTGAAAAAGTGGTCTCTGTCCAAAAGAAAAAAGTTTTCTTCTTTACGCCAACTCCATATCATTAAATTAATGTTTCTACTTTAGTCGATTCCTCTTTTTTTATATTTTCATTTTTATATTTTGGTTGAGGGCGGATACACACAGGGCGCCATATTTTTTTTTGTTTAAAAAGTGACCTGAATACACGTAGATTTAAATCAAAACGAAAAGAAAACGAAAGATCTAAACTTGATTTCAAACATAGATCAAAATCAGAGTATGATAAGATTTCAAATCCGCCTGGATCTAGACGTTGACTTTGACAGGTTTTCAATATCGATCTTTGAGTGATGATGAAAATCTACAAGTTCATCTTTATTTAAATTCTGGTTATTATATTGAACCCATCTCTATTTCTTTCAGTTCAAGCTAAAAACTCGAGGCAAAACTAAAACTTACAGTTCGTGGTTTTAAAGCAAGGTGTTAACGAAAACAAATTTCAAATTCGTGTGTCTAAAGTAACTTTCTTTTTTTTAAGATTGTTATTGTTTTTCTCTATTGGTTTGAAAAACATAATGTTTCATTCACACATCTTTTAAAATAAAACTAAAACAGTATATTTCAGAACATGTTATCTGTTTTGAATTTATTTGAAAGAAAATATTATTATGAGAAAACAATTCTAAAAGTAAAGAATTAAAAGATTTATTTGAAACAAAATGAAAAAGCTTCAACTTGCACTTAAAGTGGGAATCCTGTATCACACATCTTCAATTGACGGCATAGAGACTGATATTGGCAGGTTTAAAGTCAAGACACCTCGGTCTTATACCATCAATGATTTTGAAAGAGAAGGCTTTGAAAAAAAGAAATATTACAACTGGTTTTTTTAATGATACAGGTAACACACACACACACGCTAACTAGTTGTATCTGTAACAAAATTTGTTTTGTTGCTGGAAAGAAAATTGTTTAAAATTGATCTCTTTCACTTAATCATATTTAATTTACTTTGATAATACGTAAAAAGAGAGTATCTTATTTTTTTTTAATTAAAGAAAAAAAAAGAGCAAGAAGCTAAGGTCATTTATATGTTAAATAATAATTTGCATTTCAATTCATTTTTTTTCTTTTTTTTCTTTTTTTGTTCAAATAAATAAATGATTTTTAGGAACAAATCTAGTCTAGATTCAAACATTTTTCTTCACTTTGCTTTGAACACAATTCAAATATACATAAAAAAATATTTGCATAACAGGTTACTGAAACACTTTTTCCTATTCAAACTTGTGGTTTTAGATATAAATCAGTCCGGATATTTTTCCAAATAATTTTAATCAAGAAAACTAACGAATATTACGAACAACAAAGGTTTTTCACATGGATATCTTCATAACTTGATTCTCCTAAAATTTGCTGCTTCTGAGCACAGCTCCAACTCAGAAAAATGTAATTTTCATTCCAACAAGCATTATCTTCCTTTATAAACAAAAGAAAAAAACAATTCTCTTCTTTCTTGCAGAATGTCATATCCCAACTTTTGGAGCAAACTGTTCAGAAACTTGCAGTAAAACGTGTGGGGGGCCAAAACACCACCTGCAACAACGTCAACGGATACTGCATTTTTGGTTGTGTTGATGGATATCAGGGAGATAGATGCGAAGACCGTAAGTAAAGTGGATAAATTATGATTAGAAAGTAACTTTTTGTTAAAGTACTTTTCACGAAGATAAAATATAATGTAGTTGGAACTGGTTCTTTTTTATCATAAAACTTTTTGCTTAATGACTAATTTAGTAAGCAAATTTAAAGTTAAGGTTCACATACATGTATATTTTTTTTCATTGTTTGAGAAGTCGTAACTTTAAAAAAGTTGTCTGTAGGGGAAAAAGAAAAGTAGGCGCGTCTACTTGACACCAACTCCATTCAGTTTGTCTATCTACTTAAAGCCATTTTTTAGGTTATGACATTTCCTTAAATAGATAATTATGTTCTCTGAGCAGGCACATAATCATAGCGAACACAATTTGATATAATTTTTGGAACAGGCACGACGCATATTTGAATTAAAATAAAATAAGTGATTTTAACTGATATGTCCAATACATCTAAATAGAAAGACAGAGGTTTAGTAGCAGTCGGTGGTAAGAAGAAGAAGAAGAAGAAGAAGAAGAAGAAGAAGAAGAAGAAGAAGAAGAAGAAGAAGAAGAAGAAGAAGAAGAAGAAGAAGAAGAAGAAGAAGAAGAAGAAGGAGGAGGAGGAGGAGGAGGAGGAGGAGGAGGAGGAGGAGGAGGAGGAGGAGGAGGAGGAGGAGGAGGAGAAGAAGAAGAAGAAGAAGAAGAAGAAGAAGAAGAAGAAGAAGAAGAAGAAGAAGAAGAAGAAGAAGAAGAAGAAGAAGAAGAAGAAGAAGAAGAAGAAGAAGAAGAAGAAGAAGAAGAAGAAGAAGAAGAAGAAGAAGAAGAAGAAGAAGAAGAAGAAGAAGAAGAAGAAGAAGAAGAAGAAGAAGAAGAAGAAGAAGAAGGTCACTAGATCAGCATTGGATTAATGCTCTTTTCCGATTAACAAATTTGAATTTAAGAAGACCTTGTTGTTTTATTTGTATTGTATTTGCAGCATCTTTGTTAGTTCAAATTTATAAAGAAAAACAAACTGAGGAAATGAATGAAGTGAATGGTTGGAAAAGCCGTCCTGTTCTTCTTCTAGAAACTTGGCTGCCGTATCTGCGCTAATTTTGCTTGGTTCTCTGATCATGGCCACGGGTTTTGTTTTGTAAGTAAATATAGAATCAAGCTAACACAATGACTAAAGAGTCTCCGAAAATTGTCCGCGTTGATTCAAGACACAGAGAAGCAAATAGCTGGAAGATCCATGAATGATTTTGATCTTTCAAAAGACACATAAAAGCGAGAGTAAACAAAAGAGAGAGAGACAGACGAGCAGATAAACTAAAAGACTGAGACATTCAGAGAAATAAGAGAGACACAGATACATAATAGAACGAATCAATAGCAAAGTTCAGGATTACAGAGGTGGGTATGGGTTGGTAGAAAATTTAACTCGTTAGCTTAATACCCTTTTATTCCAGTGGTATGGAAGCTAGTCTTGAAACGTCTTTATATATATATGTATAGATTTTTCTTTTTTAATTTCTAGTGGCATGGCTTGTTTTTCGGACATCGCGGAGCAGAAGACTGGCTCAGAGCATTCAACAGATGAAAACAAACCACGGATCTCGATGTATGGTATACCTGATCATTCAAGAGTCAGTATTGTTAAGGACAACTCACTTGAGCAGAAACAAAAAGCGACAGAAGAAAAGGAAACCAAACAGAGCAAGTCTCTGCACGAAGTGAACTCCAGAACCTCAAGCATAAATAACTCTTCGAATTCCGAAGCCTCAAGCTACATTTCATCTGTATGAAAAGATACCTCTCGAGTGAGTCGCGAACTAGTTTCAGACCTGCGACTAAGATAAGTTAACTTACGGTGCCAACCAAATTAGGTAAATGTGAAATATGATACACGAATCTACACTCTAAAAGTACTTCTAGGCTCTATCGTGTGAGAGGAAATTATCACAACAGTAACTAAAAAAAATATTTCAAAGCTCTTAAGAGAAGCAAAAAATCAGAATCTTTACTGCGTTGCATACAGGTTTCTGAACTATATACTCGATTTGACAATGTTCATAATGAAGAAAAATAAACGGCCCAAGCCCAATGTTTTTCGACAATATTTCTATTTGGCGAAAGTCAATGTCAGAACTCTCTGTAAGATCGCCTTTTCTTTTTTTAGGCAGACTAGTCATAAACAGTTCCTTATGATGCAAAGTGAGCCAAAATTCTCGAAATTATTTCTTTTTTAGGTCGGGATATCTTATGCAGTGAACCGTGTCATGTGAGTGAGAGCCGTGCTAGATTGGAGTAAAAAAATTATTAGGCTTTGCTAAAATTCAGTTTAATTTCTTGCTCTTCGATTTAAAGTGAATGTCTTTTTTTCTGAATTAGTGAAAAACTGGTTGTCTGCCGCATTTTATTTTACATATTATGAAATTGTGTTACCCTTAGGTTATTTTAATTTTTAAAAGAAAAACTGGTTCTTTTCCACAGTTTATTTCATCCATATTGTTTTGCTCTTTGACAATTTTAATTAGAAAAAAAAAACTGTTTGTCTGCCGCATTTTATTTTTCTTAAAATAAACATTTTTTTTCGTGCTTAGGTGCTTGTTACCTTGCAATATTCACATTATTCACAAAATACGAAGACGTGACACATGTAACAAGATCGCTCTCAATATTAAGTTTCCTTCATCTTATGTCCTACTTTTCATCAAAGAGACAAGGAAATGTGGGCAAGGGGCGTTTACTTTTGACTGCAGGACACTTGGCACAGCTAGGCTACGAGCTATAGACTTTTTGGTCTTCAAACCACAAGCCTACTCAAAATGATAAATAGAATGGTCTTCAAACCACAAGCCTACTCAAAATGATAAGTAGAATGGTCTTCAAACCACAAGCCTACTCAAAATGATAAGTAGAATGGTCTTCAAACCACAAGCCTACTCAAAATGATAAGTAGAATGGTCTTCAAACCACAAGCCTACTCAAAATGATAAGCGGAATGGTCTTCAAACCACAAGCCTACTCAAAATGATAAGTAGAATATTTGCCGTGCTTGATTTTCTGGACATCTGGTCGGCGGCCGTTTAGTCGTGTCGCGGGAAGCTCAAGAGGGGGAGGCAGCTGACAGCCTAAAAAGGAACCTCGAGACCAGAAAAGGGAGATTCGGTTTACCAAACTTTCGAAGTACTGATCGTGAATTTTTTTTTTGTTATTTTTTTTTTTAACGAACGCCAACGAAATAGCAAAATTTCTCGCGTATAAATTCGGCTTCGTTCCTATCTTCATGAAAACAGATTTCATTTTAAGCAGAATGTGCACAGATACACACCCCGTCACTGCAACACTCGCAAGGGCTCGTTAATGTTTCGTATCTTTTGCCTCAGTCGACTTGACTCCAGGCCGCGGCTTCATAAAATATATGGTGCCAAGTCACCGAAGTGAACAAACGTTTGCATGTTTGAGTTATAGCGTCCTATTTCTTTTAACTTTTGAGCGTACTAAGGACAGAACTGTACTCAGAATGCATTTTCGTACAGCCTTCAGATCTGCACAACAATAATATCTAACTGCTGTAACTTAGCCAAATAGTGAAATGATATCGATATAGCTCACTCTTGCACTCACTAACAAGTTGTGCTCTTTGATGACTTGGCCTGTATTTTCAGAAGCTTCGCTCAAGGCAAAGTCCCGATACTTTACAAATGTATCAGTCATTTATCTCTCATTTTGGAGTTGCAAATGGCTTCGTGGTCGAAAGTAAAAAGTACCCGATTGACAGAATTGAACCGGTAGCATGAATGTTTGTGGAAAGTAACCCAAAACACCAAAACTTTATTTATAGATGGAAGAAACTGCTTGTCAAAGCCTGTTTGAAACTACCAAAGAATTTGACTCTCAGGCTGATAAAGATATAAGTTAAAAAAAAAGATGAACAACTTGGATTTGATGGCTGTTTTCTGAAAGAAATAAAGAAAATTGGAAATTTAAAATTCGCTGGAGTCGGGTCAACTAATCGCCGCCACAGTTTACATTTGTCCTATGTCCAGCTTCACTAAAATTAGAGTTAGCGTCAATTTCCATCCCCTAAACTCATTATCTGTATGCCCTGTTAGTTTTAGAACCAACAGTCAAGTTCTCTTACATTTGTCCTATGTCCAGCTTCACTAAAGTTAGAGTTAGCGTCAATTTCCATCCCCTAAACTCATTATCTGTATGCCCTGTTAGTTTTAGAACCAACAGTCAAGTTCTCTTACATTTGTCCTATGTCCAGCTTCACTAAAGTTAGAGTTAGCGTCAATTTCCATCCCCTAAACTCATTATCTGTATGCCCTGTTAGTTTTAGAACCAACAGTCAAGCACAATGGGTCAAGTTCTCTTACATTTCTCCTATGTCCAACTTCACTAAAATTAGAGTTAGCGTCAATTTCCATCCCCTAAACTCATTATCTGTATGCCCTGTTAGTTTTAGAACCAACAGTCAAGCACAATGGGTCAAGTTCTCTTACATTTGTCCTATGTCCAGCTTCACTAAAATTAGAGTTAGCGTCAATTTCCATCCCCTAAACTCATTATCTGTATGCCCTGTTAGTTTTAGAACCAACAGTCAAGTTCTCTAACATTTGTCCTATGTCCAGCTTCACTAAAATTAGACTTAGCGCCAATTTCCATCCCCTAAACTCATTATCTGTATGTCCTGTTAGTTTTATAACCAACAGTCAAGCACAATGGGTCAAGTTCTCTTACATTTCTCCTATGTCCAACTTCACTAAAATTAGAGTTAGCGTCAATTTCCATCCCATAAACTCATTATCTGTATGCCCTGTTAGTTTTAGAACCAACAGTCAAGCACAATGGGTCAAGTTCTCTTACATTAGTCCTATGTCCAGCTTCACTAAAATTAGAGTTAGCGTCAATTTCCATCCCCTAAACTCATTATCTGTATGCCCTGTTAGTTTTAGAACCAACAGTCAAGTTCTCTTACATTTGTCCTATGTCCAGCTTCACTAAAGTTAGACTTAGCGTCAATTTCCATCCCCTAAACTCATTATCTGTATGTCCTGTTAGTTTTAGAACCAACAGTCAAGTTCTCTTACATTTGTCCTATGTCTAGCTTCACTAAAATTAGAGTTAGCATCAGTTTCCATCCCCTAAACTCATTATCTGTATGCCCTGTTAGCTTTAGAACCAACAGTCAAGTTCTCTTACATTTGTCCTATGTCCAGCTTCACTACAATTAGAGTTAGCATCAGTTTCCATCCCCTAAACTCATTATCTATATGCCCTGTTAGTTTTAGAACCAACAGTCAAGCACAATGGGTCAAGTTCTCTTACATTTGTCCTATGTCCAGCTTCACTAAAATTAGAGTTAGCGTCAGTTTCCATCCCCTAAACTCATTATCTGTATGCCCTGTTAGCTTTAGAACCAACAGTCAAGTTCTCTTACATTTGTCCTATGTCCAGCTTCACTAAAATTAGAGTTAGCGTCAGTTTCCATCCCCTAAACTCATTATCTGTATGCCCTGTTAGTTTTAGAACCAACAGTCAAGCACAATGGGTCAAGTTCTCTTACATTTGTTCTATGTCCAGCTTCACTAAAATTAGAGTTAGCGTCAGTTTCCATCCCCTAAACTCATTATCTGTATGCCCTGTTAGCTTTAGAACCAACAGTCAAGTTCTCTTACATTTGTCCTATGTCCAGCTTCACTAAAATTAGAGTTAGCGTCAGTTTCCATCCCCTAAACTCATTATCTGTATGCCCTGTTAGCTTTAGAACCAACAGTCAAGTTCTCTTACATTTGTCCTATGTCCAGCTTCACTAAAATTAGAGTTAGCGTCAGTTTCCATCCCCTAAACTCATTATCTGTATGCCCTGTTAGTTTTAGAACCAACAGTCAAGCACAATGGGTCAAGTTCTCTTACATTAGTCCTATGTCCAGCTTCACTAAAATTAGAGTTAGCGTCAATTTCCATCCCCTAAACTCATTATCTGTATGCCCTGTTAGTTTTAGAACCAACAGTCAAGTTCTCTTACATTTGTCCTATGTCCAGCTTCACTAAAGTTAGACTTAGCGTCAATTTCCATCCCCTAAACTCATTATCTGTATGTCCTGTTAGTTTTAGAACCAACAGTCAAGTTCTCTTACATTTGTCCTATGTCTAGCTTCACTAAAATTAGAGTTAGCATCAGTTTCCATCCCCTAAACTCATTATCTGTATGCCCTGTTAGCTTTAGAACCAACAGTCAAGTTCTCTTACATTTGTCCTATGTCCAGCTTCACTAAAGTTAGACTTAGCGTCAATTTCCATCCCCTAAACTCATTATCTGTATGTCCTGTTAGTTTTAGAACCAACAGTCAAGTTCTCTTACATTTGTCCTATGTCTAGCTTCACTAAAATTAGAGTTAGCATCAGTTTCCATCCCCTAAACTCATTATCTGTATGCCCTGTTAGCTTTAGAACCAACAGTCAAGTTCTCTTACATTTGTCCTATGTCCAGCTTCACTAAAGTTAGACTTAGCGTCAATTTCCATCCCCTAAACTCATTATCTGTATGCCCTGTTAGTTTTAGAACCAACAGTCAAGCACAATGGGTCAAGTTCTCTTACATTTGTCCTATGTCCAGCTTCACTAAAATTAGAGTTAGCATCAGTTTCCATCCCCTAAACTCATTATCTGTATGCCCTGTTAGCTTTAGAACCAACAGTCAAGTTCTCTTACATTTGTCCTATGTCCAGCTTCACTACAGTTAGAGTTAGCATCAGTTTCCATCCCCTAAACTCATTATCTATATGCCCTGTTAGTTTTAGAACCAACAGTCAAGCACAATGGGTCAAGTTCTCTTACATTTGTCCTATGTCCAGCTTCACTAAAATTAGAGTTAGCGTCAGTTTCCATCCCCTAAACTCATTATCTGTATGCCCTGTTAGCTTTAGAACCAACAGTCAAGTTCTCTTACATTTGTCCTATGTCCAGCTTCACTAAAATTAGAGTTAGCGTCAGTTTCCATCCCCTAAACTCATTATCTGTATGCCCTGTTAGTTTTAGAACCAACAGTCAAGCACAATGGGTCAAGTTCTCTTACATTTGTCCTATGTCCAGCTTCACTAAAATTAGAGTTAGCGTCAGTTTCCATCCCCTAAACTCATTATCTGTATGCCCTGTTAGTTTTAGAACCAACAGTCAAGCACAATGGGTCAAGTTCTCTTACATTTGGTCTATGTCCAACATGAGTATAAGGTGAAGGAAAGTGTAAGAATTAAAGCCATTTTCTCAAAACTGCGACATGTGGACATAGAACAAATGTAACGTGAGACGTTGAAATATTGCGGTATTTCACTAGCCTCTTATTTTTTTAAGGGGTCAAGACTTCCACATTGTTTTATTCTCTTCGTCTTCTGGTAATATCACATCAAATTGCGTCGTCATCGTGAACCCACTCTGCCATTCTCACAGCAAGCAGTGGCAGGCCTGTAATAAGGCCCACCGCACAGGTCTGCAGAGTTCCTTCAGATGGTTGTTGTTGCGGCACAGCCCACAAATCGCACCGTCACCTCCGACCTTGAGGGTCAGCCCGTGACACATGTGGATGGGGCTACATTGACAAGCAAGCCGACTGTATACTGAGACTCGGCTTTACACTAACTTATACCAGCCTAGTCATTGAGCTTAGGAGACAAACTTTTAATGACATCGGTGACATTAGAGAGGATATATGTAGATCCATTGTACCAGAGAGAGTATATAGTTACTGATTGTATATGTATATCATTCTACCCTCACTGATACAATACTCTTGTGGTTGACCCCCCTCTCTCTTCTCTCTCTCTTTCTCTTTTTCTCTCTTCTTAGTGATGAACAGTGTGATATTATTTATCCTGTTTTTTAATGTGAGATCATTGTGGGGGGGGGGGTGAGAGAGAGAGAGAGAGAGAGAGAGAGAGAGAGAGAGAGAGAGAGAGAGAGAGAGAGAGAGAGAGAGAGAGAGAGAGAGAGAGAGAGAGAGATGAAACAGACAGAGAGATAGATAGAAAGAGAAAGAGTGATAATTAGATAGATAGAGAAGAATGAGAGAGAGAGAGAGAGAGAGAGAGAGAGAGAGAGACAGACAGACAGACAGACAGACAGAGACAGAGTCAGACAGAGACAGACACAGAGTCAGACACACAGACAGACAGAGACAGAGTCAGACAGAGTCAGAGTCAGACAGACAGACAGACAGACAGACCTACAGACAAAGACAGACAGACAGACAGACCGGAAGACACTCAGAGAGACAGGCAGACTGCCAGAAACGTGGAAGTTACAAGTATTTTTTTAAATCTCTGTTCGGAGTCAGAATGTTCAGCTGACAAACCCTTAAGCTGTTGATCAAACAAATGTTAATGTTGACTTCTGAATTTCTAACTTGGCCTCAGCACCAAAGATTGAACATAATTATTACTTAACCTGGTTGGTTGCTTTTAAACCTGACCTTTTGATGACCTCGTGAAGGTAACATGGCCGAGGTGTTAGAGCTTCAACAAACAACAGATGTCGGTCCCGCAAAGGAAAGTCCTTGCTGGACAATAC
This sequence comes from Elysia crispata, assembly GCA_033675545.1. Taxonomy (NCBI): domain Eukaryota; kingdom Metazoa; phylum Mollusca; class Gastropoda; family Plakobranchidae; genus Elysia; species Elysia crispata. The sequence continues at coordinate 84,106 of JAWDGP010000637.1, forward strand.
AGCCGCTCTTTGAGTAGCCCTGGTGTGTGTACTTTGTTTTGTTTTGTTTTGTTTTTTTCAATCAGACAGAGAGACAGGCAGACACACGGACAAACAAATCCACGGGCAGGTTAATGACAGACTGTCAGAGTAGACTAAACAAGATGAGATAGGAGGAGTACGCGGAGGGACAGAAAGGGGCTAGAGGAGAAGGTATTCAGTGAGACAAACAAAACTTTTGGAACACCAGGAGGATGGAGGAAGAGTTTGGAGCAGGCATGCAAACGGATAGAGAGACATACACAATATGGAGACAAAAAAGATTCACAAACATAAACAGCCGCTAACACATGACTACTGATGAGCAGAGCTCTAGATGGCAATACGAAGGTGCAGAGAGAGAGTGAGAGAGAGAGAGAGAGGGGGGGGGGAGAGAGAGAGGAGAAAGAGGGAGGGAGAGATCGAGAGAGAGGGAGGGTGAGAGGAGAAATAAGGAGGGAGCAGAGACCGAGAGAGAGAGAGAGAGAGAGAGAAAGAGAGACAGACAGACAGACAGACAGAGGGAGAGAGAGGGAGAGAGAGAGAGAGAGAGAGAGAGAGAGAGAGAGAGAGAGAGAGAGAGAGAGAGAGAGAGAGAGAGAGAGAGAGAGAGAGAGACACACAGAGGGAGAGAGGGAGAGGTGAGAAAGGAGAAAGAGAGAAACAGTATTTAGAATCCAATAGTCTTGCTGTAAGTGCGGCATGTCACAATTATGCCGAAACACACGGGCTCTTCATTCTCAACACCGAATTGACTAAAACAGGTCGCATATAAACAACCACACGGTTGGTTACCAAAAACATCATAATCTGATTAGTGTTCTAGAATTTTCGCGCTGCGCTCGGAATAAAAAAAAAAATTGAGCATGTATCATTATAAACACGGATAGTTTAACACAGTCACCAAGCGGTGTTTAGAGGAAAAAAAATGTCTAGAGGACAAATAATTTTCTGATTTGGGCCCCACTTCTCCAGACTTGACACACGTAACTTTAGCTGCAGAACGCACTGTGTTCACCAACCGGTACTCCTTGTTTCTGAGCTCCCATGATTTTCACGTGAAGTGGTGAAACCCTCACACGGCCTAGGCCGCCCATATTCAGCTCATTTGGGGCCCCTTGTATCTAGCGATTGGCAGCACTTTGGAAGTTAACCGTTTCAAGTATTAATCGACAAAAATTATTAAATATCTAATATCCTCAATTGTAGATTCAATTATAAGATATGGTTGTCAAGAAAGATTGTGTTGTATATTTTTGTCGATTACTTTAATACCTGCATCTAAAGATGCAATAATAATAAATCCTGCTTAGAATTTATTTTCTTCTCGGTCAAGGTTTAGATCTACTCCAGCTAATCTACATTATTCTAGAGCTAGATTCTAATTTTATTTTCTTTCAATCCAGTGTACATCTCGAGGACTTCCTGGATTCGTTTTCATGTATGCGGTAAGAATGATTTTTTTCAAATTTTTTTTTTATTTGTACCGTAATCTTAACATAGCTATGCTTTACATCTGCTTTACAGGTATTTAAGTAGCTTCACTTGACAGTATCGGTATTTTCATTTGAAAAAAAGACCCTCACTCTATCTTTATTCATGTATTGTGGGCCTCTCTTATCTTTATTTACTTTGTACACCCGCAGTTTACATTCCTCCACAGAAACCTTGGTGCATTTTACTTTTAAATTAGTTTTTACTGTGTTATGGAACTTGCCCTAAGTTTGATTTCTGTTTAAAATGCTCGTTTCTTCCTCGTTTTCTGTTACATTATGCGCAGGTTTGCGACCACTTTTGCACCTATCATTCCCATTTACAATATTAGTATCTGCGTTCTACCCCCATATATGTTATCATTTACATTAGTTTAGGATCTATACCTTACTCATACTAACGAGGATGTCTTTATAACAATCACCAATCTTAACATATACTGGAGCTAAATCTCGTTAACAAAGACAAAGATCTATAATATATGCCTGCCTGTGCCTTGGTCTAGCACAACGGGAAAGATCATCACACCTTTATATCTATCTGTATCTGAGTTGACATGGCTATCATATTTACTATAGTTACATTTCTGTTGTTGTGATTGTCTGTATCATACCTTTCTTTCTAGTTTATGGTATGAATTTTAGCAAAATGTCTTGTAACTGCTGATATTTGACAGGTACCTCAGTTTCTGGTACCGAGTGTTACAAGGTCATTGCAGGGTCATTGTCACAAGAAATTTATGGTTCTTTTCCTTTCTATCTTGTCAATAATATAAATCTATTGTTTTTTTATAATTTTTAAATTTATATTTCTCCGTTTCACAATGATATATTAAACTTCGCCAGTACCATCGTGTTTGTCCATTTATAAAGCTATGCTAATTTATCTCCTACTCTACATAATTATACCATCTATACTAGACTGTTGCTATCTTCAACCTACCGTAGTTACATAACTACTTTACACTAGCCGTAGATCTATACTATCCAATATATGTTATTTAACATGTATCTTTCGATAATATCTGCATCATTGTATATTTCTTTTTGTTCTACATAAGCCGTGCCGTAGCCCACATCTCCCCCTCTCCCACACATGCGCAAACATACCCACACGTTTGTACAATGGGAGAAGTTAAAAACTCTTTGTTGCAGTAAGTTGCCCCTATATTTCTCTTTGTCAAAATTTAAAACATGACTTACACTGTCCAAGTTTGCAGATTGTATCGATGTCAGAAAGACGCTTACGAGATTACACGTTTCTATATTCTCTACATTTACAAAATTTTAACAATCTATCTTTGTCATTAACACTTGTGACAGTACGTCTCCGTACCATAAACCCTACATATTTATACTATTTTAAGAATCTATCTCTGTCATCTACGCTTGTGATATTATGTCCCCGTACCTTAAACCCTATATATTTATACTATTTTAAGAATCTATCTCTGTCATCTACGCTTGTGATATTATGTCCCCGTACCTTAAACCCTATATATTTATACTATTTTAAGAATCTATCTCTGTCATCTACGCTTGTGATATTATGTCCCCGTACCTTAAACCCTATATATTTATACTATTTTAAGAATCTATCTCTGTCATCTACTCTTGTGACAGTATGTCTCCGTACCTTAAACCATCTATATAAACACGATTTTGAGGTCATTATGACCTGTATTGTATTCATGTTTACAAGCATTTTGACTTTCACTTTCTACATTTTGTTCTACATTTACAAGACATCACTATACTTGAATGACGTTTTAAGATTTATTTTTATTTATGTATATAACAAACATCTCGATGACAACTTTCATTGTATCTGATTATACAAGACATCTAGGCTACCCAGAGCTTGCCCTTACACTATCTCTGTCCTACTCATATTTTTTATGTCTGCAATTAATCTAAAAAACAAAAATAAGTAGGCGACGTTTTTTTATGCTATTATTACAGGCACATTTTTAATTTTATAAATCAATTAGAAGCAATCAATGATATGGGTACTTGCTTCTATATTAACACTTCTTATAAGTTTATTACCGTACTAAAATCTCCACCTCTTACCTTTTTACGTATATCTTAATCAGGCACGTTGTTTCACGTATCTCTTCAGGGAAGTTTGTGATTCTATCACGTGACACGCATACCCCTCCTCTATTCTATGAGGACTTCAGCGTCTTCCCTTAGAAATGCACAAAGTGGTTACAATTATAGATATCTCTTATGCCAAGTTGTCAACTTATGAACCATTTATGAACCACAAGGATACTGGTGTGGTTGTTGTTACGGTGTATCTTTATCTGACTCCATGCTGTTGGCATAAATTTATCTAAAGACGTTCGCTTGGTTTGAAAGGGGCTATATCGACACTCTACCTTGATTACACTTATCAGGTATGTCATCAGGATCACTGGTTAAGCTTGTCAATACATCAGCATACATGCCTGTGTTCAAAGCTTTAAAATATTATCACTCTGCTCTTTTAAAAATAGTTTGTTCTTGCGTGTACCTCTTTTGCAGCTGCTTTACAGGTTTTCAAACACGTTATTTATACACCAGTACATATTTAAGAAAATATGCTTTATTATGGGTCTAACTTGCCCTTCTTTGCAACATTACATTATTTCACAGAAACATGAATGTGTGTGTGTATGTGTAATTTATCTTCATGTGAAAGGCTTTGACACGATTGCCTAACTTAATCTTGTTTACACTTTTCTGATTACGCGTGTTTCTCCCTTTTTTCCATTATATTTTTTATATGTGTGCGACTACTATATTCCCCATTGCCTCCATTTACAATATTGTCTGCATTCTACTCCTGTTAACATCAACAAATACATTGTTTGTATCATCTGTGCCTCACTCATGTTCTGACAACGTTATTTCACTTTACCCAAAACTTATTTTCCTGTATCTAAGTAAAGAAACAAAAATGTGCATCAGTAAGTTCTGCGGCCTCACATCTCTAGCTCGACCTGAATTTGAACTGTTCCCCTCTAAAATGGTTACCATATCTACTTTAACATTTCTTTAGTTGTAATTGTCTGTATCTTCCTTTTCATTCAATCTAGTTTATTGTAAGAATTCGATCATTTTTTCTTGAACCTGATAGATGCTTACAATCATGTCTATTGCCACAATTGTTGGGTTCGAAACTCGCAAGGCCATTGCCGTAAGGAACTTTGCAAAACTTGTGAGGTTCTTGTTATATATTCGTTTCTTACAGTTACTAACATACGCCTTCTCCATGTATAAATGTTGTCCGTAGATGAATGAAGGCTACATTATTCATGAGAACAAAGCTGTTGTTTTTTATATTGGGATATTCGTTATACATCACCAGTGCCACCACAACCTACCTTTCTTATATACCTACTACAACATATTCCTGAGTAACAGGGTACTGCCTCACCCCCCCTTTCCGAACCTATAGAAAATGTATGAACTTCATTTCTTATGTTTTTAAGGTTGTCTGTTTAGGAATGAAGGCTATATCACAATCGCATACAGGCTTTTTTATATTCTTTTTTCAATTGTTTCCTTATGTCTGGGAGATCATGTGTGTCTTTTACTCTTTCTTGAGATTTTAGTATACAAGTTTGTAACTAACAGCAAACTCTGTAAAAACATATGTCATCTTTCCTCATATATAACTATCTTCAGATCTACAACCTTCTTTCTTTAAAAAGGTTTTAAGAACCTCTACCTTTTATTTGATTTTTTGTGTGTTTTATCTTTATTTGAAAGTGTCTAAGGTAATGTTCACCTTAGATTTGTTAAAAAAATTTTCAAGCTCTTTACACATTATTATCCATGTCTTCAGAGCATAAGAGATGCACATAATTGTGAACAGGTTCTTAGTCTTTGCAACCGATTTTTGTATAAAGAACTAGAAATTTCACAAATTACTTTGGACAATATATTGTAGGGCATTTATGTTCAAAGAATTTGTTTAGCGTTTTGTTTTGATAATAGCCATATAATTTGTCATAAATTCATGAAAATGATATTAACTTAGCAGATGTAGGATTGAAAGCAGAGCAAGAAGACAGGGAAAAGAAGCCCAAGCTAGGACTAGGAGTAGGAGGGTCAGCACCTGGACAAGTTTGAGCTCACAGTGAGTAGACTTCTTTTTCCTAATGTGAAACAACTTAGGTTGAGTACTATAATCATTTTGATGCATTACATGCCTTTAAAGATATTTCAAAGATAATTTGTTCTTGTAATTTAAAGTACTTATTTGAAAATTCCTCTTTTATGCATTCATTTTTTGAAGCACAGAAGGCTGTGACATAAGGGGATGGAGACACAGAGACAACTCTAGAGTGTGGGAATCCTAGAGAGAAATAGTTTCATCACGTCTACAAGAAGCAGTTGTGGCCCCCAAGTTCTGGTCCCAGCTCTGGCCCCATGCCAGTATCTCCGTGTGGAAAGTGTTAAGCTTTAGTGATGGTTATCTGGGAATCTTTTTTAAAATCTTTTTCTTCATTCATGAGACAAAATGTAGATAAACTATCATCAGGAGAATTCTTTACCCCTTCCATTTGTTTGTTTGGCATGTTTTATTCTCTCTCTCTCTCTCTCTCTCTCTCTCTCTCTCTCTCTCTCTCTCTCTCTCTCTCTCTCTCTCTCTCTCTCTCTCTCTCTCTCTCTCGTGTTTATTCATTAGTAAAGCCTCCTTGTAATGACAAACAAGCGAAAGGATGAGAATCACAGCAACATGGAACAACGACACCTGCTGAAACTAAAAACACAACGGATCGAGTTAGATCAAGAACAGATTTTTTTGGTGAGCCTTGAATCATTCACGTTTTTGCATTGAAAAAACAGTTAAGAGACAGTATATTTATCTTTAAGTAAGTTTGTTTCTTTTACTTTGCTATATTATCTCTATAGATCGTCTGCATCTGTTCCTCTCAGATGGAACATTTCTTACTAATCAAAGAACTATTTTAGCTCCATTAAGAAACTATCTTTCAACTTTGTACCAATTTTTATTTTAAAATGTTCTTATGTATATACAGAACTGATTGTGAAAGCATTTGACTTTTTTCTTCATTTTTTTTTTGCATTAAAGAATAACTAGCGAGAAGATCTGGTAACAAGGAGCTGTTGCGAGAAAAACCTTAAGATGCACAGGAAGTACAGAACGGAAGGATCAAAGTGAATGATGATCTTGACTTGACTACGATTTAGAGGCCAGGTCTGTCTACAGGCACAAGAGTGGTCCTGACACTTTTTGGCAGAGCCTTGCACCATTGAACTTCCTCCTTTGCCCCAACAATTGAAGGAACAGCAATTTTTTCCCCTTTTACAACTATCTGCTGCATTTCTTCTTCTACCAGTTTTGTCCACACAGTTCACTTGCAACATTTAAACAGTACAACTAGTTTAGCAAGATTAAAAGGAAATCTATTTTAAAATTTTGGCTCATAAGGCTTTTTAAAAATATATGCATGCACAATAAAACACAAATGATGTCTGCTGGATTTTTTTTTTTTGCTGTTGTTTTTTGCATAATAAAATTGCTCTCAATTTCATGAAAGAAATCAATGATATCTGGTTTGAAGACTGCAAGCATCCAGATGGAGACAAAAGTGAGATGTGAGGGCCCATCAAGACAAGATGTAAGGAATCATTATTATTATTATTACAAGTTATGCGATATTTCTTTTGGTTTTTTTTTATTAAAAAGATCTGCTACAATTGTACTTTTAAAATCAAAGCATTCTTTACCAGTTTTAACCCGCACTCTTCATTCCATATATTTAAATTGTACAATTTGTTCTTCAAGATTAAGAGTAAAATGTATTTTAACAATTTGTCCCATAAGGCTTTTAAAACTTTTATTTCCATCCGCAAAAAATGCAAATTATTTTTACTTGTATTTTTTCTGCATGTGAAAAAATGCCCTCCACTTTCTTGCAAGAAATCAGATGATGATATCAAGTCTGAATTCTTCAAGCATTACGATGGAGACAAAAACAGAAGTGAGTGACCATCAAGACAGAATGGAAGGGATCAAAGAAGTCAATCTACTTTTTATTTGTTTAGAGCAAAGTTTTCATTTACTGCATTTCAATAAAATACTTTGTTTTAGCAAATATAATTTTCATTTGCATGACTATTTTCACCTTGCAATATTTAAACACTTTATATGAAGATGCAACAAAATGATTTAGACTCGTTTTTTTTTTATGTTCTTTTTTGCATAACAAAAATGCTCTCCATTTCTTGAAAGAAATCAGATCATGATATCAGGTTTGAAATGTGCAAGCATCCAGATGGAAGCAAAAGCCAGAAAGCAGAAGAGATCCTTAGAATTTTAGTCTGATCAGCATGGCAAGAAAAGACAAGTGAGCAACAGTTTGGAGGACAGTTCTTTTTGAGCATTCGATTTGTTGTGATGGACACACCTTTTGGCAGAGCTTTGGACCAATCAACTTCTTCAATTACACCTACCCTTGGAGAAAATGTAAGTTTTTCTTTTCACTGTCTGTTGTAATACAATTCTTTTCCCTTTGTAAATTATGCAAAAGATAAAAATTTTTTCTTCAAAAATTAAATTTACTTTTCATTTGTTTAGATGAAACTTTTCATTTACTGCTTTCAATTAAATACTTTGTTTAAGCAAATATAATTATAATTTACATGAGTATTTTCACCTTGCAATATTTAAACACTTTATATGAAGATGCAACAAAATGATTTAGACTCGGTTTTTTTTATGTTCTTTTTTTGCATAACAAAAATGCTCTCCATTTCTTGAAAGAAATCAGATCATGATATCAGGTTTGAAATGTGCAAGCATCCAGATGGAAGCAAAAGCCAGAAGGCAGAAGAGATCCTTAGAACTTTAGGATGATCAGCATGGCAAGAAAAGACAAGAAAACATGCAGTTTGGAGGACAACGCTTTTTGAGCATTCGAGTTTTTGTGACGGAGACACCTTTTGGCAGAGCTTTGAAGCAATGAACTTCTTCAATTGCACCTACCCTTGGGGAAAACGTAAGTTTTTCCTTTCACTGTCATTTGTAATACAATTCTTTTCCCTTTGTGAATTATGAAAAAGATAAGCATTTTTTCTTCAAAAATTAAATTTACTTTTCATTTGTTTAGATCAAAGTTTTCATTTCCTGCTTTCAATTAAATACTTTGTTTAATTAAAAATAATTTTATTTAACATGAGTATTTTTACCTTCCAATACTGAAAACACTATAATTAAGATGCAACAAAATGATTTAGATTCGGTTTTTTTATGTTCTTGTTTGCATAACAAAATTGCTCTCCATTTCTTGAAAGAAATCAGATCATGATATCAGGTTTGAAATGTGCAAGCATCCAGATGGAAGCAAAAGCCAGAAGGCAGAAGAGATCCTTAGAACTTTAGGATGATCAGCATGGCAAGAAAAGACAAGAAAACATGCAGTTTGGAGGACAACGCTTTTTGAGCATTCGAGTTATTGTGACAGACACACCTTTTGGCAGAGCTTTGGACGAATCAACTTCTTCAATTGCACCTACCCATGGAGAAAACGTAAGTTTTTCTTTTCACTGTCAATTATAATACAATTCTTTTCCCTTTGCGAATTATAAAAAAGATAATCAATATTTGTTCAAAATGTCAATCTACTTTTTATTTGTTTAGAGCAAAGTTTTCATTTACTGCATTTTAATAAAATACTTTGTTTTAGCAAATATAATTTTCATTTGCATGACTATTTTCACCTTGCAATATTTAAACACTTTATATGAAGATGCAACAAAATGATTTAGACTCGTTTTTTTTTATGTTCTTTTTTGCATAACAAAAATGCTCTCCATTTCTTGAAAGAAATCAGATCATGATATCAGGTTTGAAATGTGCAAGCATCCAGATGGAAGCAAAAGCCAGAAGGCAGAAGAGATCCTTAGAATTATTTGGCTGATTAGCATGGCAAGAAAAGACAAGGAAACATGCAGTTTGCAGGACAACGATCTAAAAAAGCACAAGAGATACAGAAACCAAGAGCTGAAAGAGCAGGTTGAATAAGGATTCTTACAGCAAGAAACTTGAAGCCAAGTCTTTTTTTAGCATACAAGTTGTTGTGACAGACACATCTTTTGGCAGAGCTTTGAACCGATCAACTTCTTCAATTGCACCTACCCATGGAGAAAACGTAAGTTTTTCTTTTCACTGTCCGTTGTAATACAATTCTTTTCCCTTTGTGAATTATGCAAAAGATACAAATTTTTTGTTCAAAATGTCAATCTGCTTTTTATTGGTTTAAAGCAAAGTTTTCATTTACTGCATTTCAATAAAATACTTTGTTTTAGCAAATATAATTTTCATTTGCATGACTATTTTCACCTTGCAATATTTAAACACTTTATATGAAGATGCAACAAAATGATTTAGACTCGGTTTTTTTATGTTCTTGTTTGCATAACAAAAATGCTCTCCATTTCTTGAAAGAAATCAGATCATGATATCAGGTTTGAAATGTGCAAGCATCCAGATGGAAGCAAAAGCCAGAAGACAGAAGAGATCCTTAGAATTATTTGGCTGATTAGCATGGCAAGAAAAGACAAGGAAACATGCAGTTTGGAGGACAACGCCTTTTGAGCATTCGAGTTTTTGTGACGGAGACACCTTTTGGCAGAGCTTTGAAGCAATGAACTTCTTCAATTGCACCTACCCTTGGGGAAAACGTAAGTTTTTCCTTTCACTGTCATTTGTAATACAATTCTTTTCCCTTTGTGAATTATGAAAAAGATAAGCATTTTTTCTTCAAAAATTAAATTTTCTTTTCGTTTGTTTAGATCAAAGTTTTCATTTACTGCTTTCAATTAAATACTTTGTTTAAGCAAAAATAATTTTAATTTACATGAGTATTTTTACCTTGCAATACTGAAAACACTATAATTAAGATGCAACAAAATGATTTAGATTCGGTTTTTTTATGTTCTTGTTTGCATAACAAAAATGCTCTCCATTTCTTGAAAGAAATCAGATCATGATATCAGGTTTGAAATGTGCAAGCATCCAGATGGAAGCAAAAGCCAGAAGGCAGAAGAGATCCTTAGAATTTTAGTCTGATCAGCATGGCAAGAAAAGAGAAGTGAGCAAACAGTTTGGAGGACAGTTCTTTTTGAGCATTCGAGTTGTTGTGACGGACACACCTTTTGGCAGAGCTTTGGACCAATCAACTTCTTCAATTACACCTACCCCTGGAGAAATGTAAGTTTTTCTTTTCACTGTCCGTTGTAATACAATTCTTTTCCCTTTGTGAATTATGCAAAAGATAAAATTTTTTCTTCAAAAATTAAATTTACTTTTCATTTGTTTAGATGAAAGTTTTCATTTACTGCTTTCAATTAAATATTTGTTTAAGCAAATATAATTTTAATTTACATGAGTATTTTTACCTTGCAATACTGAAAACACTATAAATGAAGATGCAACAAAATGATTTAAACTCAGTTTTTGATGTCCTTTTTTGCATAACAAAAATGCTCTCAATTTCTTGAAAGAAATCAGATCATGATATCAGGTTTCAAATGTGCAAGCATCCAGGCCAGATGGAGCAAAAGTCAGAATGCAGAAGAGATCCTTAGAATTATTTGGCTGATTAGCATGGCAAGAAAAGACAAGGAAACATGCAGTTTGCAGGACAACGATCTAAAAAAGCACAAGAGATACAGAAACCAAGAGCTGAAAGAGCAGGTTGAATAAGGATTCTTACAGCAAGAAACTTGAAGCCAAGTCTTTTTTTAGCATACAAGTTGTTGTGACAGACACATCTTTTGGCAGAGCTTTGAACCGATCAACTTCTTCAATTGCACCTACCCATGGAGAAAACGTAAGTTTTTCTTTTCACTGTCAATTATAATACAATTCTTTTCCCTTTGCGAATTATAAAAAAGATAATCATTTTTTGTTGAAAATGTCAATGTACTTTTTATTGGTTTAAAGCAAAGTTTTCATTTACTGCATTTCAAAAAAATACTTTGTTTTAGCAAAAATAATTTTCATTTGCATGACTATTTTCACCTTGCAATATTTAAACACTTTATATGAAGATGCAACAAAATGATTTAGACTCGGTTTTTTTAAGTTCTTGTTTGCGTAACAAAAATGCTTTCCATTTCTTGAAAGAAATCAGATCATGATATCAGGTTTGAAATGTGCAAGCATCCAGATGGAAGCAAAAGCCAGAAGGCAGAAGAGATCCTTAGAACTTTAGGATGATCAGCATGGCAAGAAAAGACAAGAAAACATGCAGTTTGGAGGACAACGCTTTTTGAGCATTCGAGTTTTTGTGACGGAGACACCTTTTGGCAGAGCTTTGAAGCAATGAACTTCTTCAATTGCACCTACCCTTGGGGAAAACGTAAGTTTTTCTTTTCACTGTCATTTGTAATACAATTCTTTTCCCTTTGTGAATTATGAAAAAGATAAGCATTTTTTCTTCAAAAATTAAATTTTCTTTTCGTTTGTTTAGATCAAAGTTTTCATTTACTGCTTTCAATTAAATACTTTGTTTAAGCAAAAATAATTTTAATTTACATGAGTATTTTTACCTTGCAATACTGAAAACACTATAATTAAGATGCAACAAAATGATTTAGATTTGGTTTTTTTATGTTCTTGTTTGCATAACAAAAATGCTCTCCATTTCTTGAAAGAAATCAGATCATGATATCAGGTTTGAAATGTGCAAGCATCCAGATGGAAGAAAAAGCCAGAAGGCAGAAGAGATCCTTAGAATTTTAGTCTGATCAGCATGGCAAGAAAAGACAAGTGAACAAACAGTTTGGAGGACAGTTCTTTTTGAGCATTCGAGTTGTTGTGACGGACACACCTTTTGGCAGAGCTTTGGACCAATCAACTTCTTCAATTACACCTACCCCTGGAGAAAATGTAAGTTTTTCTTTTCACTGTCAATTATAATACAATTCTTTTCCCTTTGTGAATTATGAAAAAGATAAGCATTTTTTCTTCAAAAATTAAATTTTCTTTTCGTTTGTTTAGATCAAAGTTTTCATTTACTGCTTTCAATTAAATACTTTGTTTAAGCAAAAATAATTTTTATTTACATAAGTATTTTTACCTTGCAATACTGAAGACACTATAATTAAGATGCAACAAAATGATTTAGATTTGGTTTTTTTATGTTCTTGTTTGCATAACAAAAATGCTCTCCTTTTCTTGAAAGAAATCAGATCATGATATCAGGTTTGAAATGTGCAAGCATCCAGGTGGAAGCAAAAGCCAGAAGACAGAAGAGATCCTTAGAATTATTTGGCTGATTAGCATGGCAAGAAAAGACAAGGAAACATGCAGTTTGCAGGACAACGATCTAAAAAAGCACAAGAGATACAGAAACCAAGAGCTGAAAGAGCAGGTTGAATGATTCTTACAGCAAGAAACTTGAAGCCAAGTCTTTTTTTAGCATACAAGTTGTTGTGACAGACACATCTTTTGGCAGAGCTTTGAACCGATCAACTTCTTCAATTGCACCTACCCATGGAGAAAACGTAAGTTTTTCTTTTCACTGTCAATTATAATACAATTCTTTTCCCTTTGCGAATTATAAAAAAGATAATCATTTTTTGTTCAAAATGTCAATCTGCTTTTTATTGGTTTAAAGCAAAGTTTTCATTTACTGCATTTCAATAAAATACTTTGTTTTAGCAAATATAATTTTCATTTGCATGACTATTTTCACCTTGCAATATTTAAACACTTTATATGAAGATGCAACAAAATGATTTAGACTCGTTTTTTTTTATGTTCTTTTTTGGATAACAAAAATGCTCTCCATTTCTTGAAAGAAATCGGATCATGATATCAGGTTTGAAATGTGCAAGCATCCAGATGGAAGCAAAAGCCAGAAGGCAGAAGAGATCCTTAGAATTATTTGGCTGATTAGCATGGCAAGAAAAGACAAGGAAACATGCAGTTTGCAGGACAACGATCTAAAAAAGCACAAGAGATACAGAAACCAAGAGCTGAAAGAGCAGGTTGAATAAGGATTCTTACAGCAAGAAACTTGAAGCCGGGTCTTTTTTAGCATACAAGTTGTTGTGACAGACACATCTTTTGGCAGAGCTTTGAACCGATCAACTTCTTCAATTGCACCTACCCATGGAGAAAACGTAAGTTTTTCTTTTCACTGTCCGTTGTAATACAATTCTTTTCCCTTTGTGAATTATGCAAAAGATACAAATTTTTTGTTCAAAATGTCAATCTGCTTTTTATTGGTTTAAAGCAAAGTTTTCATTTACTGCATTTCAATAAAATACTTTGTTTTAGCAAATATAATTTTCATTTGCATGACTATTTTCACCTTGCAATATTTAAACACTTTATATGAAGATGCAACAAAATGATTTAGACTCGGTTTTTTTATGTTCTTGTTTGCATAACAAAAATGCTCTCCATTTCTTGAAAGAAATCAGATCATGATATCAGGTTTGAAATGTGCAAGCATCCAGATGGAAGCAAAAGCCAGAAGGCAGAAGAGATCCTTAGAACTTTAGGATGATCAGCATGGCAAGAAAAGACAAGAAAACATGCAGTTTGGAGGACAACGCTTTTTGAGCATTCGAGTTTTTGTGACGGAGACACCTTTTGGCAGAGCTTTGAAGCAATGAACTTCTTCAATTGCACCTACCCTTGGGGAAAACGTAAGTTTTTCCTTTCACTGTCATTTGTAATACAATTCTTTTCCCTTTGTGAATTATGAAAAAGATAAGCATTTTTTCTTCAAAAATTAAATTTTCTTTTCGTTTGTTTAGATCAAAGTTTTCATTTACTGCTTTCAATTAAATACTTTGTTTAAGCAAAAATAATTTTAATTTACATGAGTATTTTTACCTTGCAATACTGAAAACACTATAATTAAGATGCAACAAAATGATTTAGATTCGGTTTTTTTATGTTCTTGTTTGCATAACAAAAATGCTCTCCATTTCTTGAAAGAAATCAGATCATGATATCAGGTTTGAAATGTGCAAGCATCCAGATGGAAGCAAAAGCCAGAAGGCAGAAGAGATCCTTAGAATTTTAGTCTGATCAGCATGGCAAGAAAAGAGAAGTGAGCAAACAGTTTGGAGGACAGTTCTTTTTGAGCATTCGAGTTGTTGTGACGGACACACCTTTTGGCAGAGCTTTGGACCAATCAACTTCTTCAATTACACCTACCCCTGGAGAAATGTAAGTTTTTCTTTTCACTGTCCGTTGTAATACAATTCTTTTCCCTTTGTGAATTATGCAAAAGATAAAAATTTTTTCTTCAAAAATTAAATTTACTTTTCATTTGTTTAGATCAAAGTTTTCATTTACTGCTTTCAATTAAATACTTTGTTTAAGCAAATATAATTTTAATTTACATGAGTATTTTTACCTTGCAATACTGAAAACACTATAAATGAAGATGCAACAAAATGATTTAGACTCGGTTTTTTTATGTTCTTGTTTGCATAACAAAAATGCTCTCCATTTCTTGAAAGAAATCAGATCATGATATCAGGTTTCAAATGTGCAAGCATCCAGGCCAGATGGAGCAAAAGTCAGAATGCAGAAGAGATCCTTAGAATTATTTGGCTGATTAGCATGGCAAGAAAAGACAAGGAAACATGCAGTTTGCAGGACAACGATCTAAAAAAGCACAAGAGATACAGAAACCAAGAGCTGAAAGAGCAGGTTGAATAAGGATTCTTACAGCAAGAAACTTGAAGCCAAGTCTTTTTTTAGCATACAAGTTGTTGTGACAGACACATCTTTTGGCAGAGCTTTGAACCGATCAACTTCTTCAATTGCACCTACCCATGGAGAAAACGTAAGTTTTTCTTTTCACTGTCAATTATAATACAATTCTTTTCCCTTTGCGAATTATAAAAAAGATAATCATTTTTTGTTCAAAATGTCAATCTACTTTTTATTGGTTTAAAGCAAAGTTTTCATTTACTGCATTTCAATAAAATACTTTGTTTTAGCAAATATAATTTTCATTTGCATGACTATTTTCACCTTGCAATATTTAAACACTTTATATGAAGATGCAACAAAATGATTTAGACTCGGTTTTTTTATGTTCTTGTTTGCATAACAAAAATGCTCTCCATTTCTTGAAAGAAATCAGATCATGATATCAGGTTTGAAATGTGCAAGCATCCAGATGGAAGCAAAAGCCAGAAGGCAGAAGAGATCCTTAGAACTTTAGGATGATCAGCATGGCAAGAAAAGACAAGAAAACATGCAGTTTGGAGGACAACGCTTTTTGAGCATTCGAGTAGTTGTGACAGACACACCTTTTGGCAGAACTTGGGACGAATTAACTTCTTCAATTTCACCTACCCTTGGAGAAAACGTAAGTTTTTCTTTTCACTGTCATTTGTAATACAATTCTTTTTCCTTTGTGAATTATGAAAAAGATAAGCATTTTTTCTTCAAAAATTAAATTTACTTTTCATTTGTTTAGATCAAAGTTTTCATTTACTGCTTTCAATTAAATACTTTGTTTAAGCAAAAATAATTTTAATTTACATGAGTATTTTTACCTTGCAATACTGAAAACACTATAATTAAGATGCAACAAAATGATTTAGATTCGGTTTTTTTATGTTCTTGTTTGCATAACAAAAATGCTCTCCATTTCTTGAAAGAAATCAGATCATGATATCAGGTTTGAAATGTGCAAGCATCCAGATGGAAGCAAAAGCCAGAAGGCAGAAGAGATCCTTAGAATTTTAGTCTGATCAGCATGGCAAGAAAAGACAAGTGAGCAAACAGTTTGGAGGACAGTTCTTTTTGAGCATTCGAGTTGTTGTGACGGACACACCTTTTGGTAGAGCTTTGGACCAATCAACTTCTTCAATTACACCTACCATTGGAGAAAATGTGAGTTTTTCTTTTCACTGTCAATTATAATACAATTCTTTTCCCTTTGCGAATTATAAAAAAGATAATCATTTTTTCTTCAAAAATTAAATTTACTTTTCATTTGTTTAGATCAAAGTTTTCATTTCCTGATTTCAATTAAATACTTTGTTTAAGCAAATATAATTTTAATTTACATGAGTATTTTTACCTTGCAATACTGAAAACACTATAAATGAAGATGCAACAAAATGATTTAGATTCGGTTTTTTTATGTTCTTGTTTGCATAACAAAAATGCTCTCCATTTCTTGAAAGAAATCAGATCATGATATCAGGTTTGAAATGTGCAAGCATCCAGATGGAAGCAAAAGCCAGAAGGCAGAAGAGATCCTTAGAATTATTTGGCTGATTAGCATGGCAAGAAAAGACAAGGAAACATGCAGTTTGCAGGACAACGATCTAAAAAAGCACAAGAGATACAGAAACCAAGAGCTGAAAGAGCAGGTTGAATGATTCTTACAGCAAGAAACTTGAAGCCAAGTCTTTTTTTAGCATACAAGTTGTTGTGACAGACACATCTTTTGGCAGAGCTTTGAACCAATCAACTTCTTCAATTGCACCTACCCATGGAGAAAACGTAAGTTTTTCTTTTCACTGTCCGTTGTAATACAATTCTTTTCCCTTTGTGAATTATGCAAAAGATACAAATTTTTTGTTCAAAATGTCAATCTGCTTTTTATTGGTTTAAAGCAAAGTTTTCATTTACTGCATTTCAATTAAATACTTTGTTTTAGCAAATATAATTTTCATTTACATGAGTATTTTCACCTTGCAATATTTAAACACTTAATATGAAGATGCAACAAAATGATTTAGAGTTGTTTTTTTTATGTTCTTTTTTGCATAACAAAATTGCTCTCCATTTCTTGAAAGAAATCAGATCATGATATCATGTTTCAAATGTGCAAGCATCCAGATGGGAGCAAAAGCCAGAAGGCAAAAGAGATCCATAGAATTATTTGGCTGATTAGCATGGCAAGAAAAGACAAGGAAACATGCAGTTTGGAGGACAACGATCTAAAAAAGCACAAGAGGTACAGAAACCAAGAGCTGAAAGAACAGGTTCAATAAGGATTCTTACAGCAAGAAGCTGGGTCTGGTTTGAGCATTTGAGCTGTTGTGACGGACACACCTTTTGGCAGAGCTTTGGACCAATCAACTTCTTCAATTGCACCTAACATTGGAAAAAACGTAAGGTTTTTTCACTGTCAGTTATAATACAATTCTTTTCCCTTTGTGAATTATGCAAAAGATACAAATTTTTTGTTCAAAATGTCAATCTACTTTTTATTGGTTTAGAGTAAAGTTTTCATTTACTGCATTTCAATAAAATACTTTGTTTTAGCAAATATAATTTTCATTTGCATGACTATTTTCACCTTGCAATATTTAAACACTTTATATGAAGACGCAACAAAATGATTTAGACTCGGTTTTTTTTATGTCCTTTTTTGCATAACAAAAATGCTCTCCATTTCTTGAAAGAAATCAGATCATGATATCAGGTTTGAAATGTGCAAGCATCCAGATGGAAGCAAAAGCCAGAAGGCAGAAGAGATCCTTAGAACTTTAGGATGATCAGCATGGCAAGAAAAGACAAGAAAACATGCAGTTTGGAGGACAACGCTTTTTGAGCATTCGAGTTGTTGTGACAGACACACCTTTTGGCAGAGCTTTGGACGAATCAACTTCTTCAAATGCACCTACCCTTGGAGAAAACGTAAGTTTTTCTTTTCACTGTCATTTGTAATACAATTCTTTTCCCTTTGTGAATTATGAAAAAGATAAGCATTTTTTCTTCAAAAATTAAATTTACTTTTCATTTGTTTAGATCAAAGTTTTCATTTACTGCTTTCAATTAAATACTTTGTTTAAGCAAATATAATTTTAATTTACATGAGTATTTTTACCTTGCAATACTGAAAACACTATAAATGAAGATGCAACAAAATGATTTAGACTCGGTTTTTTTTATGTCCTTTTTTGCATAACAAAAATGCTCTCCATTTCTTGAAAGAAATCAGATCATGATAATCAGGTTTGAAATGTGCAAGCATCCAGATGGAAGCAAAAGCCAGAAGGCAGAAGAGATCCTTAGAACTTTAGGATGATCAGCATGGCAAGAAAAGACAAGTGAGCAAACAGTTTGGAGGACAACGCTTTTTGAGCATTCGAGTTGTTGTGACAGACACACCTTTTGGCAGAGCTTTGGACCAATCAACTTCTTCAATTACACCTACCCTTGGAGAAAATGTAACTTTTTCTTTTCACTGTCCGTTGTAATACAATTCTTTTCCCTTTGTAAATGATGCAAAAGATAAAAATTTTTTCTTCAAAAATTAAATTTACTTTTCATTTGTTTAGATGAAAGTTTTCATTTACTGCTTTCAATTAAATACTTTGTTTAAGCAAATATAATTTTAATTTACATGAGTATTTTTACCTTGCAATACTGAAAACACTATAAATGAAGATGCAACAAAATGATTTAAACTCAGTTTTTTATGTCCTTTTTTGCATAACAAAAATGCTCTCCATTTCTTGAAAGAAATCAGATCATGATATCAGGTTTGAAATGTGCAAGCATCCAGGCCAGATGGAGCAAAAGCCAGAATGCAGAAAAGATCGTTAGAATGATTTGGCTGATCAGCATGGCAAGAAAAGACAAGAAAACAAACAGTTTGGAGGACAATGCATTTTGAGCATTCGAGTTGTTGTGACAGACACACCTTTTGGAAGAACTTTGGACCAATCAACTTCTTCAATTGCACCTACCCTTGGAGAAAACGTAAGTTTTCTTTTCACTGTCAGTTATAATAAAATTCTTTTCCCTTTGTGAATAATAAAAAAGATAATTATTTTTTCTTCAAAAATTCAATTCACTTTTCATTTTTCTAGATGAAAGTTTCATTTACTGCTTTCAATTAAATACTTTGTTTAAGCAAATATATTTTTAATTTGCATGACTATTTTCACCTTGCAATATTTAAACACTTTATATGAAGATGCAACAAAATGATTTAAACTCAGTTTTTGATGTCCTTTTTTGCATAACAAAAATGCTCTCAATTTCTTGAAAGAAATCAGATCATGATATCAGGTTTCAAATGTGCAAGCATCCAGATGGAAGCAAAAGCCAGAAGGCAGAAGAGATCCTTAGAACTTTAGGATGATCAGCATGGCAAGAAAAGACAAGAAAACAAACAGTTTGGAGGACAACGCTTTTTGATCATTCGAGTTGTTGTGACGGACACACCTTTTGGCAGAGCTTTGGACCAATCAACTTCTTCAATTACACCTACCCTTGGAGGAAACGTAAGTTTTTCTTTTCACTGTCAGTTGCAATAAAATTCTTTTCCCTTTGTGAATAATAAAAAAGATAATTATTTTTTCTTCAAAAATTAAATTCACTTTTCATTTTTCTAGATCAAAGTTTCATTTACTGCTTTCAATTAAATACTTTGTTTAAGCAAATATAATTTTAATTTGCATGAGTATTTTTACCTTGCAATACTGAAAACACTATAAATGAAGATGCAACAAAATGATTTAAACTCAGTTTTTTATGTCCTTTTTTGCATAACAAAAATGCTCTCCATTTCTTGAAAGAAATCAGATCATGATATCAGGTTTCAAATGTGCAAGCATCCAGGCCAGATGGAAGCAAAAGCCAGAAGGCAAAAGAGATCCTTAGAACTTTAGGATGATCAGCATGGCAAGAAAAGACAAGAAAACATGCAGTTTGGAGGACAACGCTTTTTGAGCATTCGAGTTGTTGTGACAGACACACCTTTTGGCAGAGCTTTGGACCAATCAACTTCTTCAATTGCACCTACCCTTGGAGAAAACGTAAGTTTTTCTTTTCACTGTCAGTTGCAATAAAATTCTTTTCCCTTTGTGAATAATAAAAAAGAATTATTTTTTCTTCAAAAATTAAATTCATTTTTTCATTTTTCTAGATCAAAGTTTTCATTTACTGCTTTCAATTAAATACTTTGTTTAAGCAAATATAATTTTAATTTACATGAGTATTTTTACCTTGCAATACTGAAAACACTATAAATGAAGATGCAACAAAATGATTTAAACTCAGTTTTTTATGTCCTTTTTTGCATAACAAAAATGCTCTCCATTTCTTGAAAGAAATCAGATCATGATATCAGGTTTCAAATGTGCAAGTATCCAGGCCAATTGGAGCAAAAGTCAGAATGCAGAAGAGATCCTTAGAATTATTTGGCTGATTAGCATGGCAAGAAAAGACAAGGAAACATGCAGTTTGCAGGACAACGATCTAAAAAAGCACAAGAGATACAGAAACCAAGTGCTGAAAGAGCAGGTTGAATACGGATTCTTACAGCAAGAAACTTGAAGCCAAGTCTTTTTTTAGCATACTAGTTGTTGTGACAGACACATCTTTTGGCATAGCTTTGAACCGATCAACTTCTTCAATTGCACCTACCCATGGAGAAAACGTAAGTTTTTCTTTTCACTGTCAATTATAATACAATTCTTTTCCCTTTGTGAATTATAAAAAAGATAATCATTTTTTGTTCAGAATGTCAATCTACTTTTTATTTGTTTAGAGCAAAGTTTTCATTTACTGCATTTCAATAAAATACTTTGTTTTAGCAAATATAATTTTCATTTGCATGACTATTTTCACCTTGCAATATTTAAACACTTTATATGAAGATGCAACAAAATGATTTAGACTCGGTTTTTTTTATGTTCTTTTTTGCATAACAAAAATGCTCTCCATTTCTTGAAAGAAATCAGATCATGATATCAGGTTTGAAATGTGCAAGCATGCAGATGGAAGCAAAAGCCAGAAGGCAGAAGAGATCCTTAGAACTTTAGGATGATCAGCATGGCAAGAAAAGACAAGAAAACATCCAGTTTGGAGGACAGTTCTTTTTGATCATTCGAGTTGTTGTGACGGACACACCTTTTGGCAGAGCTTTGGACCAATCAACTTCTTCAATTACACCTACCCTTGGAGAAAATGTAAGTTTTTCTTTTCACTGTCATTTGTAATACAATTCTTTTTCCTTTGTGAATTATGAAAAAGATAAGCATTTTTTCTTCAAAAAATAAATTTACTTTTCATTTGTTTAGATCAAAGTTTTCATTTCCTGCTTTCAATTAAATACTTTATTTCAGCAAAAATAATTTTAATTTATATGAGTATTTTTACCTTGCAATACTGAAAACACTATAATTAAGATGCAACAAAATGATTTAGATTCGGTTTTTTTATGTTCTTGTTTGCATAACAAAAATGCTCTCCATTTCTTGAAAGAAATCAGATCATGATAATCAGGTTTGAAATGTGCAAGCATCCAGATGGAAGCAAAAGCCAGAAGGCAGAAGAGATCCTTAGAACTTTAGGATGATCAGCATGGCAAGAAAAGACAAGTGAGCAAACAGTTTGGAGGACAGTTCTTTTTGATCATTCGAGTTGTTGTGACGGACACACCTTTTGGCAGAGCTTTGGACCAATCAACTTCTTCAATTACACCTACCCTTGGAGAAAATGTAAGTTTTTCTTTTCACTGTCCGTTGTAATACAATTCTTTTCCCTTTGTAAATGATGCAATTTTTTCTTCAAAAATTAAATTTACTTTTCATTTGTTTAGATGAAAGTTTTCATTTACTGCTTTCAATTAAATACTTTGTTTAAGCAAATATAATTTTAATTTACATGAGTATTTTTACCTTGCAATACTGAAAACACTATAAATGAAGATGCAACAAAATGATTTAAACTCAGTTTTTTATGTCCTTTTTTGCATAACAAAAATGCTCTCCATTTCTTGAAAGAAATCAGATCATGATATCAGGTTTCAAATGTGCAAGTATCCAGGCCAATTGGAGCAAAAGTCAGAATGCAGAAGAGATCCTTAGAATTATTTGGCTGATTAGCATGGCAAGAAAAGACAAGGAAACTTGCAGTTTGCAGGACAACGATCTAAAAAAGCACAAGAGATACAGAAACCAAGTGCTGAAAGAGCAGGTTGAATAAGGATTCTTACCGCAAGAAACTTGAAGCCAAGTCTTTTTTTAGCATACTAGTTGTTGTGACAGACATATCTTTTGGCATAGCTTTGAACCGATCAACTTCTTCAATTGCACCTACCCATGGAGAAAACGTAAGTTTTTCTTTTCACTGTCAATTATAATACAATTCTTTTCCCTTTGTGAATTATAAAAGAGATAATCATTTTTTGTTCAGAATGTCAATCTACTTTTTATTTGTTTAGAGCAAAGTTTTCATTTACTGCATTTCAATAAAATACTTTGTTTTAGCAAATATAATTTTCATTTGCATGACTATTTTCACCTTGCAATATTTAAACACTTTATATGAAGATGCAACAAAATGATTTAGACTCGGTTTTTTTATGTTCTTGTTTGCATAACAAAAATGCTCTCCATTTCTTGAAAGAAATCAGATCATGATATCAGGTTTGAAATGTGCAAGCATCCAGATGGAAGCAAAAGCCAGAAGGCAGAAGAGATCCTTAGAACTTTAGGATGATCAGCATGGCAAGAAAAGACAAGAAAACATGCAGTTTGGAGGACAACGCTTTTTGAGCATTCGAGTTTTTGTGACGGAGACACCTTTTGGCAGAGCTTTGAAGCAATGAACTTCTTCAATTGCACCTACCCTTGGGGAAAACGTAAGTTTTTCTTTTCACTGTCATTTGTAATACAATTCTTTTCCCTTTGTGAATTATGAAAAAGATAAGCATTTTTTCTTCAAAAATTAAATTTTCTTTTCGTTTGTTTAGATCAAAGTTTTCATTTACTGCTTTCAATTAAATACTTTGTTTAAGCAAAAATAATTTTAATTTACATGAGTATTTTTACCTTGCAATACTGAAAACACTATAATTAAGATGCAACAAAATGATTTAGATTTGGTTTTTTTATGTTCTTGTTTGCATAACAAAAATGCTCTCCATTTCTTGAAAGAAATCAGATCATGATATCAGGTTTGAAATGTGCAAGCATCCATATGGAAGAAAAAGCCAGAAGGCAGAAGAGATCCCTAGAATTTTAGTCTGATCAGCATGGCAAGAAAAGACAAGTGAACAAACAGTTTGGAGGACAGTTCTTGTTTAGCATTCGAGTTGTTGTGACGGACACACCTTTTGGCAGAGCTTTGGACCAATCAACTTCTTCAATTACACCTACCACTGGAGAAAATGTAAGTTTTTCTTTTCACTGTCAATTATAATACAATTCTTTTCCCTTTGTGAATTATGCAAAAGATAAAATTTTTTCTTCAAAAATTAAATTTTCTTTTCGTTTGTTTAGATCAAAGTTTTCATTTACTGCTTTCAATTAAATACTTTGTGTAAGCAAAAATAATTTTAATTTACATAAGTATTTTTACCTTGCAATACTGAAAACACTATAATTAAGATGCAACAAAATGATTTAGATTTGGTTTTTTTATGTTCTTGTTTGCATAACAAAAATGCTCTCCTTTTCTTGAAAGAAATCAGATCATGATATCAGGTTTGAAATGTGCAAGCATCCAGGTGGAAGCAAAAGCCAGAAGACAGAAGAGATCCTTAGAATTATTTGGCTGATTAGCATGGCAAGAAAAGACAAGGAAACATGCAGTTTGCAGGACAACGATCTAAAAAAGCACAAGAGATACAGAAACCAAGAGCTGAAAGAGCAGGTTGAATAAGGATTCTTACAGCAAGAAACTTGAAGCCAAGTCTTTTTTTAGCATACAAGTTGTTGTGACAGACACATCTTTTGGCAGAGCTTTGAACCAATCAACTTCTTCAATTGCACCTACCCATGGAGAAAACGTAAGTTTTTCTTTTCACTGTCCGTTGTAATACAATTCTTTTCCCTTTGTGAATTATGCAAAAGATACAAATTTTTTGTTCAAAATGTCAATCTGCTTTTTATTGGTTTAAAGCAAAGTTTTCATTTACTGCATTTCAATTAAATACTTTGTTTTAGCAAATATAATTTTCATTTACATGAGTATTTTCACCTTGCAATATTTAAACACTTAATATGAAGATGCAACAAAATGATTTAGAGTTGTTTTTTTTTATGTTCTTTTTTGCAAAACAAAACTGCTCTCCATTTCTTGAAAGAAATTAGATCATGATAACAGGTTTGAAATGTGCAAGCATCCAGATGGAAGCAAAAGCCAGAAGGCAGAAGAGATCCTTAGAATTATTTGGCTGATTAGCATGGCAAGAAAAGACAAGGAAACATGCAGTTTGCAGGACAACGATCTAAAAAAGCACAAGAGATACAGAAACCAAGAGCTGAAAGAGCAGGTTGAATAAGGATTCTTACAGCAAGAAACTTGAAGCCAAGTCTTTTTTTAGCATACAAGTTGTTGTGACAGACACATCTTTTGGCAGAGCTTTGAACCGATCAACTTCTTCAATTGCACCTACCCATGGAGAAAACGTAAGTTTTTCTTTTCACTGTCCGTTGTAATACAATTCTTTTCCCTTTGTGAATTCTGCAAAAGATACAAATTTTTTTGTTCAAAATGTCAATCTGCTTTTTATTGGTTTAAAGCAAAGTTTTCATTTACTGCATTTCAATAAAATACTTTGTTTTAGCAAATATAATTTTCATTTGCATGACTATTTTCACCTTGCAATATTTAAACACTTTATATGAAGATGCAACAAAATGATTTAGACTCGGTTTTTTTATGTTCTTGTTTGCATAACAAAAATGCTCTCCATTTCTTGAAAGAAATCAGATCATGATATCAGGTTTGAAATGTGCAAGCATCCAGATGGAAGCAAAAGCCAGAAGGCAGAAGAGATCCTTAGAACTTTAGGATGATCAGCATGGCAAGAAAAGACAAGAAAACATGCAGTTTGGAGGACAACGCTTTTTGAGCATTCGAGTTTTTGTGACGGAGACACCTTTTGGCAGAGCTTTGAAGCAATGAACTTCTTCAATTGCACCTACCCTTGGGGAAAACGAAAGTTTTTCCTTTCACTGTCATTTGTAATACAATTCTTTTCCCTTTGTGAATTATGAAAAAGATAAGCATTTTTTCTTCAAAAATTAAATTTTCTTTTCGTTTGTTTAGATCAAAGTTTTCATTTACTGCTTTCAATTAAATACTTTGTTTAAGCAAAAATAATTTTAATTTACATCAGTATTTTTACCTTGCAATACTGAAAACACTATAATTAAGATGCAACAAAATGATTTAGATTCGGTTTTTTTATGTTCTTGTTTGCATAACAAAAATGCTCTCCATTTCTTGAAAGAAATCAGATCATGATATCAGGTTTGAAATGTGCAAGCATCCAGATGGAAGCAAAAGCCAGAAGGCAGAAGAGATCCTTAGAATTTTAGTCTGATCAGCATGGCAAGAAAAGACAAGTGAGCAAACAGTTTGGAGGACAGTTCTTTTTGAGCATTCGAGTTGTTGTGACGGACACACCTTTTGGCAGAGCTTTGGACCAATCAACTTCTTCAATTACACCTACCCCTGGAGAAAATGTAAGTTTTTCTTTTCACTGTCCGTTGTAATACAATTCTTTTCCCTTTGTGAATTATGCAAAAGATACAAATTTTTTCTTCAAAAATTAAATTTACTTTTCATTTGTTTAGATGAAAGTTTTCATTTACTGCTTTCAATTAAATACTTTGTTTAAGCAAATATAATTATAATTTACATGAGTATTTTTACCTTGCAATACTGAAAACACTTTAAATGAAGATGCAACAAATTCATTTAGACTCGGTTTTTTATGTTCTTTTTTGCATAACAAAAATGCTCTCCATTTCTTGAAAGAAATCAGATCATGATATCAGGTTTGAAATGTGCAAGCATCCAGATGGAAGCAAAAGCCAGAAGGCAGAAGAGATCCTTAGAACTTTAGGATGATCAGTATGGCAAGAAAAGACAAGAAAAAATGCAGTTTGGAGGAGAATGCTTTTTGAGCATTCGAGTTGTTGTGACAGACACACCTTTTGGCAGAGCTTTGGACGAATCTTCTTCAATTGCACCTACCCTTGAAGAAAACGTAAGTTTTTCTTTTCACTGTCATTTGTAATACAATTCTTTTACCTTTGTGAATAATAAAAAAGATAATTATTTTTTCTTCAAAAATTAAATTCATTTTTCATTTTTCTAGATCAAAGTTTTCATTTACTGCTTTCAATTAAATACTTTGTTTAAGCAAATATAATTTTAATTTACATGAGTATTTTTACCTTGCAATACTGAAAACACTATAAATGAAGATGCAACAAAATGATTTAAACTCAGTTTTTTATGTCCTTTTTTGCATAACAAAAATGCTCTCCATTTCTTGAAAGAAATCAGATCATGATATCAGGTTTCAAATGTGCAAGCATCCAGGCCAGATGGAGCAAAAGTCAGAATGCAGAAGAGATCCTTAGAATTATTTGGGTGATTAGCATGGCAAGAAAAGACAAGGAAACATGCAGTTTGCAGGACAACGCTTTTTGAGCATTCGAGTTGTTGTGACAGACACACCTTTTGGAAGAACTTTGGACCAATCAACTTCTTCAATTGCACCTACCCTTGGAGGAAACGTAAGTTCTTCTTTTCACTGTCAGTTGCAATAAAATTCTTTTCCCTTTGTGAATAATAAAAAAGATAATTATTTTTTCTTCAAAAATTCAATTCACTTTTCATTTTTCTAGATGAAAGTTTCATTTACTGCTTTCAATTAAATACTTTGTTTAAGCAAATATAATTTTAATTTGCATGAGTATTTTTACCTTGCAATACTGAAAACACTATAAATGAAGATGCAACAAAATGATTTAAACTCAGTTTTTTATGTCCTTTTTTGCATAACAAAAATGCTCTCCATTTCTTGAAAGAAATCAGATCATGATATCAGGTTTCAAATGTGCAAGCATCCAGGCCAGATGGAAGCAAAATCCAGAAGGCAAAAGAGATCCTTAGAACTTTAGGATGATCAGCATGGCAAGAAAAGACAAGAAAACATGCAGTTTGGAGGACAACGCTTTTTGAGCATTCGAGTTGTTGTGACAGACACACCTTTTGGCAGAGCTTTGGACCAATCAATTTCTTCAGTTGCACATACCCTTGGAGAAAACGTAAGTTTTTCTTTTCACTGTCAGTTGCAATAAAATTCTTTTCCCTTTGTGAATAATAAAAAAGATAATTATTTTTTCTTCAAAAATTAAATTCACTTTTCATTTTTCTAGATCAAAGTTTTCATTTACTGCTTTCAATTAAATACTTTGTTTAAGCAAATATAATTTTAATTTACATGAGTATTTTTACCTTGCAATACTGAAAACACTATAAATGAAGATGCAACAAAATGATTTAAACTCAGTTTTTTATGTCCTTTTTTGCATAACAAAAATGCTCTCCATTTCTTGAAAGAAATCAGATCATGATATCAGGTTTCAAATGTGCAAGCATCCAGGCCAGATGGAGCAAAAGTCAGAATGCAGAAGATCCTTAGAACTTTAGGATGATCAGCATGGCAAGAAAAGACAAGGAAACATGCAGTTTGGAGGACAACGATCTAAAAAAGCACAAGAGGTACAGAAACCAAGAGCTGAAAGAACAGGTTGAATAAGGATTCTTACAGCAAGAAACTTGAAGCCGGGTCTGGTTTGAGCATTTGAGCTGTTGTGACGGACACACCTTTTGGCAGAGCTTTGGACCAATCAACTTCTTCAATTGCACCTAACATTGGAAAAAACGTAAGGTTTTTTCACTGTCAGTTATAATACAATTCTTTTCCTTTTGTCAATTATAAAAAGAAAATCATATTTTCTTCAAAAATTCATTTTATTTGAATTTGTTTAAATCAAAGTTTTCATTTACTGCATTTCAATTAAATACTTTGTTTTAGCAAATATAATTTTCATTTACATGAGTATTTTCACCTTGCAATATTTAAACACTTAATATGAAGATGCAACAAAATGATTTATACGTGGATTTTTTTTTTGTTCTTTTTTGCAAAACAAAACTGCTCTCCATTTCTTGAAAGAAATTAGATCATGATAACAGGTTTGAAATGTGCAAGCATCCAGACCAGATGGAAGTAAAAGCCAAAAGGCAGAAGAGATCCTTAGAAATTTTCGCTGATCAGCATAACAAGAAAAGACAAGGAAACATGCAGTTTGCAGGACAACGCTTTTTGAGCATTCGAGTTGTTGTGACAGACACACCTTTTGGAAGAACTTTGGACCAATCAACTTCTTCAATTGCACCTACCCTTGGAGGAAACGTAAGTTTTTCTTTTCACTGTCAGTTGCAATAAAATTCTTTTCCCTTTGTGAATAATAAAAAAGATAATTATTTTTTCTTCAAAAATTAAATTCACTTTTCATTTTTCTAGATCAAAGTTTCATTTACTACTTTCAATTAAATACTTTGCTTAAGCAAATATATTTTTAATTTGCATGAGTATTTTTACCTTGCAATACTGAAAACACTATAAATGAAGATGCAACAAAATGATTTAAACTCAGTTTTTTATGTCCTTTTTTGCATAACAAAAATGCTCTCCATTTCTTGAAAGAAATCAGATCATGATATCAGGTTTAAATGTGCAAGCATCCAGGCCACATGGAGCAAAAGTCAGAATGCAGAAGAGATCCTTAGAATTATTTGGCTGATTAGCATGGCAAGATAAGACAAGGAAACATGCAGTTTGCAGGACAACGCTTTTTGAGCATTCGAGTTGTTGTGACAGACACACCTTTTGGAAGAACTTTGGACCAATCAACTTCTTCAATTGCACCTACCCTTGGAGGAAACGTAAGTTTTTCTTTTCACTGTCAGTTGCAATAAAATTCTTTTCCCTTTGTGAATAATAAAAAAGATAATTATTTTTTCTTCAAAAATTAAATTCACTTTTCATTTTTCTAGATCAAAGTTTCATTTACTGCTTTCAATTAAATACTTTGTTTAAGCAAATATAATTTTAATTTGCATGAGTATTTTTACCTTGCAATACTGAAAACACTATAAATGAAGATGCAACAAAATGATTTAAACTCAGTTTTTTATGTTCTTTTTTGCATAACAAAAATGCTCTCCATTTCTTGAAAGAAGTCAGATCATGATATCAGGTTTCAAATGTGCAAGCATGCAGGCCACATGGAGCAAAAGTCAGAAGGCAGAAGAGATCCTTAGAATTTTAGGATGATCAGCTTTGCAAGAAAAGACAAGAGAGCAAACAGTTTGGAGGTTAATACTTTTTGAGCATTCGAGTTGTTGTGACAGACACACCTTTTGGCAGAGCTTTGGACCAATCAACTTCTTCAATTGGAAGTAACATTGGAAAAAACGTAAGGTTTTCTTTTCACTGTCAGTTGCAATAAAATTCTTTTCCCTTTGTGAATTATGAAAAAGATAATCATTTTTTCTTCAAAAATTAAATTTACTTTTCATTTGTTTAGATCAAAGTTTTCATTTACTGCTTTCAATTAAATACTTTGTTGAAGCAAAAATAATTTTAATTTACATGAGTATTTTTACCTTGTAATACTGGAAATGCTATAAATGAAGATGCAACAAAATGATTTAGACTCGTTTTTTTTATGTTCTTTTTTGCATAACAAAATTGCTCTCCATTTCTTGAAAGAAATCAGATCATGATATCATGTTTCAAATGTGCAAGCATCCAGATGGGAGCAAAAGCCAGAAGGCAAAAGAGATCCTTAGA
>JAWDGP010000638.1:0-160000 GCA_033675545.1 Elysia crispata
AAATTATGTATAAACAACCACTGCCATAAGTACAGCAAAGATTGGTAAAATATAACATCTCACTCCAGTTCTATATAACATTTTCAAAGCTGGAAAGTTCAAAAGGACTCAAATCACACAGATAGTGAAAAAAAAACATAATACGAAGGAATGTATTCACAGACAACACCTTGCAGACAGAAATTTGCTTGAAAAGAAAGACATGAATATTAGAAGGTAAACATGTAAGTCTCACTTGTACATAAGATGTAAGTGCCAGATTTCAGGATTTTTGATTGGTCTACAAACGTAGCCCAAAATTTGTCTTGACCTGCAAAGACTCTCTCTCTCTCTCTCTCTCTCTCTCTCTCTCTCTCTCTCTCTCTCTCTCTCTCTCTCTCTCTCTCTGTCTCTCTCTCTCTCTCTCTCTCTCTCTCTCTCTCTCTCTCTCTCTCGTTCTAATGCTCTTTGAAATTTGAAGTAAAAAAAAAAAAACAGAAAATACATCACTACATTGGCGACTTACATAAAGATACATGTAAGTAAATAAAGTATAATACTGTACTCACAGACAACAATTTGCAGACAGAAATTTGGTTGAAAAGAAAGACATGAATTTAAGAAGGTAAAACATGTTAGTCTCACTTGTACATGGGGTGTTAGCTGACTACCTTTGATTGATCTACAAACGTAGCCCAAAATTTGTCTTGACTCTTCCAGACTTAAAGCAAGAAGAAATGATTTTTTCCCTCTCTTAATTTTTTTGAGAAAATCCAAAAGAGAAAATGATTTTTGTGAAAGATGAAGTTTGTTTTAAGCTGAGAGGATAAGAAAAGAGATGACATGAAAGATTGAAAACCTGTCTGTCCTACTGAAGAAAACGAAGAAAAACACACACACACACAAAAAAATAATAATAATGCCTTGATGTCACAAGGCTGCTTGAATTGAACCAACAGAAGGTCTCAGCACTTTTTCTATGACTTCAAAAAACCCCACAGTGATCACATGAATTTAAAGTAACTTAAAATTCTTGAGAAAAGAAAGATCAACTTACACATCAAGGGCAAAACTAGGTGTTGCGTCACTCTTCAAAACTCAGTAGATGGTAAAGATTCTCTCTCAAAAGCACATTGTCTCAAGTTGCTTAGTCTGTGGCTGCTGATCTTCTCAAAATGAAGAAGAGGTTGAAGATCTCTGTCAGATTATCACTGAAGATGTTGAGAGGAACATATAATTATGAATAGAAAGGAACGAGTTACACAGAGAAGGGATAGGGAAGAAAAGAAGGGGATATATATATATACATATACAGAGAGAGAGAGAGAGAGAGAGAGAGAGAGAGAGAGAGAGAGAGAGAGAGAGAATTATATACTTTTGTAATAGTTTTAAAGTGGCTTTATAAACTGAGGATTTTCTTTTCTAATGCTGAAACTGGTTTTAATGAAGCAAGTTTTTCTCGGTGTAATGACAAGTTATAAATTTGTATATTAGAAGAGAGAGAGATAGGAGAGAGAGAGAGAGAGAGAGAGAGAGAGAGAGAGAGAGAGAGAGAGAGAGAGAGAGAGAATTATATACTTTTGTAATAGTTTTAAAGTGGCTTTATAAACTGAGGATTTTCTTTTCTAATGCTGAAACTGGTTTTAATGAAGCAAGTTTTTCTCGTTGTAATGACAAGTTATAAATTTGTATATTAGAAGAGAGAGAGAGAGAGAGAGAGAGAGAGAGAGAGAGAGAGAGAGAGAGAGAGAGAGAGAGAGAGAGAGAGAGAGAGAGAGAGAGAGAGAGAATTTATATACTTTTGTAATAGTTTTAAAGTGGCTTTATAAACTGAGGATTTTCTTTTCTAATGCTGAAGCTGGTTTTAATGAAGCAAGTTTTTCTCGTTGTAATGACAAGTTATAAATTTGTATATTAGAAGAGAGAGAGAGAGAGAGTAGATATGGTATCCTGACAAAAAAAACGAAACACCTAGCTGTACTCACTATTATCATATGAAGAAATAAGAATGATCTTTCGTTGGAAATAACGGTGAGCTGTGGGTGTAAAGATAGAGAGAAGAAATTTTTTTATACACATGAATGATAAAATAAACACCAATATTATGGATAGTTTGAAGTACAATACAAATCTCAATATTGGAATTGAAATGTATAAAAATTTATATTAATAATAATGGAAAAATATCGTACTCAGCGTAGAATTATATTTTTACCATTTCTTTTGCACGTCCAACCTTCAACAAAAGTTTGTCTGTCCAAGGACAGAATTTGTGGGGGATCACATGAATGTATAATGTATACAGAATTCCCTAAATTTACGGACAATTCTCTTTCCTCTACAGTGGAACTCATGTTTAACACCTCGAATAGCGAAAACCATTGCTATAACGACAGAGCTAAATAACACCTTTTATTCCTATATTCAATTTATTTCTGCAAAATTGACACTGCTTCCCAACCTGTAAAAACTGGAAAGAAAGTACCAAAACTTTTAATAGAAAAAAATCCTTAGCATTTTGCCCTGCCTGCATTGTAATAGTACAAGCGAACAAGCAATGCAGGCTTTCCTGTCTTTTCTCCACAGTCCGCATGTATATAAAAATATGTATTTATTTCCATAAGAGGCAGAATAGAAAAAACAAAGGAAAGTGTAGTTACTTCTTGGGTGAGGCCATGCCCTTGATGGTTCAAATACTGCACTGTGATGGCCAGGAAGGGCGGAGACTGGTCTTTCGGCCTCTGGATCTTCAACCGAATCTTGGCTTGACAATCTAGTTTGAGGGACCTGTGAAAGTGATGAAGAGTATGTAGTTATGTATCTATAGAGTTGAATGCTACAAAGTTCATTTAGTGTATAGCATCAAGCCACATGGTAGGCAGTGGCCAACATCTAAAGAAAAATAACTTTGGCTTATAAAATCTGAAACCTCAAAATAAATGATTGATTGGCAAATCTAGATCTAGAGTAAATTAAAATATTTGTCCTATGAACTGCAAAATGTTTCAGATCAGTACTCTGACAATGCCTTTCAATAAGGCTTTTGGTGCCCTCATGTCAAATTTTCCATTCTTTTATAGATCTAGATCTACTCCAAGAGGCAGGGAAGGATTTAAAAATCTAGGCTTAGGATAACTCACCCCTTATCTTTAACCAACCACTAAAATCTAAAATCAGATCGTCTAGATCTGGATATAAGACCTATCTATATTTAACTCTAGATCTCATTAGCACAATTGATGGGACTTACCTTTGGCATGGGCGCTGACCCGTCGAGGAGCTGGTGTGTTTGGACGGGGAGTGCTTGTACACAAAGAGAATGATTTTATATTTTAGGTACTTCAGTATTAGTTCTTTCACTGACTCACTCGATCTTTTCACAAATAGACTGTGAGTGCCACTGACAATGATTTAAGGGCTGCCTCAAACTCTTCATACGTTTTGAACACACGTCCTTTCTCCATTTTGAACATTGGTGGAAAGGAAGTGAAATCTGAGTCAAACACGAATTTTGTGACGTCACATGTTTATCTGTGTCCGTTCAGACCAGTACCAATTATCTAGGAGGCCTGTTCATAGGTTATGTAATATTATTCAGATGGGCCGGTCTGCGGGGTGCTAGCAATGTGCTCTCTCTCTCTCTCTCTCTCTCTCTCTCTCTCTCTCTCTCTCTCTCTCTCTCTCTCTCTCTCTCTCTCTTTCTTTCTCTCTCTCATCTTTAGCTTAATCCGACTCATAACTCCCGTCTCTCTCTCTCTCTCTCTCTCTCTCTCTCTCTCTCTCTCTCTCTCTCTCTCTCTCTCTCTCTCTCTCTCTCTCTCTCCCTCCCTCCCTCTTCATCATAACTTCTAAGTACATGTAGGCTATACATTCAAATACTTAGAAACTCAAATGCACATGTACACCTTTTCGAGATTTGATAATAGAGTGGTACGGTACATCAAATACCGGCACTGGAGTGACACACTAAGAACACGTACATCAGATAATGAGGAGAGTTTTTAATTGCATCAAGTCAGAAGAAGCAAATGAAGAGAGAGGGAAAGAGGGAGAGAGAGAGAGAGAGAGAGAGAGAGAGAGAGAGAGAGGGGGGGGGGAAAGACAGAGATTATAATTTTGTAAAATTCGACCAAGGAACAAAAACAAACATAGTAGGTACGTACAATCTTAGAGCAAGAGATAAAATAATGAATGAGAGAGAGAGAGAGAGAGAGAGAGAGAGAGAGAGAGAGAGAGAGAGAGAGAGAGAGAGAGAGTGGGTGAAAGAGATACAGACAGCCAGAGGTCTATTTGTGTGGAAAAGGGGGGTGCTAGATATGGTAATAGGTGCTAGCCATGTGCGCTTTTTATCTGGCCTTCTCTCTTTCTTTCATCTCTCTAGCTCAATCCGACTCTTAACCCTTCCGGGCCTCTCTCTCTCTCTCTCTCTCTCTCTCTCTCATGCACACACTCTCCCTTCTCATCATAATTTCTATTACATTCAAATATTTACACTTTGATCCACATGTACACCTTTTCGAGACTTGATAACACAGTGTTACAGTAGGCTACATTAAATAAAGGCACTGGAGTGACATGTCAAGAGCAAAACAAGGAATGACAGAATGTGAAAGACAAAAAAAGATATGGTGATATTTAGAGTGAAAGAGATACAGACAGAAGTCTATGTGAATGTGGGAGGGGGGTGGTCAGAATAATGGGCAGTACTAACCTGTTCCAGTGTAAAAATGAAGGACAACTTCTAGCTGATCCCATTGATTCACAGTTTTACAGGGGAAATTTGGGTGTGTTACCAATTTAAAACCGTTGTAGTCTTCAAATTGAATTACAGTCACTCCTGCATCTGCATCTCTAAGTCTAATATGGAAGTATATAACATATTCATGCATACAACCACCGCGACTGAAAGCTGGCAAGTGCTTGTTCTGTTCTATCTGCATTACAAGCACTGAGTCCATAGAGGAGCAAACTTTCTTGAAGGGCTTCCTTAACAGTGTCACAGTTAAAGTTATTTTTTACTATGAATGTATCCACAGTCCGTCAATTTCTCTGACTTTGTTTTCTACTGACAGCTTTTTTTGGTAGGGCGAGGAGTTTTTGGATGAGCATGTGATATGGATGGTGAAGGTATCTCACCAAAGTTAATAGGAGGATGCATAGAGATTATAAATATTATCTTCCTCTTCGAATGTGAGGAGTATCAGAGAGCCAGTGTCGACTACATACTCCAATATGTTCAGTCACTTTCTCAACTTTGTTTGGGAGACTCGAAACCCATTTATGACATTCAGTTGGGTCCTTCGGAAAACCATAATTATAAAATAACCGTTTCACTTTCTTTCCCCTTCTGAATGGCATAGGCGCTCTTACAATTTGTAACAGTGCACTTTCTTCCCCCAAAAAATAAACAGTTAAGGAAATTGATAATGACACCGATACACCATATAATGAAATATGAAACTTAAGGTTAAAGTATTGAGGGCACTTTGAGTATCAGAGATTTTAGTTAAAAGGCTTTTAAAAAACTTTGGCTCCCACTTCAGCACAACCATAAAGGGAAAAGCTAATTAAACTTAAAGCATATTTAGATGAACTTAACATGTATAATTGTTTATCAGTCTCTCTCTCTCTCTCTCTCTCTCTCTCTCTCTCTCTATATATATATATATATATATATATATATATATATATATATTACATTGTATGATGTTTGGTGCCACGGGTCATACTCTATCAGTGTGCACACATTTAGAGGAAAATCTACACCAAATCACAAGAAAGCATTCTTGGAATGTTCCACATTGAAAGCATCTGTTAGAACAAGGTGCAATCCAAGGGCGAATAGCAGAGAATAAGATAAGAAATATAATCCAAGAAAGAATAAATGTAATCCAATAACAAAATGGCAGGAGAGTCCAGTGAAAACACAGTGTGTACTGCTAAGCATGATATAATCAACTGTTCAAACCTCGCGCAGGTGGCTGATAGCTAGCCAGATGATGGCCTATCTGAATAATGTTACGTAACCTTGTGAACAGGCCTCCTAGACAGATGGTACTGCTGTAGACACATTGTTTGTATATTTTGAACCACGTGATGGACAATAATAGCACAGCCTCCATGATTTCTTAAAACCACGTGATAGCTATAAAAAGATTTTGCGGGTGCCTATTAGTCGTTTTCTCTTTGTCAGGCTGTGTTTACACTTACAAGTAGTAGTTCGTACATTAACTTTTTCTTTTTTTTTTCTCTTGAGGGGGTGGGGATAGATCTCTTTGCATTCCTGAAGCGGGAACTTGCTTACAGCAGGATTTTTCTCCTGAAACTAAAATTCCCGTTATAGTCATGTTTTATTTATTTTGAGCACATCACTAGAGTGGTCTCGCTTATTGAATCTGTATAGCTTATCACTGTCTGCCTCTGGCCTTACACTTCGTTTCCTTCTGTTTTGTCTCCTCTTCTCTGATGTTGGCAATTAATGTCTAGTGGTCAGTCAGCCCCAATTGCTGCAAAGAAAGAGACAATTGTGCGCAACGGTCTAAAAGAGGTGACAGTAGAGAAGTTTTACAGTACTGGAGGTGTCTGAGAGACGAGCAGAATTCTCGCTCGGATTGAGAGAACGTGGCATTACCTAAACTAGCTGTGATAAAGACAGGGTTAGATTTCTTTACAAATAAAAAAATAGGAGACGACGTAGAAAGTTGTCAACTTGATAATTATTAAACCCTAAAACAATTTTGGTTGGTTTTAATAGAAAGGAGGGAACACAGACGCGGACTAATTCTTCCTCACAGAACACCCCCCCCCCCTCCTGAGGAGGCTGCACAACCACTGGACGAGCCACAGCATTCCTGTCCCACAACTCATCTTCCCGGGTCTGACGTCACGTGCCCCCAGGTGCGCACGTCAGGGCCTCAATTATAAGTGCGGCAACCGAACTTCTCCGCAGATACCCCTGTTTCCTGCATGCAACAACTGGAAGGGGTTAGTTAGAAATCAATGGTTTATTTGGCGGAAAGTCTAAAACTGTCCTTACCCACAGGTCTGGAGGTGAGAAGAAAACTGGACGCTGCTATTTGACTTCCCTCCAACAGTGAACGGACAGAGATGCTTTAGGCAGAACTATCCCGTTCATCGTGAATTAAACGCAGTGGAAACTGAGGCTACGGGGAAAATACGTGTAGTACGATGTACTAATTGACATAGAAGAGAAGAGTAGCATAAAGAAACGCGCACTCGAAGATAAAGACTTTCTTAGAACTTCTTTTTTAAGGGAGAAGAGCACTTCAGTACAAAAGTTTAAAATAATTCTTCCAGTCAAGGAACTCGACAAATCATTATGTTTTATAAAGTCATTTCAAGGTGGAGACCATAATGATTGATTATGGAACATTTGAAAAAAAAAAACCTATGGAAATCAAAATAACTTTCTGAAATTATTTTTAGTCAGATCAAGGTGCCTTGCCCTGCCTCAGTGAAAAAAGTATTCAACAAACTTTAGGTTTAGACAGAAACTATTTTCATTGAGCTGAAAATAAGAAAGGAATTGTTGAACAGATTTATTGCTTTTATCATCATACCTTGTCATTATCACCAATGTAACTAGATGTATTCAAGCTAGAACATTGATTTGAGATGCCTGTATGATTGTGTGCTTTGCCTATGACGTAATGACGAACGTATTCTTTTACTACATTTCTAGGGCATATTTATAGTCTTTGTGTGATAATCAAGACTGTAGGTATGTTATGTAAGCACACATCGATAATTATAAAGTACAGTGTATTTTTGGTGCACTATATTGGTGTGTGCTCAAGGAAAATTCTGGACGAGCGATTTTTTGGTGTGAACGCAGGATTACCGGGGGTGGGGGCAGGACAGAGCCACACTATTCGCTATTCGATTCAGACTGCCTTTACCTCTAATCTAAGGAGGCAAATTATACTCAGGGGAAGCTGATGCCATAGTGCTGTGCTTACCTCTCTCTCTCTCTCTCTCTCTCTCTCTCTCTCTCTCTCTCTCTCTCTCTCTCTCTCTCTCTCTCTCTCTCTCTCTCTCTCTCTCTCTCTCTCTCTCTCTCTCTCTCTCTCTCTCCCTCAGTCTCTCTCGCACTCTCTCTCTCTCTCTCCCTCAGTCTCTCTCGCACTCTCTCTCTCTCTCTCTCTCTCTCTCTCTCTCTCTCTCTCTCTCTCTCTTTCCTTTTCTGTTTCTCTTTCTCGCTTCCTAGCTTCCAATGGATTCAGAGATACACAGAGTGAAATGGGCAAATTTCTTTCTTCTGTTGTTAAAGTCAGGCTCATTTTTATCTTTGAAGTAGTGAAACATGATAAAACAAAAAATATTATCGGCGATACAGTGTTAATAATGCCCATGCTTGTGAAGACAGTTTTTTCATCATCATCATCATCATCATCATCATCATCATCATCATCATCATCATCATCATCATCATCATCATTATCATCACCATAATCAATGTAATGATCGTCTTCATCCTCAAAATCAGTATCTTTTTCGTCGTTCTCTCCACTCCTGGCCCTTTCTTTACTTCCATAGACTTTACACTGGAGTCTGGATAAATACCTCAGGACAAAAAAAGTTAGTTGACTGTAGGCAAAAGTTGGCTTTAAATATTGCAATTTAATTTGTAAAGAAATACAAAATAGTGCTGGCAAACAAAGTTGACTTGAAGCAAAAGTCTCCTCTGTACTTTTAGTAATACTTTCTCGTTAGCCAGGCTTTCCTCTTTTTATTCAACTGATTTTCATCTTTGAATCATTTTCTCACTCCTGTAACTCCATCGCGCCCCTATGGTTCCAAGTAAAAAAAAAAGCAGTTGGAATTCTTTTGTAATAAGTTAAAATTATGAATGCGGTTTTGTGTCAAGGTGGTTTGTGCACCACAAAAGCTGGGCTTGATCAGTTATATAAAAATGGAAAAGCAGAAAATCTTAAAGATTAGATTCGATATAGAAAATTAGTGATGGGGCAAGAGAACTTAAGACTGACAGGTACTGCTGCAAATCTTTACCAGACTTTTCTTGGAAAGATATGCAATGAACCCCCCTCTAAAAGAGGGGGGTTCATTAGGCAAAAAACAATCATTCAAAATTAAAGTTCTGATGATGATTATTAAATACCATGCTGTTACGGTGAAAATAAATTTGACAGAAACTGTTGCTTGATGTTGTTGTTGGGTTCAAGGTTTATTTAGTAAAACAAACAGAAAACGCTGCAAGGTACAAACAGTATAGATACTTTCATTAGCGAAGTGTACAGGTAGGTAGTCAACAAAAAAGTGACACTGATACAGGTACATAGTATGTCTGGCAAAAGAGGTAGTGAGACCGAGAGGTAAGCAGAGTGGGAAAAACCATAGGTGCGGCTTAAAAAACATATACATGGAACAGAAACCTTCACAATTTAAAAGAAACGAAAATTTCTGTTTATACTTTATAATTTTTTAAAGTTGCAGGCTCAAATTGTTTTCATTTAACAAAATATTGATATTTTCAGGCTTGCTAATTCCTTTACATGAATTGGTTCTCAATTTATATTTTGAAAACTGTTATGTATTTTGTCTCTTATGTAATACTTTCTTTTACAGTCATTCAGTTTCAGCTTTAATGTAAGCGTGTATTGAACCTCAGTTTATCATGGGAGTTTTCTACAACTATCAAAATCATAATGCTTTATCATGTACCGGTATACATTTGAAAATATATGTTCAATCATAATTCATCTGTGACTATTAATTTTTTACTTCTATCATTGACTTACAATGCAGTTTTGAAATAGAAACAGTGGTCAAATTATCAAATAGATAGCATAATCAGGTTCAGCATCTAAAAAACCATAAACTCCGAAAGTTTCATTACTCTAGTACGAAAACTGTGTTTTTTATGATATAATTTCTACAATATGATTCGCTTTTTTACCAATTTTCTTCCAAGGCACAAAATTTGGCGCTATGCCAATTTTGGTTTTCTCTATCTTTTCAAAATGGCTTTCTAGGTTGCTGACAAAAATTGAGTCAACTAAATACAACATTGTGTATTAGCAAACTAAGTATTGAAACAATCTGAAGAATATGTGTTTTTTTACGATGGTCCAAAAGTGCCTCATCTAGAGTATTTGCTTGTAATTTTGATATGCCCCAAGTGTTTTTGGCCATATTTCATGACCAATAAATTCTTTTGTTTACTTTCTATCTCCGTGAAATTTCGTATGTGTATAGTCATTGTCTTGGACTTTGTAAATATGTCCTTTTTTGTTTCATAAAATTTAACAAATGACTTTTATATGTCCTTAAAAACAACCCGATGCAAGCAATTTGTTTTGTGTCGTTA
The DNA here is from genome assembly GCA_033675545.1 of Elysia crispata. NCBI lineage: Eukaryota > Metazoa > Mollusca > Gastropoda > Plakobranchidae > Elysia > Elysia crispata. The sequence goes on from JAWDGP010000638.1 coordinate 10,328, forward strand.
TGCGCAAAATTGAAACAGCTGTAAAACTTTTATTTACCAACGGATTTTGATGAAATTTGTTGGAAATTTCATATTTTAACAAGATCTTTACAGTACAATTGGGTATATTCAAATTTGCTGGGGTAGAAAAATCACTTTGTGGTACCTACTCCATGTCTTGACTTATTCGTTACACCACAGTGTTCATAAGAAAATGCATAATATTGTTTTGAACAGCCATGCTTTCACAGTAGGTAACCCTGCTGTCGGGAATATTGAATAATTATAATCATGACTTATTCTATATGCATTTCTTTTTCAAGACATTTAATAAGGACTTACTCTTTACGTATTGGTTCTCTAGATAACATATCGTGCCGTCTTTTGATCTCCGCATTGGGCTCAAACAAAATTCTTCTCCAGGTCCAAACTTCACAACTCTTTTCGGATTACCGGCCTTGTCTGTTACGTCACAGTTCCCCGAAGGTTTATTTGTTGGAGACTGAGTGGGTGATTTTGTGGGAGAATTAGTGGGTTCTTTAGTCGGACTGTTTGTTGGAGGATTTGTGGGGGCATTAGTGGGGGCATTTGTCATGAAATCTGAGGAACCGCCCGTGGGAAAGTTTGAGGGATCATATGTGAAAGAATCCGTGGGATTATTTGTAAGAATGTTTGAGGGGGCATTAGTGGGAAAATCAGAATTAGAGAGAGTCATCAAATTAGAATCAGTAGCTATATCCGAATCTGAATAGGTTGCCGGAGAAGTATCCATGTTATCTGTATATGGGTGATAAATCATATTGAAAAAAAATATCTCATTATATAAATGAAAGAAAAACAGACATATATACAGTCAAGGTCTAAGAAAACTCTCAATTTTCATCAGTTAACCTTTTCAAATGTGCAATTAATAAAGATCATTTAGATATGGTTGGTATAAAAATCAGTTTTGGCAGTTTGTATTTCATTGGAACAAAAGAGGATGAAAATACACTATGAAAAGGATATAATTTTAAAAAGCAGAGCAGATTTGCCTATTTAGTTTAGCCTTAATGATTTTATTTTAGTTTTAAAGGGTTGGCTAGTCTGAGGAAATAGAAGATCATTCGCAAGAAGTCGCACACAGAAATGTATTTATAAATTTTAAAAAAAGGGAGACAGTAAAAGTAGATGTTTTAAAATTTTATTTAGAGGGTTGAAGTCCTGCTTACACCTTATTGAGAATAATTTCTTAAATCTATTCTGTGATTAGACTCTCTCTCTCTCTCTCTCTCTCTCTCTCTCTCTCTCTCTCTCTCTCTCTCTCTCTCTCTCTCTCTCTCTCTCTCTCTCTGCTTTCTCCCCTCTTTATCTCAAAAAATGTTCTGATAGGCTCAAGTGACCCACCGTCTGGCAGTACGGTAAAGAAACCACTACGGTCAAAGTAGTCCAGAATTTTCTGGCTGCAAGCATCTATGAAGACCACCGGTCGAGAAAACGTTCCATCGCTCTTGAAGATGGAGAGCTCCACATCCACGGTCCAACGAGCTATGTCGTCACTGTCCACATAGACGTAATTCTCATAGGCCTCCCGCACTATTTTGATCGATTTTGCATCTAATCCAAACTTTCTTTAAATGGAAAAGAAAAGAAAAACAGACTTTTTATTTTTATTTTGGTGGTACAAAATCGTAAGGAAAGCAAAAGCTTAATTGGAATGGAAAATATCAACGCCCATGAGAGAAATTACAAAACTTGAAAATTATCGGCAGAAAAAAAATAATGACGATAATTATGGTGGTGATGATGATAATAATAATAATAATAATAATAATAATAATAATAATAATAATAATAATAATAATAATAATAATAATAATAATAATAATACTCATGATCATGATCGTGATGACGATGATGTTAATAATTGTGATAAGGAGATAAAGGAGAGGAGGAGGAGGAGGAGGAGGAGGAGGAGGAAGAAGAAGAAGAAGAAGAAGAAGAAGAAGAAGAAGAAGAAGAAGAAGAAGAAGAAGAAGAAGAAGAAGAAGAAGAAGAAGAAGAAGAAGATGATGATGATGATGATGATGATGATGATGATGATGATGATGATGATGAGAGTAGTTTGGTTGCTAGCTTAAAAGATTGCTAATTATTATCACACTTGCAATTGTTGAACAATCCTCACGTTGCTTTTTTTGGAAAATCTGACAACCGTGAAATAAAATTTATGTCAATGAACTGATAAATAATCACTGAGATTACTTGTTATGGTGGAGTAGGGTTGCAAAGTCCAATTCAATAAAAATTTTGAAAAAAAAACAAAGAGGAAAAAAAATAATTATGTATATGAGGGAGGACAAACTATTTTCAAATAGAAATCGATGATTGGAGAGAATTTTCAAATGACTTCTTTTTCCTCAGAAAACATTAGGAGAATACTTTTCTCCAACTAATAAAGATGATACTCGATGTTTTATAAATAGGAAACTTTGTGGTTGATGAACCTCTCAACAGATCACTTTTTAGGTTTGGAAAATATTCAGATTCATTCACGGACTTGTACAGTGCTCTTTGCCGAAACGATATCCAGCTTTAATTTTAAAGTGTGCATAGAGAGTTAGAAGGTAGGGGTTTAAAGCAGCTATGATGCAAGATAGTGTGTTGTCAGTTACAATTACCTCTTAACATTCACATATATTATAACAGCAAGCCATTTTCTGGGAACCCTGAGGCCGTTGTGACAACTGGAATGATGGAGGGAAAACGCAGCAGAGAAAAACAGCTTGATGGATAATAAAGTGACTCAAAGTACGGAGAGTGACTGAAAGTGGCACGGGATAGAGATGCGTGGAAGGTCATGACCGCCTCCGCTGGAGAGCACGACACCTGATTGATTGAAGGCCGAAAGACATATAAATGTGATGTTATGACGGGCGGTACTTCCAGGTGATCTCATGTATTTGCATTTCTAGCCAACGTCGATAATCGTATTGATAGAAACTGCATCTCAAAGTCCGTGGAAGATTTAGCTTTAATACTTGGAAGCGCAATTTTAACCTACGATCTGTATCTTCTCCTCCTTTATAAAAAGTTATTTAAAAATCAACAAAATTATGCAGTGTGACATCATACAGCAAAATCATTCGATTGCTGTTTTGGTTTCCAATGTTTTACAACCGCGCAGTGCACCGATATTAGCAAAACATGAATACTTTTTTTAGAGAGTTAGAGAGAAAAACTAATGGCTAAGCGCTTTAAAGTTTAAATAACTGTTTTAAAAATGGAAAAGAGCCGTTGCAAACATGCCTTTTGGGTTGTCCTCATGATACTGAATCCTTCATTCAATCATTAAAGAAACCTTTATAAAGTAACCTGAAAATGATTGGCCTTTTCATGATCAATTTAAAAAAAAATGTTTTTACTTTGTATTATAACTCGTCCAGAGGCCAAAATTTTTGTTTCACTAATTGTAGCCTAAAAATTGTAATAATTAGACACAAAAGAGATATTTCTTGCTTTGTAAAGTTAAAAATGAAGTAACTTTTAATTCTTTTGAAAAAAGATAAAGATAATGTGTTATTTTTTTAAACTTTCTGAGAAAACTTTAAAAGATTTAAGTATCTACTACTACTACTACTACTACTACTACTACTACTACTACTACTACTACTACTACTACTACTACTACTACTACTACTACTACTACTACTACTACTACTACTACTAATACCACTACTACTACTACTACTACTACTACTACTACTACTACTACTACTACTACTACTACTACTACTACTACTACTACTACTACTACTACTACTACTACTACTACTACTACTACTACTACTACTGCTACTATTACTACAACCAGCACTGGTACTACTACTTCTAATATTACTGTCACTACGTTACTGCTGCTGCTGCTACTAATACGACCACCACCACCACCACCACTACTGCTGCCCCCGTATCTGTTTTCACAACTAATTACTACAGCTACTTCTTGTAGGAGTTGAAAGCATGCCCGATAAATCTTGCATATTCATACACAATTTTTAAAATACTTTCATTGTAAAATAAGTTGCAGATTGTGTCTACACGAAAACAATTATTCGCTGGAAGTGTGCTTACAAGTCTGATTACAGATCGCATGCTCCGTATTTCCTCATCAGTTCTTATCTGGATTAAATGTATAAATACAAGATTTTTACTTGGTATTTATGGTTTGTATTGGATGTTAGGCACTGTAAAGATGTCTACTACTACTACTACTACTACTACTACTACTACTACTACTACTACTACTACTACTACTACTACTACTACTACTACTACTACTACTACTACTACTACTACTACTACTACTACTAATACCACTACCACTATCACTACTACTACTACTACTACTACTACTACTACTACTACTACTACTACTACTACTACTACTACTACTACTACTACTACTACTACTAATACTACCACTACTATTACTACTGCTGCTGCTGCTGTTTGTTTTGTTTTGCTTTGGCATTTTTTTTGCATTTATTATACTATCTGCAAGTAAAAATTCATGTCTGTCTGAACACACAAATATATGTTTGATACTTTTAAGCTACAAAATCATGCGGCTTCCCTGTCAGAAGAATTAGATTTTTTTATTCGTTATTTTTAAGATTCAGAGCCTTACCCGAGAGCAATCGCTTTCGCAGTTTCGTCCGGTATATCGCAATGACTTGTGGAGCCTAAGTCACTCTCAATGTCAGCGTAGACGTCCCCTGCCACGATAGCTACGTCCCCATTCGCGTCCTCCTCGACGTCCAGACCAGTGTTGTAGACTTTGTAACCTTTGTAGGTCTCGGAGTATTTCTTCTTCTTGTTACCTTGCGCGGACAGAAGAGAGTCTTCGGCCTGCGTAGAAAAAAAAAAACACGCGCCTCAGTGATATAACTTTTACACTTCCCCACTGTCGTATGGTGAAGAAAAATTTAATGGAAACGTATTTCGATCGTCAGAATATGTTTTAAATATTCTAAATGTTAAGACTGTTGTGAAACATGCAAGAACATAATAAAGTCATTAAAACCTAAAATTGCTTTACTCTATCATTACTTTCGACACTCAAATTTACTTATGCACTTATTAACTTATTAAAGTAATGACGCACTGCTTTACTCTTGAATTTCCATATTATATTCGTCCATCCCTCGAACGTGCAGGATTAGTGCGACAAACTGCCCTTCGAACAACTGAGAAATTTGAAAAATATTACTTGAATCATAATTTTATAAGAAAAGAGGCTTGGTTTATACTTCTAGATTTATTGATTGCCGATGTTATATCCGATTTTGATTAAAACATAATGAGCGATTTGGGTTCCGTATTAGATTTATAGATTGACTTAACCTGAGCATTTCAAGGAGAAAAGTAGATCTTTCTAATAAAGGCCAATATTGACCGTCCAATAATAACCTCTATACAATTAGCTATTAATATTTTTCTTATGAGGCGATGCAAAAAATTCCATAGAACTATAGAACTCTAGAACAAAAGGATACGTTTATAAATTAAAGGAAAACGCATTGTTTAGTTAAGTTGTTGTTTGCTAAAACGAAAACAGTTTATTGTACGAAACTGCACACTCTCTCATGGTATGATTCGGAGCATCATTTTTGAATCTGCAGCAAGTTGCACAATAATATACCACCAATTTTCCAAAGAAGCTTTGAGTAGTTTATTAGCAGTATATCGAGAACTAGGGATTCCATTGCTTAAATTTGAAGAAACTCACGTTTTGCTATACCGCAAATAAAAAAAAGAAATACACAAAGATCAATAAACCGTATAATAAAGTATTTAATATTTATGTTTGGGAATATGCATAATATCCCTGGTTTGAAAAAGCAATAATGTCCGCAGGCTCAAGTCTGTGATAGCAGGCACGTAGGGCAGGTGCCATCTGCAATGATAATGAATTTCTTCTTGACTTACTTGCACATCAACATTGGCCCCAAGATTTAACCTGGATACGATTCGAGAACTGACGGCACGGCGCATCTTACTGGACTCATCGGATCCTTCACCGGAATCGCTCTCCTTTTCCATGATTTCAATTTTTCGCGCCGCCAAACTCAATTCAAGTAGAATAAAGACGACAAAAAGAGTTTGAGGTACAGCTCGTTTTGAGAGGAATCGGAAGATACCCATTGCAGCAATATGACTGTGCTGAATCTAAACATGTAATTGACAGAATTAAATCTATGCTATTTTCCGTCTTATATGTTTCGCATAAAACCTTAAGTGAGGATGAGGAAAACTCACTAGTCATTTGATATTTATAGTAGTTACAGAAATGTCAAAGTTAGTTGCATGATTAGGTCATCGCGAGGGCAAAAACTGTAAAAGTGCTGTTTTATATAACAAGGAAATCGAAATCCGTGGATGATTGCATGCTAACGGGCGAATTGCTATGTTGTTTTGCCTTGAACATTTTCCCATTCTTTTTATTGGGGGTGAATAGCTACAATGTACCCCAATCAGTGTGATCGATAAGAAAAACGGAGCAATCACTAGAGCGGTCATTTAATATCCGCCGAACGAGTTATCTCTTCGGTAAGGTCCATCGAGAGATGGCCATATACAGCCTTATCCGTTGTTTCTAGTTCTGCTTTGTAGTAATAAATATATTTAAGAGTATCCTAAAATATGAAAAAAAAATGGCGTAATAACAATGGCTGCTTATCTTATAGACTGAGCTAGATCGTGTAAAAATGGGTAAGCCTATTCGGAGAGACAGTTTCCTTTTGTTCCGATGCAGTCATGACCTTTCACCAATCTCATGTTGTCTTCTCTAAGATTAAATGTTTTGTGATGGCATTTTTAGAGAGTATAACTTTAAACCAAACGTGTCATTCATATAACCCTAACATTCAAACAAAAAAAGGGTCCACGATGCGAGGAAAAAAAAAAAGAATCAAAGAAATAATGCCTACTGCAATGAGGTTAAATTTTTCAATCTTAGAGTTAGAAGAAATATCTCAAAGTACTGCAGTTTTGCGTTCCAGCAGCACTGCTAAAAAAATATAAGTCCTGTGATCTTGCTTCAATCGGCCCCTTAGGGCTGCAACTGGTGCTTAATGCAAAGAAACACAACTGCTTTTTTTTCAGCCTCGGGTCGAGTAGTAATTGCAAAAATGTGTAATGTCTGCAATCTCAGGGATTATTAGGCTCCCACCAAGCCTCAGGATAGGGCTGATTTCGTGAGATTCGGTTGTTGTTGTTGTTGGTAGTAGTAGTAGTAGTAGTAGTAGTAGTAGTAGTAGTAGTAGTAGTAGTAGTAGTAGTAGTAGTAGTAGTAGTAGTAGTAGTAGTAGTAGTTGTAGTAGTAGAAATACTAGTAGTAAAAGTAGTTGTGCAGCTTGTTGTCTGCTGACAAACACTAGTATAACAGTCCCAAAATTTGGCCGATATTAGTAGTGACACTTGAAATAAATTGGTGGGGGGGGGGAGGGAAGGAAGAGAGAGAGAGAGAGAGAGAGAGAGAGAGAGAGAGAGAGAGAGAGAGAGAGAGAGAGAGAGACAGAGACAGAGACAGAGACAGAGACAGAGACAGACAGACAGACAGACAGAGCTTTGACCAATATTCCCCTTTCATCTTGTTATTTTTGTCTTGTTGTTTCTTTCGTTTGTTTCACCTCTTTGTTATCGTACGGAGTGTTTATTTCTTCAGCGGTATTGCTGCCTATTGTCTTGACTACTTTTCCTTGCAGCCTTACAGTTTTTGTTTACATTAATTTTTGCTTGCGTCCTTAGGGCGGCATCATAATTATGGTTATCGTATTTTATTGAGTATTTCAATATTGGCGCTGTTAGTCAGCCGTTTTATTTTCTATTGACGAAGCTTCAGTAAGGTTTTTAAAATGGGAGAGGTGGTTACTATACTTGTCTGACTATCTCTGAGCATTGACCATTGAAAATATGATTTTATCAGAACATGTATGTATGTGTATATGTAAATAGTGGATGCATAAACTTCTTGTTGTTGTTGTTGTTGTTTTAGTTTTGTCTTGTTTTGATTTTCTTTTTTGTCCAATCCTTCTTAATATATCCTTTAAGTACCGTGTTTTTAGCGTAATTATCAAGAAATCAGTTGCCGTGTGTCGGTTTACAGACTGGAGTGTAGATGTTAAAAATAAGGACAGAGAGCAGAGTTTTTTTTTTTGTTTTGTTTTTGTTCCTGTTTTTTTTTTTTAATTGTACCTATATCTGTCATAATTTTATCAAATTTAACGAATGGAAGGCTTGTACTAAATATGGCTGTAAAGTGAATTGTTCAAAGAATAATAAATGGATAATATTGTAAAATACACTATAGGGCTGGTTGCAAAGCGTATGTGGTAGAATTATTATGTTAATAACATGAATGCTTTAAAATTAAGTATACGTAGGAGTCAGGTTTTTCAAAGTTTTGTAGAAACAGTTCACTTACGTTACATGTAAGGCACCTCTTTTGGCTCGATACGCAAACTGGAGTGTGTCCATTATTTTAGCTCCAAAGGGGTGAAAATGAACTAAGTCACACCTCTCAAAAACTTCCATGACAGACGAAAGAAGAGTAATAGGACTAAGCTCATTCATACGTTGCACTATAATATTGATATCTTAAGTGAAGGGAATATGTTTTGTGCTTCCTTGAGTTATGGATTTTAACACGCATTAACGGTGTGTCCAAAATTATAACAAGAATTTTGTTAAGATGCTAAGCACATTTTTATAGAATATTTGCCTCACTCCGTCCTACCCGAGTTCTTAGAACCTTATTTACCTATACAAGCTGTACCATTACAAAAAAAAAAAAAAAAAGAAAAATAAACGGGCAAAAGCAAATGCTCCACAAAATTTGTAGATTCATAATTACTGAGAAGGTGTTCCAGAGTTGTAGCATTGTACTAGTAATAGATCACTGCTGAGCAACAAAATAAAATACTGCAACCTTTACTGCTCAATACTGCTAGGCTTCGATTTCTTGGGGGGAACGATATAAAAGTGAAACAAAAAGTAGCCCGAGACGTTATTGCAGCATTTTGCGAATGTTCGATGCAATTTCAAGCGAATGTGTTTGTGATTTATTTACCATGGTATAACGGTGTTGAATTTGACTGTTAGACTAGCCTTAAGACGCATCGATAAAAATCGCAATCAAGAATCTAGATAGAAAATAGCACTGTAGTGCCAGATCCCAGATCCGCATGCCTGGAGACTGAAATTTGAACTGCTATTGTAGATCAGGTATTATAAATCTCCTTTTTCGTGATCAAGACCACACAAAATTTTCTTTAATTCTGCATCTTCCTGCACTCAAAAAGTTAAATCCATGTGCCATCTAAAACAGATCCGTACTAGATCTATAACTCTAATAATCTAGATTCTAGACACTAGGGGAAAATAATGTCAGGCCTTATTTTCTCGAACACATAGATCTAGAAACATAGGCATCTCCTTAATAGCCCCCACTCACAGACGGTTTTGGCATGCATCCTGGCTTGGGTAAGGTGTCCCCAATCATCAACCCCCCCCCCATAGAACTGCCCGTGTATGGGCGTGACACGGGACGCAGAAGGAGGTGGCAACTTTTCGGCTCTCCAATAAATTTCACCTGGGGCTGGGTTTCAAGGGAGTGGCCTTGTTAAAAAACACATAATTTTTCAGTTCAGTCAGAGTCTATTTAGCTTACTGTGCGTTTGCTTTGCAATTCTCCCTTCAAATCAAAGTTATAGATCAAGATCTCTCTATTTAGCATTTTAGTTTTCAAAATCTATTTTGACTAGTGTTTTGAAGATGGCCTACTGGTCTAAAGAGAGGACTATTCCTTTCATCTTTCCTTTTACAAATCAAAGCGTCCATTATTTACAAGTATGCATATACAGCTGTATAGTGTCCAAACAGTAATCAGTAAGTTGACTGGCAAGGCAAGCGTACAGTACAGACCATGTCTATTTATCTGCTAGGATTGTCTCCAGTCAAAACAGTGCTATTATGAGTGGCGCGAAAAATGTCCCCTGTAAATGCTCTTGCGTGTATGGACAAAAATCTCCACATGCGGAGACCTATCTTACGGAGGGCATCACTACACCCAGGCCCGGATATATGCCAAAACCGTCTGTAAGTGAGGGTTATAAGGAAGCATTTGTTAGTAATTTGCAGTGATATACATACCGTGGCTTAGATTATTACTTATCTTACACTCTCTCTCTGTCTAATTATTTGTCTCTGCCTGTCTGCTTGTCTGTCTATCCCACACACTGAAACACCCTATCTCACGTTTCCATTCTTATAAAATACAAGCATGATTGCCATTCAAATGAACAGGTGAAGAAGCCAACTACATTGAAGAAATGCAATCTGCAAAATTTGCAACAGCATGTAATGGGAGTCTTACTTTGCGAAATATATAAGACATTTTAAAAGATAAAAAGAAAGGTGAATGTTAAATAAATTTGACTTTGAGATCGGAAAGAATTAGACAAAATAAGACTATTGAAGAGAAAGTAATTGGTCGTTTAGGCCATTTAAAAATAAATCTCATGAGAGCAAAAAGAAATAATGTCCCTAGCTATTGCTCTTACCGAATACAGTCGAGTCCGGTTATTTCGAAGTCATTAAGATAAAAAAATGGACTTCAAGTTATCCGAAATTCGAATTATCAGGAAACATAGAGGAAGAGAGTAAAAAAAAATGTGGATATCAAAATTATCATATCAGGAATGTCGTACTGATGTGTGCGGGGTAGTGGGGTGACTAGGATGGTCCATTCAATTTCCGATTTATTTCCCTTGATTTGAGAAGCCATAAAAAGAGGCCCCTTGTAGAATGACAATATTAATAAAAAAAAAATAAAGCCTACAAGTGAGATGACTGACAGTGAAACAAAGTCAGGTCGAGATGGTTCTTGACGAAGTGATGGCAGGCTGGTACAGAGCTCTACACTGTCAAAATGACATTATATAGAGCTTTCTGCAAGCAGATTACAGTGCACATGCTGACCACGTGCAGCGTTCAATCACCCCTCCTTTTCCAGTCTATGAAGCATTCACCTCTGGTACTTGGGCCTACCCTTTTCCTTCTCTTAGTCTTATTGCAGACTCTTGCCTGTAAAGTAGGTGGGCGGAACATACACACATAAGACCAGAATTGCTTGTCGCATGGAGCATAGCACTATTTTCTTGTTTTACAAGCCAGAAAAAGTGCTTTCAGAATGGAATAAACCCAGCCAAGATGGCTTCAAATTAACCAGATTCCTTATTTTAAACTTTGAACTAACCAATATTTTTTAATAAAGCTTAAAGATCGAAATATTTGGTAAAATTCAAAGACTTCGAAATATCCAAGAATTCGAACTATCCAGATTCAAATTATTTGGACGTGACTGTAATTATGTATGTGTTCGGGAAAATAAGTAGCAGACTTATTTTTCCCGAGTGTTCAGGAAAATAGTTACTTCAAAAAAATTTCATGTCAATTAATGTGTATGTCTCACCCCAATAATCAGTTCTTTTGGAAGGACTTCCAAATGGATATGGTAAATGATGTTGTTTATTAAGAAATGGAGGACTAATGAGCTGAGAACATAAAATTTTCATTAGGCCACTATAATATGATAATGCCTCATGTGACTAGTGATTATCATTTTCTAACAATGAATTAATAATAATGAAAAAAAAACAACACAATATCATATATCCTATACCATATCTTTATATAGTAATCCAAAGAACCCAATCGGAGGTCCTATCCTTCTTTTGTATGCTATTTCCACTGAAGCCATTGATCTAGCTTTTGATCCAAGTGTGAGACAAACTTTATGCAAAATGATTTATCATTGCTAATTCTATGACTACCCTTTCCTGCTAGGTTTCACCAGGTTTAAAATTATAGGTGATTTTTTTACATAAAACTCCAATCTTGCCCAATCCATCTCACAAAAAGGCTGATTTCTACCCTTCTAAAATCTTTTTTATCAAAATTTTAGGATGCCCTTTAGTCATCGTCTCTTTCATCAATATTTTAAAAAGTTCTAGATCTAGTGATGTAAATAGGCATTATTGAATTTGATTAATATGCAGAACAGATGAATTTTGATCCTGCCAATGCAAATATTGATCATTGGAGTTTGTCTCAAATTATGGCACTACATTTGTAAAAGGTGATGATTGTCATAAATGGTAGATAATTAAAGGGTGCCACGAAACATTTCAAATTGAAGTAATCTTTTTTAGTGATCTTATCAACTACAATATGTCCTAGTTAGGCCACTAACTTAACTGAATCTTTGACATATTGGTTAACTATTACTAGAGGCCTAGCATGTTGAATAACATCAACTCCAATGATTTAAAATTTATTTAAGTTTTCTCTTTGGTATTAGTAACTGAATTACAAAAAATTAGCACTCAAAAATTTTTGTTTGGATTTCGACTTACATTACAGTGGAAACCTCATAATTCAAATTGCAGGAAATGGATGAAATTTTAGAATTAAGAGGCATAAATCATAATGAATGACTCATTGATTGAGTGTGTCTGCAACTGCCTCCTCTTCCCCTGTTCCATGTTTCTACCAGTATCAGTGTTACTACTCGCACTGCGTTGTTAGTGCATCGGCTCCTTCCTCGCTTTATTAGCCTACTGATCAGTCTTTCTCAGCAGTGATAAGCATTGCTTGCTGCTTGAGAGATACATATAGTACTTTTGAAATTTTATGGGGTGGGACAATTTTGATTTAAGAGAATCAAACCTGACAAACCTCGAAATATGAACCCAATTCTAAAAAATCCACAGAGAAAAAAAATGACCTATCCTCTCATCAAATTTGGTTTATGAGAAATTCAAATATTCAGACTTCAGTTTTTCAGGTTTCCACTGAAATTCAAAATATTTTTATTTGCACGTTTTAGAGACAACAGATTACCATTATCGTTTCAACTTTTCTTTTTGAATTTTGAAGATTTGAACTTAATGCCATATGGTTGCAGTTTGACTGTGGCTAAAACAAATGGTTCTAAAGCCTGTCCAGAATCCATCAAGGATAGTTTATCTAAGAAAGCAAGTTTTCCTGCAATGCTGTGCTGCAACATTTTCAAAGAATATTTGCCTCAAAAGCCTCTTGCATAAGCATCTGTTAATCTCAATCAGGAGGTCAAGTTTTAATCTTAAACCTTACTGTGTAAAAACTAGAAATGTGAAGTCTCCATTACATTTCTCCTGTTGTCACACCAAGACTTCAGTCCTATCACAACATACAGACCAAAGAAGGTCTAGTGAGGAAAATCAATCACGTCAGGAGATTATGAAAAGAACAGTGGAAAAAATGGCAGCAGTAAGGAATGTTGACAGCCTAGTAGACAAAACTGTGAATCAAAATTTTGATTATTTTCTGGTACTGGACTTCGAAGCGACCTGTGATAATGAAAAACGTCTATCTCCCCAGGTAGGTACATAGAAATATTTTCAGTATATCACAACTGAATAATTGATGTTTGAATAAATGTGCATCACGTTGTGTATTTTTTTGTCATAGATCCGCTAAACCAATTAAGCCTGAAACATTTATTGACTTGGCCTCTATATGTGATAATTTAAAAAAACCAGACCTGTTATATGTAAGATAAAAAAGAGGTCTTTCTCTCTCTTTCTTTACTTGAATTGTCTTGGCTGAATGAGGAAAAGATGAAGCTGGGCCTGCTGGTGGTGTGACCTTTCGAAGACCAAAATACTAGAACTTGTTAGTTATGTAAAAAATTTGAAAATTAGACTGAAAAGCTTTATTTTGGCTCTTCACCCCCTACCCTTTCCCTTTTTCATCTGTCATACATAAAGACTGTTGACATAATTCAGGATAGACTGTCTTTAGGTTACATAAGATAATTGAAAGCTGTAAGAGTGAATAACTGCAATAGGCTTCGGGTTGTGTCCTTTTTTGAGTTGCACATGTATAACAATTTAGTCTTTTTTTTTTTGGCGGACAGGAGATCATAGAGTTCCCAGTACTGAAAGTAAACACAAAAACTTGTGTTGTGGACTCCACATTTCATCAGTATGTGAGGCCACTATTCCATCCGCAACTCACACCTTTCTGTACTGAGGTATGCTCAATATCATCAAGGAAAAGCTGTTGTAATTTCACAATTATGACACTCAAACAATCATAGAAGACATTTCAATGTTTCTATGTACCAATCATATAAATTTTCAAGACACTTGTACTTTTATTTTTGTTGTAAAGAAAAGAAATGCGATTCCTTAAATCTTTTTAGATAATTAATTTATAATTGGGTCAAAAGTGCTTATCTGATAGAAAATTAGAATGGCAAAAGATGTCTAAAAAGCTAAGATGAAGTTAGAGCCCCAAAGCACTTTCATTCAACCTGCAAATCCCCTAAAATATTTTTTTTCTTTACTGCAGTTGACTGGTATTGTTCAAGAAATGGTCGATAACCAGAAAAGTTTTCCAGAGGTATTAAAGGTAAGTTACTGTGACTAGAGAGACATTGATTTTATATGAGTTTTGTAGCAATACTGAAATAAAAACAACAATTTAGGTACATAACAGAATAATATCAAATATTTTACAACCAAAAATGTAATATATTCTTTTATTTACCCAACAATTCCTTCATTTTCACTACTATTTTTATCCTTTCATGGAAATAAGCAAACCTTTAAAAAATTATCTCAACTTTTAATAACAAAATAATTTTGGAAGGCCTGAATTTGCATTCATTTCCATTTAGATTTTGAAGAAAGAAAATGTCACTTAGAGCCTTTACAAAACCTTCATTCCAACTAGGCTGGTTTAACTTAGGGTAAAATCGAGACATTACACAGCCATTTTGCTGTCAATTTAGTGCCATTCACATTACACAGGCTCACCCTCAAGATCTGAGGTGACGGTACGAGGCCAAGGTTGCGGTCAGTGGCTGTAAGAATGGCAGAATATCTTTACCATGACGACTTACTGGCTATTTATGTAATATTATTAGAAGACGCAGAAAACAAAATAAGAAAAAGGAGATCTGTATGGACAAAATATTGTCTCATAAATGAGAGCTGTTGAGTCATAAGAATATTTTACAGGAATTACAGTTGTAGCCCCAAGATTTTCACTCTACGTTGCAAATGGATGAAGAAGCATAATACTTTAGTTAAATCTTGTTTGGCCAATCATAGAGAAGCAAATGACAGTGCTTTCAATCCAGATTAATCCTCATGACAGATTAAATGCTACTTTGAGATATTTAGCTACAGGGACCAACTATCAAGATTTGCAATTCCCCGCAATCTTTGAGTAAAATAATTACAGAAACGGGCAGCAATCTATCAAATTCTTGCCCCACACTATCCGAAAGTACGTAACCTGCACTTATTCATTTTAGCTGGGATTATTTTCATACCTACCACTTAAAACAATAATTTTTCCATTGCCATCCTCATCCACCCCATATCAACATTTTTGTTATCGTTACCACTCAATCCCATGATCATCACCATCCTCGCACCAACAATGCCTCTGCCACAGATGTAGTGCCTTCGCCACCACAACCACCATGAGCAGCAGAATCATTTCTTCATCATCATTCCCACCATCATCGTCATCATCATTACCACCATCCCACTTCATCATCATTATCCCTTCCCATTATCATCATCATCATCATCAGAAAGAGTCACTCAAGTTAAAAATTGTATCTTTTTCAAAATTGTATCTTTATCTGCTTCAGAATAATTAAATACTTTGAGGAAATCAAAAAGGCTATGATATTGTTTCTTTCATCTGTCTGTTACTACAGGTTTTTTTTTTTTATTACAAATTTACTTTCCATAAACACTCATGTGAGCGTTAAATTTCGTTAAACTCGAGGCCATTTTTTCATTCAAATATGAAAGTAAAGTAATTGATAAAATTAATTTTTGTGAAATTTGAATACATGGAGTTTTCTAGTATATAAAGCTGACTCAGAGAAAACAGGACAAAACTAAGGCTGAGACAAAAGCAAATAATTACATAGAGAACAACTGTTTAGGGGTGTTCTTTTTTTTTAGTAAAAATGTGTGTACATGTATATGCACATGTGCTTAAAAAATAAATGTTTTCATGAATGAAGCAATAAATTAGATTTATTACGCTTAGACTTTGCTGTTTTGAGGGTGCCGATTTAAAAAATATATCTTTAATAAATATGCAATCTATACTTTTTAAAGTTTACAAACCGAATTTCGCTTTCCGGCCTCACAATACTTTGAAATTATCAGAAGCTTATCCCTGTTTTGCTTCCAGTGATGTCACAACAGGCCGAACCCAATGCCAGAAAATCGAGCACGATGAACTTTTTGGTTCGCCCGTTCATTCCATTGGTTTTTGCATCCAACCTATTGCTTTTTACATGGCAATCCAATGATTACCAAGAAATTAACACGAAGAACTGAAGGTCTAGATCGCACTTTACTATAATTCTCTATTAAAATAAATTTCAAATATTTTTGTACAGAAAAAAAATTGATGTATCGCTGTAGGAGTTTGTAATAGTTCTAAAAATGCAGTTACTATTCTTTGTAATTTCAAAACTGTAAACTACAGGCAACAGTTATCTAAATTTATGGTCAAAGCCTCTCAAATTTTTTATACTTCTGTGGCTATGTTGATGTACAATTTCATTTGCACACTTTGGAGCTGAATAGCTCTTCTTAACCTCTTGAAGTGACGCAGAGTGTATCTGAAAAGAATTTTGCATTAAGCCTTAAACATTGCATTTCCTAGAGCTTGATGTTTCCTCTTTTTGTACAACAGGATTTCAACCAGTGGATGGAATTGGAGGGTCTGTTGAATCCAGAGATCAAAAGCATATTTGTGACTTGTGGTGATTGGGATTTAAAGTCCATGTAAGCATTTAAACAATGTAAAATTTCTGTAGGTCCAGTCTAACAAATGCTCTCATCATTCATACTTGTAATGAAATACCTTTTCTTAACATGCTCACCTCTATTTATTATCTCTTAACCATTCAGATACAGAGAATTTTGATAAATAAGTAACTTGAGGTAAAAGAAATTCAAAAAGTTGTCAGGGAACTCGGAAGAAGAAGAAGAAAAAAAGTTATCAATATTTCAAAATCTGTGAAAAAAAAATGGTTATCACCAAACATTTCAAATAAAGTTAATAAAAGATTCACCTCCCTGATTTTTCCCAATGAATATGATAAACCTCGTTCATTTTTTAAGTCATATTTTTCATGTTATAAGTACTTCATGACAATGTGATATCAGGTCCCTTTTGCTAATGCAGCTTAAATGTGATTTGTGGAGGTGATAAACTCATGTGACTTTCCAGCAAAGTAAATATAGAAATTTAATGAATTTTAAAACGTATAATGTAGGCTTACCCTGCACATCCTGCATTTCTCTGCATGAAATCAATTATCTATCAAGAATGTAACTTATATTACAATTTTTTTTATTTTCTTTTTTTTAAAATTCTTATTAGTGTACAGGTAGTTAGTACTATTCATCCTATTTTAAATAACACAGAGTTTTTGCATCATTGGACTAAATGCATGATATAGACATCAATTTATATCAGGTGGAGAAAAAATTTAAAATTAGGTTGAATCTAACTAATGTAGAAAGAGCCTTTCCTCTCAAAATTTCTTTAAGTACTTTCTTTTTATTTTACAATGTCACTCATTTAACATCAGGTTGCCACGGCAGTGTGAGACCTCAAGACTGCCCGTAAAATCTTACTTCAGCCGCTGGATCAATATTAAAAAGGTGAGATTACATAACCGTACTTACTGATGGAGCAAGAATTGTGAATAGAGTCTGTCTTCTATCCTTAGTCCTTTGCATAAATTACAAATTCTTAGGCAACAGGTCAGCCATTCCTAGCATAAAATTCTATGAAATCACACAGGAAAAAGGAAATTTCCTTAGATATTTAATAGATAAGGGAAATGAAGCCTATATGTACTTCCCAAAGCAGTAACCAAATTTAATTTTGTCATCATGGCATTGTATACTAATAGTGTTGATAACCATCCTTATCAGAGTGTCATAAAAAGTTTATCAAAAATTATTTTTCCTAGAAAACACTCAGAAATAAGCCCTTGCCTCACACAAGCACTTTTATACCTAGATTTATCACTGTTTCAGTCTTATGCTGATGTGACAAGGACTTTCCCTAAAGGCATGATGCACATGTTAACAGGGCTCAACTTGCAGCATGTAGGTCGCCATCATAGTGGTATTGGTAAGTTGTCACAGTCCAAACTTATACAACTGCTTGATAATCCTAGCAAACTTTGGAAAATCTGGTTTCATAGATTACATTTGGTTTTGCAGAGTCAATCTGAGCGAAAATTATTCAGTTTAATTATTATATGATCTCTATAAAGATATTTTCCTTTTCAAATTTTTGTGTCACAGTCAGATCCCTCAAGTTTCAAAAATACATACTTACACACATATATATTCATATATAAATATATAATTCTATAATATATATATATATTTTTTTTTTTTTTTAATTTTACAAAACCTGCTGATCCATGCTTCCTACCATGACAAAATCTGATCCTCTCAATACAAACAGAACATTGCAATATGTGAGAGAAAAGTAAGAGGCAACAGTGGCATTATCTGAGATCTAATGAAGAGTTTGCTGATGAAGTATTTATATTGGATCTTTTTTATTGCAGTTTTGTAACGTAAGGGATTTGTCTAGTTTTTGTTACATTTTAACAAATTTTGTGTTTTTCAGATGATTGTCGTAATATTGCTAACATTGTGGTGGAACTGACGAAACAAGGTTATCTCTTCAGGGAAAATGGCCGCCTCACCTGATAGCATTTAGCAGGAGATAAAAAAAATTTTTCACCAGGCCTTTTTTTGGTAGCTTTCTTTTACACGTCTTAATGAAATATCATCATCTTTAAAAATTTATAATATATAATGCTAAAATTTCTATTAGATAGAAGAGATGCAATGAATTTAGACATTTCTTAATTAATTGGAGTTGAAATCAGCTCATTCCCTAAATAAAAACATTTTCAGTAGAAAATAACAAATTTGGATCTGAACATGTTCTTTTAATTCAGCATAGTAAGAGTCTTTCCACATACACAAAAAAAAAATGACAACTTGACCAATAGAGAAAAATGTTACTATATTTATGCTTTTTTGTGTGTTATTTGATTTTTATAGGTGCAAATCATATGAGAAGTAAATAAAAACAAGTGTTTTCTACAACATGAAGTCTTAGTGTTGTTTAAAACTATGTAAATCAACATTGTTCTTCATCAGGTCTCTGTTGCAACTACTGATGACCTGTGATAATCATTATTTTTCTATCTCCCTGAGACGCCCATAAATTACAAAAAAAGGAAATGATTAAAATCTCCACTGAGAACATAGTTGAAAATTGTTGGTCTAATGTATCTCTCTCTCACAAGAAATTCATTTATTGAGGTTATACATGTATAACTTTAAAAATCAAATCGCACATCTACCAAACAATCGTTCAGTACATTTTTAAAAACACAACTTTGATACAATGCATATTTTTGCCAATCTGATTTCATACAACACTAAAGATTTTATTTTGTACACCTTTAGGCAGTCTCTTTAGACCAAAGAGGACACTGAATCACCAAAAAATATCCCCAGTGGACGATTTCAGTTCCTATGTGCTTAATTTAGGTGGGTTTTTTGTTTGTTTTTTGTTTATCCTCTAATGTAAGTAATTCCCCACAGCATAGTCAGAGTTGTAAAAAAGAGACCCTAAACTATCCACCATGTACTGAAGTCTTTGCTTATTTCTATTAAAGAGCTGGAATCAGGCAAGAAACATACTTATTGAAAAGGCTCTTCAAACTAGAGGTTAACACTATTTCTAATTTTGTTTTAATGGGTAGAACTGTAACTGGTCATTTTAAAATCAGGGCTCAAGTCAAATACTATTTGTTAAAACAAAATGCTCAATTTTTAAATTCTTATTTAATCATGAGAATGGCTGATGATGATTTATTTAAAAATACTGAGCTTAGAAAGTTCTTAGATTGACACCGCAAAATACTCTATCTAAAACTTTGTATGATCCACATGGTGTGCATAGGATTAGGAAGCTTTAATGCTCCACATCACCTCAAAAGAATCATATTGGGTAATACCAATTCCACTCAGTTCTATATTCAGGACCTGAAATGAAAATGATATAAATGGTGAAAATTGAGTCAAAAATAATTTTTTACAAGGTGTCTGTAAAAAAGTGCAGTTCAATTTGTGTTTAATATATATACATGTATATATATATATACACACACACATCAGAGCCTAAATTAAATTGAGAATTAGCCTGAATTATCAAAATATTTGTGTACAACAATGATAGAATTTATTTCTAAGGATGTGGAGTGTAGGTATGGCTTGAGTATTGGGTGCAACTTCCTTACATTTTTTTTTTCATCAGTTTGACAAAGTTTCTTTTAATGTATTTTGGGAAATGATGTGATTTCGGTATTCATATTTTTCTCGAAATATAAAATGGGGGGAGGGTAAAAAAGAAAGAGAGAAGAAAAAGGATGAGACTTCATCATTCCCAACAACAAAGTGTAAAATAATTCAGTAACCTCAACTTATGTGTAAATGATCCTTCGATTTTCTTTGTTTTTGGTGCAGTACACCTCCAATATAAAGAGCTGGGATTCATGCCTTGCATCCAATAAACAGAGAAATATCCCCCTTTTTTGCTTCTTTGACCCTCTTAAAATATCTTGCATTAAATGCACTAATCTCAGACCCATCTTCGTATTCATCACACCACAAGTGTTGACAAACACTCTATAGAATGCTTTTCTAATTAGAAGTATCGTTGAAATTCAATGAAAAGGTCTGCTGTCAGCTGACAAGAAAAACCCAATGTATAGGATACATTATGCCATGTAATAGGGGCAGAGTAGAACAAAGTACTGACATACACGGAGAAAATAATGAAAAGAGAGAGGGAAGGGGGTGGCAGCTAATGGATGGGAAGAACATGATACAGGATCAAAGGACCAAAGAGACAATAACTTGACAGTGGGTGGGTAAGGTAAAGAGTGCCTCTAGGGACACGTACACCAATTACTTAAAGAGGGGAGATAATTTTGTGGCTATTGGATTTTCGTTGGTTTCTTTCTTTGTGGTGCCCTATGACACGGCTCCAACAAACTTTTAAAATTGACCGTACAATTAGTTGAGTCTGAGTTGTACTGTAAAGTCTTTTCACCTTTCCATTTTGTTTGAAACTCAAGTTCTTGGCTTGGTTCTTCAAAGGTTCCTGGAGCTTGACAGACTGAATTGTCGCATCTACTCCCAGGACGGTAAGGTTTTCAAAGTCTACACTGGTCCATGAAGTTTCTTTTTCAGGCTTGTAGTTTACAGTCAGTGTCATGGAGCTATCAGCCTGGAGCCAGTGAAGTTCATGGAAAAGGATGTAGCAATAGGAAATCTATATAAGTGTTAATAAAGCACAGTAAGGCATTAGTATTAACAAGGAATTTTAGGACATGCAAGCAGTCTTTTCTTTTATATTTTTACCTGTGTATTTTTCATTAATGATCATGTTATTTGTTGCCATCAGCAATCAATCAGTCACTTAGACTACATACTTAGTAGAACTAGAAGTGTTGAGGGAAGAGAAAAAAAGTGTTTAAAGCCCTTTTTTCAGTTAAGATGCTCAAATCACTTTACAGAGGTTCTGGCCTGACAAGTCTTTACCGAGTGTATGTACATGTACCTTTAGCAACCCTTTAGTTTTACTATGGTCATTAAGACTTTGACAAAGAGATGAACGAGCACCCAGCCAAAAGTGAAGAGTCGACACTTAGATTTGATTTTCAATGCTTGAAAGTGCTGGTATTAAACATCTTCCAAAGTTGGTAGAATTTTATACTTATCGCAGCACTGCACCCAGCAGCTGAAATCAGTGTTAACTTTGTTTGCTTGCTAAGACATTTTCTAGTAAGTTATGTGACATTAAGCTTTATAAGAGCCAACTCACCAAAACAATATCGGCCTTGTAGTAATTTCCAGAGCCAATTGTATCTGTAGGCGAACAAAAGGCAGTTTAAAAAAAATTTGTACTAACTCTTGAAATTACCCTTCATTGCTTGGTGTGCAAAATTCCATAGTAAAGGAAGAAGGATGGATGGTGTTATTAAATTTGACATAAAAGACACAAAACATGTTTGCCATAGATAAAAAAAATAATTGTAATATTCAAGCTTTTGACCCTTTTCTGTTTTATTTGATTATTGGGGCTTCTCAAGGGTAGCCTCATGTTGCATAACATATGTATGCCTAGTCTGGTGTTTTGGGACATGAATTGCTTTACAATGCGCTCCATTTAATTTGACATCTCATTCTTTGATATTTCCCTTCATTCAAGGTAACAAAAATGTCTGGAATAAATTCCTTTTATCAGCACTAATATATTTTGGTCCCCTAATTTCTCTTGATTCAACAGAACTTCCACCATATTTCAGTATCAAAATCATCCAAAATACCATTCAATTTTTTGCCTAGTCTCATGAGTTAGATCTCAAGATCTGTGGTGAGTGGACTAATACAACTCAAGACAGGGGTTTGTGTGAGAAGAAAACCAATTAGAACTGGTTAGTATCTATAGAGAAATAAAAATTCAGAAATTGGGAAAAGATTTTTAGTTTTACATCTGATTCAAATGGGGAAGCGTGGGTAGAAGAATGATACGAGAGAAGGCAAGATGTAAAGGGTCTCTAAGAAGAAAGACAAGCACCCTTATGTGTATATGCGAGAGAAATAGGGAGAGATGCTGCGCCTCGAGCTGAATGCTAGCACTGCACAGTCTTGCCCGTACAGTGTTTGAGATCACGGGAGAGGTGAGGCAGTAGGCTGAACTGTGACTGGCTTGTTGAGTGGAAATGGAAGGGGACAGGTATGCAATGGTTCTAGATGTATTTATGGCGTGAGTTTTATTAGTACTAAAAGTGAGGCTAGACTGGGTCTTCTTTATGTCCCTTATTTTAGAGCTATAAGCAGAATTTAATAGTCATTTTACAGATTTTAAAATTTATAAATTTTGATATCATCTCCTAATTTGACGGAATTTTATTGGTAATAAAAGTGAGGCTACACTGGATCTTCTTTATGTCCCTTATTGTAGAGCTATAAGCAGAACTTATAAGTCATTTTACAGATTTTAAAAGTTATAAATTTTGATATCTCCTAATTCGACTGAATTTTATTGGTCCCTTTAATGTCAATTTATCAGGTGCGCACTGTATCTATCTTATGTGTAAAATCAGTAATTATGCACTCATGCATCACACGAGATCTGCATTTTAACAGAATCCCCCTTTACATGAGCTTATTTCTGCTCCTGATTAATGATATTACTCTCTATCCCTTTTCCTTAGTGTTTCTTAAAGTAAGTTTTTTTTAAAAAAGAATTACCAATGCCTACTCCATCATCCCAGAAAAAGCTTCCACTAGCATTGTTGCTCTTATCCAGGGCTGCCAGGATCGTCAGAGGTTTCTGTCGACTGCAAAACATAAAAATGCATATAGATAGAGTGATTTTGTTTATTGGACTGGGAACAGTAAGTTCTTTTTTTTTATTCTTTTTTTTAAATTTAATGCAGACAAAACATATGAAACCTTTCTATTTAGTGTCGTAAGGGCAAGATTAATCCACCCAAAATAGAATCACTTGAAACCTTACTGAAAGTTAGGATCTACCTTACTCATTTAGAATGTATGTATTCATTATCATTGAAGAAGGAAAAACATTACTGGCACATCATCAGCTGAGAAGGAACAAAGCCTTGGTTTATGACATCTCTGAATAAGATTCTTTGGAAAGCTTTGGGAATGTTAAATAACAGACAGCTTTCTTGTGATAACTCTTCTATTTCCTTGTTTTCTCCTTTGCAGCGTGTGTTGAACTGACCCAATTCACTTCATCTTAGCTTTGTCAGCAAGATAGTTGGCTTTGAAAGTCATGATAGATTTTTTCCCACAAAAACCAAAACTTGACCTTGGTTTTAACCAGTCATAATTTCACTAGAACAAAGGATCATGAGTTGAATTGTTTCTACGATGACTCCTTCACCTTGATTTCAAACCACGCCAGGAAAAAAATGCATTTTTTTAAACTTGTGAAACATCTTCCAATACTGGTAAAGTATGCGTTTTTTGCAAATAAAAAAAAATCATATCAGCTTTTCTCCTTTATTTGTACTTTAGCAAGTATGTTATTGGGTAAAACCTAATGAAGAAAAGTATTAAATAATGTAATAAAGAAGTATGTACGTATGCATTTTGACCTGAAGTGTGTGTTGTTGGCATACTCTTGTTGGATGATGATGCAGCCTCCCCTCAGATGCAGCAAGGGCATGGAGTCAGCATCCACAGGAACTTTCTTTTGGACACCCTCGCTCTCTTCTAGTGCAAACTGTGTGAGAGGTTTTCAATTTTTCACATGTAATACATAATTTAAATTGTTTCAGGCAAAAGACAGTCAAATGTCTAGAGGAATGAAGAAACAACAAAAATATGTCATCAGTGTATGCAATTAGTACAAAAATGACGGTTTTGCTCCATTTGCATAAAAGTACAGTTGAGTCCAAATAATTCGAATACAGATAATTCGAATTCTTGGATATTTCCAAGTCGTTTAATTTTACCGAATATTTCTCTATTTCAGCTTTATAAAAAATATCGGTTAGTATGAATTTTGAAATAAGGATCCGGTTAACTTGAAGCAATTTTGGAATGATTTTTTTATTCTGACACAGTGAAAGCACTTTTCCAGGCTTGTAAAACAAAGTACATGTAGTACTATGCTCCGCGAAGCAAGCCATTTTGGTGTGTGTGTGTGTGTGTGTGTGTGTGCTCACTTACATTACAGGCAAGAGTCTGGAATAAGGCTACAAGAGAGAATGGGGTTAGGCCCATCCCCACTCCCCTGCACACTTGCACGACATTCCTGATCTGTCATCCACATTTTTGCAAAAATCTCGTTATCTATGTATTCGGATACCTCGAATTTCGGATAATTCGAAGCCCTTTTTTTATCCGAATGACTTTGAAATAAGCGGACTCGACTGTATTCAAAATATCCAAATAAAGGTTAGAGCTTTCTAGCTTCATTGGCACATAAAGTAGACCTATCAGTGCCAGCAAAAAGTAACCTAAGCCTTTCGATTTTCTAATGCACAGAAGTGTGCAAACTAGAGTCAGGAAGTACATTTCCTTGAACCATATGTTGTCTTGGCAGCTTCTTAATTTATGGATAGAGCTCTATAGATTTGACTTTTTGAAAAATTGCATCTTCTGAAACTAATATTAGAAAACATGAAACCCTTAATGATCATTACAAAATTCCAGACATTAAATTAAAACCAGTTCTTAAGACTTTACATAATCTCAATAAAAGACAGTAAGCCTGCAAAAAACAATGGATTTCCAGAACATATGGTGAGGCTGGCGTTCAAAACACAGTGACTAACTTAGTTACAATAGATGACATGTCTTTCAACCGTACAGTCGAAGTTTTGGCCACTGAGATGGATAGAACGAAACATGTTGTATCGAAGAATGAAATGAATTTAAAAGCAAAAATATGTTCAGATATCCCAAGTATCTTTTTAAATTTTCATTCCATAATTGACTTTGGCTTTCCACGTCTTAATTCTCTGACCAGTCCGCACCAGCCAGTGCTTGTATTCTAGTGATAGGTTACTTTAATGGCATCTGTTTTGAGCAATGGTTCTTAAATTATTTAAATCTTTTTGCTTTTTACTTTCAATTGGCTGCCTGTTAAATGGGAACATTCTCTGTTTAGGATGATAGTGTTCTACGGAGCTTTACTTTCAGTCTAACCTCCCATGGAACAAAGAATCCAGGCTTGCAGATCTCTCTATCTCTTCTCAATCTGTATGCAAAAGAATAACATGGTTAGTGATAGAGCGCGTTAGTTGCAATTTTTTGGTGGACCAAGTTTTTTCTGAATTTTGCATTTAGCTTTTCTTTCGATGCCTTGGTGAGTGATATACCACAGCTCTATGTGAGCATATACCTGACTTGCTCCTTGTAGAGCTTAATTTTTGTCTTGCTTTCTAAGCTTTACAAGCAAAGCCTGTGGCCAGTGTTCTTTTTTCGGTAACTTTTCGGTCATAAATGTCCCTATTTTCACTTTTAAATGGTGATGTTAACTCCAGCTTGTCAGCGTTGACAATTTGTTTTCTAACACTCTCTTCACTTCTGAGATACGAGAGGATAAAAGCGTCACCTGTTACTTCACTTGGAACTGCCTTTTTGATTGGTCAAAGTTGGTGTTAAGACAAATCTTACTTCACTCAGTGCATCTTCAAAATATATTGCTGACAGGACCAGGCTGAAGCTTTGTCCCTGAGGTGTGCCAATATTGCTGGCTTAGGATTTTGTCTCTAGTTCAAATTATTTTCATGTTGATGGTGGTGTCATTTTGCAGAAAACATATGATTCTTAGTTTAAATGGTGAATGTGTCTGGAAATAAGAAGTTTTACAAAATCTTGTACATGTATGAGAATCCACCGCAATGCTTATCTCTTACTCTTAGTTAAAAGTGCGTTCATGCATGTTAAGAAAAAAAAAAGAGTTTTGGACGTGGGAAATTATGACTGAAATGTGCCTTACCATAAAGTAGTTATACCATTTTCCCTTTGGCAAATAGTAAACAAGCTCAGTTTGGCCCTGTGAATAAAATGATCCAATATGCTAATATTAGGATAATATTGTAAGTTTGAAAAAGGGTTGCATAATTGGTTCAAACACAGAGTCTTCAAGTTCAAGAGGATCTCAGGTTTTAATCTGCTCATTTACCAAACCCAAGTCATAAAACCATACAGGGCTGACAAAATGATCAAAGCTCATCCACTGACCTAAATATCCCAAAAAGGAACCTTAGAAAACCTATGAATGATTGTATTTATCTTAGTGAATCCTCTCTTTTGCTACTACAGAAATCAATGTAAAACTCTTTTTGAATACAAAAACATGAAAAAGAGACGTGTAAACAATATTTTTGTATAATACAATAATCCCTGATAATGAAAGAAATGTATCTTAATCAAGAAACATAAAATCAGACAGCCATCATACAAAATCTAGTAAATGTTCACAAGGAATTTTAAAATTTTACAGCTTTTTCAAATTATGCTGTTCAGAGATTTGGGATTTAGACAGTGTGTTTATAAAAAAAAGGGGACACCTAAGTCAGTTGCCATTCTGACTAAGTCATATTTTCAAGACATTTTATTCTCACCTGTTCCAGTATTGGAGAAATCAGCAGACAGCTGCCCCACATAAACTGTTTGTCCACTGACAGAGCTGTCTGGTCTGTGGGAAACCTGGGTTGAAAAGGCACACAATAAGACAAATAATTGAATTAAATAATTATGTTCTGTGTAATGCAAACAGCTCAAACCTTCTGAAAGCCATCTCAGCAGCTATTGCCCTCTACATACAGGGAAGATCTGAATAGATCAGGCACCACACACATCTTTCTCTATATATATATCAAGGAAAAGATTCCTGCATGCAACTGAAATAACTTCTAAATTGTTTGGAAATCAATAAATTCAATCAAAAATTGAAAACAAAACTCCAATTGAGCTCTGTGCCAAACATTTGCTTAAGGTCCCTAACCCAATGTACCTTAATATAATGCCGATGTTTCTTGCAGTGGCACCCAGAAATGCTGGTAATTTTCATCTGCAAAATTTGATGACATCAAGTGGTAGTCGTATTGGGCCATCCCATAATCTCAACAGTGTCTGACTTTCAGATTCACAAAAATGCTATGAAAACAGTTCTAAATCTCATATAGAATGCAGTCGAGTCCAAATAATTCAAATCCGGATAGTTCGAATTCTTGGATAGTTTGAAGTCGTTTACTTTTACTGAATATTTCTCTATTTAAGCTTTATTGAAAAATATCGGTTAGTTCAAAATTTTTAAATGAAAATTCGCTTACTTCGAAGCAATTTTGGCGTGATTTTTTATTCTGACATAGTGAAAGCACTTTTCCAAGCCTGTAAAACAAAGTACATGTAGTGCTATGCTCTGCGCTGGCAAGTGATTCTGGTGTGTGTATGTGTGTTTGCCCGCCTACTTTACAGGCAAGAGTCTGCAATAAGGCTGCAAGAGAGAAAAGGGTTAGGCCCACCCCAACCCTTGTGCACACTTGTACGACATTTCTGATCTGTCATCCACATTTTTTTTAACTCTCTTTCTCTATGTATTCTGATACCTCGAATTTCGGATAATTTGAAGTCCTTTTTTTATCCGAATGACTTCAAAATAAGCGGACTCGACTGTACATGTTTTGTTTGTGTGTGTATGTGTACAGAATAGCGGACATTTTGATTCACAAAGCTTATCTTAAACCAGTGCTGAGTATTATGTTACTCTAAACTACATACAGTGGGAACCTCTAAAACCGAAGTCTGATTATTTGAATTTGTCATAAACCGAATTTGGCAAGATGATAGGTTTTTTTTTTTCTCTTTGGCTTTGTTAGAATCGGACTCGTATTTCAAAGTATTTCTGATTTGATTCTCTTAATTCGAAGTCGATACCACTTCATTAAGCATCACAAAAGTGCTACATGCATCTCTCAAGCAGCAAGCAATACCAATCACTGCCCAAGAAAGGCTGATCAGTGCACTAAAAAATCAAGAAGGGAGCAGATGCATTAACAATTAAGTGCCAGTAGCAAATCTGTACTGATACGATACAAAGTTATCATGTCAATTTTCTTTGACAAGCTTAGTGACTGATTTTAGACAATTCGCTCTCATCACTACAAAATTGCAAAACTGTTCCAAGAATATGAAGAATAATTATTTCATGACATAGGACAAATTTTCTCTTATTTAATGGTTTGTTGTGTGAGCAAAGCTCACTATATACAAATGAAGGCGTAAGACTAGAGAAGATAAGCTCAGTTCCTATTGTTTATAACCAATCATGGCACCACACTTTTTCTCCCTGTTGTTTCTTTCTCAAATTTCACAGGGTTGTCTTTCTGTGATTGGTCGATAACTGCAATTTTACTGCTCCCTTTTTGTAAATCTTCAACAACTCAACCTGTTCCAAGAGTATGAAGAATAATTATTTCATGACAATACCAATCACTGCCCAAGAAAGGCTGATGAGTGTACTAACAAATCAAAAAGGGAGCAGATGCATTAACAATTTAGTGCCAGTAGCAAATCTGTTCTGATAGGGATACAAAGTTATCATGTCAATTTTCTTTATACCTGTTATACTCATTTTTGTAATTTGAATACTCTTTATTCGAAGATTTAATCCATTCTCATACAATTCGAATGAGGTTTCCACTATAATTTGACATCATATCCAATCTGATTAAAAAATAAACTTTGTAAATATATTTATTATTGTTCATGTAATTACATTCTTCTTCTTCTTCTTCTTCTTCTTCTTCTATTTCTCCTTCTTCCTCTTCTTCTTCTTCTTCTTCTTCTTCTTCTTCTTCTTCTTCTTCTTCTTCTTCTTCTTCTTCTTCTTCTTCTTCTTCTTCTTCTTCTTCTTCTTCTTCTTCTTCTTCTTCTTCTTCTTCATCATCTTATTGTTGTTATTATTTAAGTTCATTATTATTATAAGACAGTATCAACCGATGGTCTTTCCCCATGCTAAGCAATAATTTAAGAGCCTTACTCATGGTGCAGAGGTCTTATAACAGTGCTGCCGTGTAGATGAGCTTCATTGAACAGGAGATACAAGTAAGGAAGAAGCTGATAACGCACGCGCATAATGTCACGTGATGCCTTGCCTACTTCATCACCCATCTGACCAGGCCCTTGAGGCTGAGAGGATGAATTAAAAAATAATGATAAAAATATATATATACATATATATATTTATAATTAAATTAAAAAAAGGTGTTGTTGTTAGGATAGTTTGTGACTCTGTAGAGATGAAAATGGCTGTAATTCAAGTGCCAGAGTATCAGAGAGTCCCACATAAAAAATCGGACACACTGTTCATCTTCCCTATTAACTGCCTCACTAATGAATCCACCCTAACGTTCCTATTAATACTCAATAGCCACACCCTACCGGTATATCTTCAAGCATAATACCATACATAAATAACTTTAGAAATAAAAAAATAATACTACAACTACAAGAAAAATCCAAGGCAGAAGTGTGTAAATACAAGTGACGTTATCAAAAGCATATATCTTACCTCATGCCAAATCTTAATGTTTTAAGGCAACCTCAGTATTCTTACAAGAAACAGTTGTGTATAATGTGTAATCTTGATGGATGAAGCCCCCTATGCTGTTGCATGCAACAGACAAAAGGTAAAAGCTAATGTATGGAAAAGAATGAAAACGATGTGTGATTCCAATTTTCGGTAATCTAATAAGCTCTATCCTAAGCCATGACAATACTCTTATTCATGTAGTTTTTTTGACTGTAGGAGTTACGACATTGTAGTTAAGTTAGTCATTGTCTCTATGGGATAAAATTAAGTAGTTGCACGTCCTCGCTATTCGCACCTGTTGCATTCATAAAAGGTTAGTCACTTCTAGAGAG
The DNA here is from genome assembly GCA_033675545.1 of Elysia crispata. NCBI lineage: Eukaryota > Metazoa > Mollusca > Gastropoda > Plakobranchidae > Elysia > Elysia crispata. The sequence goes on from JAWDGP010000638.1 coordinate 40,963, forward strand.
GTAGCAGAATTAGAATCAAACAACCTACTTTGGCTCCTAGGGTGTTGTGGTTCCTACTGAATGTGTAGAAAGCCCCTAACTGCATCCAACGCTTGCACAGCTCAGGCGTGGTGTCATCAAAAAACCCGCAGATGTCTGCACCAATCTGTGCATCACATAAAAATGCATTTGTTCAATTACAATTCTTATTTATAATAAGAATAGCTTGCTAAATTTATAACCAAAAATTAAATCCTTTATATTTACACATAAATGGGTATCTAGGAATTCAGACAAGGCAGTGCACCACTGGGCACTTAATTTATACATCTTCTAGTTCTACCTAAAGAAACCCTATTTAAATAAGCTACTTCTGACCGTTGTTTAAAAGGATATTTAAATAGATTAGGAAAGGCCTGAATTAGCTGATTTCCATCATTCATTGCTCTAAATCACATATGCCCAGCTACATAATATTAACCAAAGTTTTGTTTAGATTCCACGTAGAGCCATTGTGTGGATAAATTTGGGTGTTAGATTTTTATTTTTTTTTTAAAAATGTCTATTCAAATGTGAACATAAATTTGACATCACATTGAATGTTGCTTATGGCTGTCATCTTTCATAATTATATACATAACTCAAGGTCAAATTTGTGGATTCATCAAGCTTGTTGAAGAATGTTGCCCACATTTTCAAAACACTGGGCGTGGTTAGCTTTCAATTAGATATGAAACTCGTCCATGATGGTTTGAGTTCGTAATTAGACCTTAAGGACAAAATATTACGATTTTTTTTTGAGTCGGCTGATAATGAATGAAAATTAAATTATCAAAGTGACTTTTCTTGGATAAATGGGATGCTGAAAGAAAAAATGCAGCACTCAAAATACTTGCAACTTTTCCCACTTAGGTTAAAGAGTTGTTATATTGATCTAACATGGCAGAGACAGTTCTGAGTATGTTTATATAGATCTCTAAAGTTTCTCTCTCAGTCTGAAGTAGAAAAGAAAAAAAAAGTCTATAGAAACTAAGTAACTTTTTAAAAGAAATTAAGTCAGACAAACACATGATAGGTATGTCTATAATTACTGTGATAAAATTATTATTAGACTATCTTTCCATGATTGGAGTGTTGTAAAAACAATCACATTTATAAGTATTTCATACAGCTCTATTTTCATGGAAACAAGGCTGCTGACATTTGAGGGCATCCCACTGACCAGAGAAATGATAAAAAGACACATTGTATGGGTTTTTGAAAACTAAATCAACTCGGAAGATATTTTTTCAAGCATGAGAATAGCCTAAATTTGTGGATAGTGTCTTAAATAACACAAATACTCACGTAGGGAATACCAAACATATTGAACTCCAGTATACCTGAAATGAGAAAAGAAAAAGGGGAAGATATAAAAGAGACATGAATTTTTGTCATAAATGTTGTATTCGAAATTTACAACTTTTCTAAATATTCAATCTCTTTCATAACTCATAACCATAATTTTGTGCAAAATCAATACTAACAGGTACACCTTTTGTCTAATCAAATCCACGACAACTTTACAAATTTTAAGTCCCATGAAAGGTTTGATGAGCCGTGTGGACAAAATCTTTTTTCATTTTCAATAAGATCACAAGATTTAGGCTTATCATTAAATAAGATAATTAGATTACAACAACAGATTTATGATTACTAATGGTCCCAAAAGGAAATTTGAAGATTTAAATGAGAGATATTGTTATGTTCAGACCTTAGGGGTAGGTATGAACCTTTGTGTCCTTTGCTGGTCAAAAAAATTACAGAACTTTGAGGAGCTATGTTTTTAAAGATCCATTTAAGGGCAGGTTGAGTTGTTGAAGATTTACGAAAAGAGAGCAGTAAAATTGCAGCTATCGACTGATCACGGAAAGACAACCCTGTGAAATTTGAGAAAGAAATAACAGGGAGAAAAAGTGTGATGCCATGATTGGTTATAAACAATAGGAACTGAGCTTATCTTCTCTAGTCTTACGCCTTCATTTGTATATAGTGAGCTTTACTCACAGCACAAACCATTAAATAAGAGAAAATTTGTCCTATGTCATGAAATAATTATTCTTCATATTCTTGGAACAGTTTTGCAATTTTGTAGTGATGAGAGTGAATTGTCTAAAATCAGTCACTAAGCTTGTCAAAGAAAATTGACATGATAACTTTGTATCCCTATTAGCTGTATCATGGGTCTGCCAAATATTGAGCACCGAAAAAAAAAAAAAAAAAAACCCAAATAACTCAAATAGTTTTCTATACGGACTACTTCCATAGTTTTTACATGAACTTGATGAAGGTATGTAAGAAGTGAAGTAATAGGTGAGTTATTGGTATAAATTGTGTCAGTATACATTACATACCTATAATGGAGCGGTGCAAGTCCTTCCACTGACTCACGTTATCTCCCAGCCAGTGACCTGCGTGCTGGCCAGAACCTGGAAACGTTGAACGTGAAATGACAATGCTTCTCTCCCCTGTTGCCTCTCGGGCAGCTCTTGATGAGATTAAAGAGGTATACATGTATAAGAAAGTTTTCTTCAACTTAACGCATCACTAATATGATTGGTAGGGTTTTATTCCAGACTAATGTTTGCCCTGCATTGGTGAAATTGGTCGCAAGGTTTGCAATTGCATACAAAATCCTGGATCTTCAGGGAATTTATTCAAAACAAGTTGATTATGGATGAGTTGAACTAGGGGTTGTCTGATGCACTTATTATCATGGAATTATCTCCTATTGCTCTATATCCATGGTGATTTTTATTCATATTCTTTCAAAAAAAAATATTTTTGTTCAAATATTAACCCGAACATCCATCATCAACAAAATCATTATTTCTAATATTATACATTACACATGAACCTTTCATTCAGGGCTGCTTCGTTGCACCTAACGAAGTTTCTTGAAATTTTTTTACAATTTTTTTATAATAATGTAATCATCAATCCTATCTATCTCTGCCCCCAAAATATACACACACACACAATCCTTCTTCCTCTCTCTATGATTTACCCTTTGTCATTCAAAAAGAACTTTAGCCATTACACTTGAGAAATAAGTAATCCAGATACAGTCAAGTCCGCTTAATTCGTCATTCGGATAAAAAAAAGGACTTCGAATTGTCCAAAATTCGAATTATCAGAATACATAGTGAAAGAGATTAAAAAAATCTGGACAACAGATCAGGAATGTCGTACAAGCGTACAAGGGGGGGGGGGAAGGGTGAGCCTAACCCCTTTTTCTCTTGTACGATGGCTATTTAATAATTAACCGAAAAATGCCTGTAAAATCCGCGTTTTTTATGCTATCAACAAAATTCTTGCACGTGTTCATACCTTGACTCGTCCTTCATTTCTCTACGTAACAGCCAAGTCTGTCAACACACTTCTGCCAACGCCGCACCATGGAATAGATACCCTCTCGGAAGAAACTTCCGTCAAGGTTTTGTAGCCATTTCCGCACATGGTCAACAAGCTCTTCATCGTCATCAAAGCGCTTTCCTGCCAGCTCACGTTTCAGTGGCCCAAAGAGGTGATAATCAGATGGTGCAAGGTCTGGACTGTGTGGTGGGTGTGGCAAAATCCTCATCCATATTTCTCTAGCCAACCTTGCGTCACTCGTGCTGTGTGGGGTGTAGCGTTGTCGTGTTGCAAAATGACCCCGTTGGTCAACTGCCCTGGGCGCTTTCTGCGAATGGCCTCCCTAAGCTTGTCAAGAGTTTGGCAGTACCTTGCAGCATTGATTGTTTCTCCAGGTTGTAAGGTTTCGAACAGAAGAACACCACGACTGTCCCAGAAAACAGTTCCCATTATTTTCTTTGCTGACCGCATGACTTTGAATTTCTTCGCGACAGGTGAGGATGGATGTTTCCATGTCATCGAATCTTGCTTTGTTTCTGGGGTGCAATGGTGCAACCAAGTCTCATCACCGGTGACTATGCTGTCAAGAAAAGTCACATTGTACCCTAGAAAGTCTCCGCCGGCGTTGGCAGTATGCCCGTGAACCCTGCGTGAGCTCTTGCTTCTTCTCAAAAGTTCCCTGCAGATGTCCAATCTTTGTTCTTTATGATTGTCTGTCAATTGCTTAGGAACCCATCTTGCGCTGACTTTTCTGTAGCCAAGTTCATCAAATACAATTCTATGGGCAGAAGTTTCCGAAATTTCAAGACTGCTTGCGATTTCATGAAGTTTCAACCTCCTGTCTTGACGAATAAGCTCATCAACTCGCTTCACATTGTCTTCTGACGTCGCAGTTATCAAACGCCCTCTCCCTTCCCTGTCTGTCAAGTCGGAATGGCCGGCTTCAAACAAATTACACCAGTGATAGACTTGTGTACGGCTTATAACATGCTCACCATATACACTCTGAAGTTCTTTATGAATTTCGGTAGGATTCAGACTTCTGGCGTTCAAAAAACGTATGACAGCTCTGATTTCCTCCTTTGACCAAGTTTCATGGTGGGCCGCCATCTTTCAAATCGTCCAGACATTCATTGTGCTAAATGATGCACTTCATAATTTCTGGGAGTATCCGTAAGGAAATAAGGAATATCATGTCGTTTACAGAATTAAAAAGCTCCACTGGTTGCTGAGCAATGGGCATTTTTCGGTTATTTCTGAAAGAGCCCTCGTAGCCTTATTGCAGACTCTTGCCTGTAACGTAGGTGGGCACACACACCAGAATCGCTTGCTGCGCAGAGCATAGCAGTACATGTACTTTGTTTTACAAGCCTCGAAAAGTGCTTTCACTGTGTCAAAATAAAAAAATCACGCCAAAATCGCTTCAAAATAACCGGATCCTTATTTCAAAATTCGGACTAACCGATATTTTTAATAAAGCTTAAAAAGAGAAATATTCGGTAAAATTAAACGACTTCGAAAAATCCAAGAATTCGAACTATCCGGATTCGAATTATTTGGACTCAACTGTACTATTGAACTGAAATTTTTTTTTGGCAATAGTTTTTACGTGTTTGACTGGCTCCTCTCTCTATGACTACATAAGCAATTAATGCAATGCCCTACCCTTTCTTCTAACTCAACCACACTCTGCACCTGGTTTTTTTTTCTATAACTCTATCAATAGAAACTCTGATGTTTCAACCCTATTTCTCCCTAAACTACTTTACTTGAGGCCCAATCAAATGAAGCCATGTCTAACTCTTTTTAACCAATACACTCTAGACACTTTTCTCTTGGCTAGATGGACCAAGGTCTGCGGAGAGATGTAAGTAGAATTGTCTTGCCAACATGATTCTCCTGAAATTTGGTCAGAGAGACGGTAAGAGTGGCTGGTCTAACCATGTCCTCTTAATTAGCTTGGCTCTGATCTCGCTGAGCATGCAAGAAAAGGTAAGAGAGTGTCTCGCGGTGAGCAAGCTAATATTTAGAGTTGCTACTTACTCTATAGTAGGCTTTGTCTGACTCCATCCAAACAAACTGTGAACATCATAGTGTCTGTACTGGCCGTTATCTCCCTGGATACCCCCCATACACAATGTTTTGTCAGAGAGTCGTGCCTGCTTGCCTTTCTTGTCCCACTTGAAACCTACCTCTGATCCCGGATGTTAAAAAGAGGGAGAGATAAGTAGCAAAAAGTTAAAATCCATGAGAGAAGGTGTGAAAGACAGGAAATATTTAGAATATAAAGGAGGGAGGAAAGTTAAAAGAGGAAAAAGGAGGAGAGATGTCAGATATGAGAAAGTAAGCTTCAGAAACCTAATGGGTGAGAGTTACTTAAAGGAATAAAAAAGAGAAAAGTGAAAGCAAGTGTGAGAGAAGAGTGAATTTGAAGAGAGAGAGACATACAGACAGAGCAGAAATAGAGAGAAAATGGGGGAGAGAGAGAGAGGGGGGGGTGAGAGGAGAAAAGGAAATGATGTTTTTAAAGGTACAATCTTTAGTTGACATAATTTGAATGCAAGTCACCCCAGCCAAATAGAAGCATCAAATCCTTTGTAAAATAAACTCATTTTTACAGAGTATTTGCCTTTGTAAAATAAACTCATTTTTACAGAGCATTTGCCAGTTGAGCAAAACAAGACACTCTTGATAAAAATTTTGCACTTAATCCTTTGGAAAGGTCTTTACAAATAATATCTTTGGTACCTCTCAAGAAAATCCCAAACATTAAGCAAAAGACCCTGTCAGTGGGAATGATTCTCTGTGATGCTTTTTTTTTTGGTCGTAAAAGATTACAATGGTTTATAAAGACCAAGGAAAGAACTTATAACAAAAAATCCAGTTGTGATAAAATATAACATTCCGAATCGAGATCAAACTATGCAAAGTCAGTTGAGGAACTTGGAGCATCCTTAGTCAGGCAGTCTCCCGTTTGAAAAGGGTAATATTGACATATCAGGGGAAAAGTATTGATAAATAGTGGCAGAGCTATATCAAACAATCACTGAACCCTCATCAGTTAATGAAAATTTCAGCTAACCTAAATGCAACTACACCTACCAATACTTGAAGCCAAATAAAATAACTGGAAATATCAATACTTTGGGGCTAGATATCAAGTTGGTTCATTAATCCATCTAATGAGGCTATGCAACAAGGTGATCAATGTCTTATTATGATATTGATCTCACACAATCAATAGGCCTACATTAGATATACAAGAAAATTGACGCAATTCATTAGAGGATCCTAACTGTAAACGATTTTGAAAAGCTCACTTGTTCTATAAGGCGGATCTTCCAGAGAGTTCTTGGGACACTTAAGACTCCAGTAAGGCTTTTCGTCCTCAGGCCAATTCCATGGACGCTCCTCATTGGTACCAAAGTTGGCAGGTTCATTCATGTCCTGATAAGAATTGCAAGCTAGTTTTGTAAAATTCAAAGTTGTCTATAAATCCTTTCAAGCATTCATTATCCTCTGGCTAAAATTTTCAGAAGCTTTTAATTCCTGCATGGCAATGCACCTTTGGCAATTTTACAGAAAATTAATGGTCTTGTAATAAGCTATTAAATTGTGCTAACATAATAACGAAAGTACAGAATTTACTGACTGTTCTCATTAGATGGTTTTCCACATATAAGAAAAATTAAAAGTGTAGAATGATTTCTTTCCAGCAAGAAGTAAAAATTCAATTCTGCAAACAAGGCGGAAATCAATTAGGATGTCCATTGTTTTATAAATTTACTGGATAAATAATTTCCATGATGTGTGATAAGTAGGCTATGCTAAAACACAGTACGACCCCTTTACTACTAGTTCTGTTTCTTGTATTTGTATTTTTGTGACAACAATAACAATGTTGCTAATTATTACAGTTAAAATATAAAAATCACAAAAAATATAAACAATGAACTACTTACAATCCACAGCCCGTCAAACACCAATGATTTTCTATATTCTTTTATAATATTTTTCCACTCCTCTTGAACTTTGACTTTCATGAAATCTGGAAACACTGTTTTACCTCTTGGCCAGACCTGTAGATAGAGAGCATGATTCTAATTGCTTGCATTAGAGTAATAGGATTGTGGAAGCAACAAACACTACTTTAGGATATTCTTTAAATTTCTTTGCTCAATGATGGCATTAAAAATAAAAAATAATACATTTTGATCACAGCAAGACAAACTTTGATAAGTGTGGAAAATAAGATGTAGCAAAATTGAGATGTGTAATTAAATTGATGAAGAGAAGAATTGTTACTCCCAGGTTTCTAATTAATTGAAAAGAACCTATCATGATGCTTTATATGAGTTTATCTCTTTATTCAGATCACGAAAACTAATGTAGTTAAAAACAATGTATGAATCTGGCCATTTCACCTTTACATACTAACAATCTCCGGTATTATGAAGTGCAAATTTCATCTCTTTCAAAGTTAGGGGGAAGGTATTTAATTTTGTACAACTCCTTACTTGATAATAGTGTGAGCTGAAAGAAAGGTAGAAAAGACACAAAGAGAGGGAGACAGAGACAGACAGAGAGAATAATAAAGTGATGTGAGGGAAATAAACAATAGCAAATAAAAATGTTTTTAAATGGTGGTGAGATAGAAAGGGAGGGGCAAAGAGAAAAGAGAGTCAGCTAGACAGCTAGACAAATATTTTGAGTTTGATATAAAAATCAAAGATGTATTTTTAATGTTGGAGGCATCAATTGCATATTTACATCAAACAAGTATTGAAAAAGTAGCAACATCTGAAAGCAGACATGAGAGGAGAGTTGAGTTATTGATGAGTGGAAAGGGCATTCTTCTGTTATGAGTCTCCGTGGGCCAATTTTAGAAAGGGTGCTTTTTTGTCTTACTGCTCTGAACAAACGCTGAGAAAGGATAATTGATTAAAAAATCTTTTTTTTTTTTTTTTTGTACAATCAGAGATGTGAATGAAGAATTTGAAGTATGAATGAATTAATGGACACTGCACCTCATCTCCTTCCTGTTCAAAGATTTGTGGAGACAGACATCAGTTTGAGGAAAGTTCTCTTTTATTTTATTCATATTTAATGATGTTACCATAACAATGGCAAAAGATAGCTAAAAACTGCAATTGGTAATTGACTATGAGGAAAAAAAAATGTAAATTCTTACATATCCCAGCATGGCACCAGTTTCATCTTTACTATTATCGTCAACATCACTTGGGTTTTCCCATTTGATAAAGCCATCTATGGCCTTAAGCCTGTCGTAAGGTGCATAGTTTGTTTGATTGGCTATCAGACATGGATCCTGTGGTAGCAGAAGCCAGATTGTATACAAACAAATTATCATTAAGATAAATAAGTTTATGCAAAAATGAAAAAAGATAACTAGAAAAATGGACAAACAGATGAATAGATATATGTAATTAGATAAGAAGATAGGTAGTTTGATGGACAGATAGATGTGTAGAGAGAATGATAGATATTTAATCAATAGAAACTTTATGATAGAAACAGAACAGGAATTTTGACTTGACCTCAAACCACCATGACTGATCCATAAATTCTCAACCACAGTAATTAAGTAAATAAAAATTATGTGAGGGTCTATATGTAACATGATGTTGGTATGTAACGTATTAACTTCAACATAGTCCTTTCTTCCTGCATGTTATAATCAATCCCTGTATTTTATCAGTAGATGGCCTCAGCAAGAATCGCTTATGGCCAATAAGTGTTTCAACAAAATTTTTCATAAAAAGCTTCCAGCTGTGCCCATTAATCAGGGCTATGTTTTGAGCTCTGGTATTGCTACTCGGGTCCTAGCTGCTCTGCTGAAAGGTCTTGGCCACCTGAGTGCTCTTCTAATGGACTTGATGAACGTTGGGCACTGATAACCCTGAAGTAAAGAGTGCTTGTAGCATAACATTAGGGTCTTTTGAAGAAGTTATATCCATGTCTCTAAGGTTAGATCATTTTGTAGTCTCATTTTTTTACCATATGTGTCAAGAGCAAATTTAATTGGTTAAGAAAACACTCCATATGCTACAAAAGAGAGTCTCAATGCGAAACAAGCTGTGACAAGGCTCTAGCAAATCATTTATACCTGAAATATTGAAAGGAGAACTGTGCACATGTAAAGGAAATTTGTGTTTATGACAATAAGATAAACCCAAAGATTGCCAAAAAAGTTTAGAAGGTGAGGAACTTGACAAAAATGTTTAAAAAACCTTTGTTTCGGAAAAGCTTCCCTGTGATGAATGAGTTAAGACATCATGCCATGAATAGGTTTGTTTTCTTTTGTTTTTTTACTTTTATTGTCTCCCTGGTTTCTTTTGGTTCCTATTATTTCAGTGACATACCAAAATATAAATAATCCTCATGCCATTCTCCCGGAGCTCCTTGAAATAGGTATTTAAGTCTGGGAAGTTCCTCTCATCGACTGTGAAGATCATCTGAGTATCCATATGGTCAATGTCAACATACTGGACATCCTGTATATGAGGCATGCACATCTTACTTTTGGGCATTTACAGAGGATTGTAAGAAAAGATATTACGTGCATGTTTATTTGGCTTTGTTTAATGCCATTTATAGCACTGAACCTTGGCTATACATTTTGACTGTCTGATTTCTTAGATTATATAAATAAAGTATGATAGGTCAAGCTAATGCACTTTAGATCACATTAAGAGCACAAAAGGTTTTTTATATAATTATAAAAGCAACTTTTACAACAAAATAACCCAAAATATAACAAATTCCATATTTTAATATGAAACTGAAAGAAAATTTTGGAGATAGACGATCAGTTACTATAGAGATAATGGCGTAAAACTTTAAATATAGACAATCATATGATAGAGAGATACAGAAGGGCCATAAAACATTGAAGGTAAGCAATGAGCTAATAGAGAGATATGTGCAAAAATCCTTGGACATAGAAGATAAGCTGATAAAGAGATAAAGATCTAAAATCCCAGACACATAACATAAGCTGACAGAGAGAAAAAGACATTTAACTGTGGACATAGAAGATAATCTGAAAGAGAGAAAAAGAGATCAAATGGTGTACATGGAAGATAAGCTGATAGAGTGATAAAGACATAAAACCTTGGACATAGAAGATAAGCTGATAGAGACAAAAAGACTTAAACTGTGGATATACGATATCAGTTGCTGGGGATGTTTAGACATAATACCCACACCCTTGGGAAAAAAAAAACAATCAACCAATGCTCAGATATGGCTGGAAAACTTAAGTAATAGATATTCATTCAGTACTCAGATATGGACCGGGATACTTGAACATAAATAATCCAGTACACATAAACTTGCTTTGAATCTTGATAACCACCTGACACACATATGGACTTAAAACTTTAAACAAAACCCTTGGATATTGCACACATACATGGGGAATCTCATACATGGCCGTAGACTGGACAGCATCCATCAGGTTGCTCAAGTTGTTATAGCCATACCTGCAGAGCTGGAAGCCCAGAGCCCAATAGGGTGGGATGGACGGCCGACCTATCACCTGGAATAGGTCACAAGAGTCTCAGAATGTCTTTAGTCTGCTGTTTGCTCTTCTCCTATCTCTTGTTTAAAGTTAAATATGTAGGTAAATATTGAAATAACATTATTTTGCATGTTCAAATATAGGAGAAAATAGTAAAACAAAGACAAATAGCTTATTTTATATGCAAAAAACTCTGCAAAACGTATAACATAGGCAGATGCATATAAATATATATACAAACAATACCTATGCATACATTAAAATATCTATAAAATATTAATCTATTTGATGATGAAATATAAACATCTAGAATACTTAACATTTTGTTTTGTCTGTTTTCTTTAGATATGAAAGGATTATCTCAAAAACCTCTGTTTTTATAACAACAGATTAAGATAATTTGATTTGCCGATACTTGAATGTTTGAAATAGGCAACTCAACACAAAATGGTTATACACCTGTTTTGGTTAAGTTATATTCAGGCCTCCATAAGGCATGGGTAGAATATTCATGCAAAAGATAGGGCAGATACAACCCAAGAACCCGACCTTTTACACTTTGACACTAAAGATCTAGAACTACACAGTATTGTTCTGTAGTACTTGTCTTAAACCTTCATTTTGCTTTTTGAGATACCTGGATATTTTTTACTGTTTTAAAGGCATATTTTACTTGCAAAGAGTGCAAAAAGTGGACACAGTTTACCCCTGTGTATTGCTGTATAACATTCTCTGGTGTTGGTCCCAGGAACAGGTAGAAGTCGAGAATCCCACCTATTGTTCTGAAAGTCAGGCTGGGCAGTGTTGAGAAGGCATATTCTACAGGTGGAAAATACAAAAGGTTGGTAGTTAAGATTTGGGAAAATTTTTGGTGTGCGCAGTCTAAACTTGCGTGAGAGTGAGTACTCTACACTTAGTAAATAGGCAAGAATGAGAAGCCTAGAGCTGTTAATACAGGTATTAGAGGTTAAGTATGATCGCAAGCAATGTGCAGTGTGATTGAATAGCATGGAAATGTCAGAGCAATTTATTCATGAGGAATAAGCAAGAATGATCATTTTTTGAAAATCCTAGAATTTCTACAAAATGATCTCTGAATATTTTTGCCAGCTTTGAACATTATTTACATAAACTATGAATAGTAAGGGATGTTGAAAAAGGAATAAAACTTGTAACCTCTTATGAGGCAAATCAAGAACAAAATAAAATGTTTCAGATCTATAGAAGCAAATAGTTTCAAGAAAGTCAAAAACAGTTCATGGTGTTTTACACTATACATAGACACATCTTATGCATGATCTGACAACATTTTACTATACACTTCTAGTGGAGTTTTATGCTTAACTTTGTGCATGAATGAATAAAGAAATTTATTTATGATCAAAAGACACTGGGCACCTCATCAGTTTCTATTTAACAGAGACAAAAAGGAGTTTTCTGAATTGAATATTTCATAAATCAAATCTGCGAGCTGAAGAAAACCAGTTTTTTAAATCAAAGAAAGGGACTTGCATAGCACTCTTGTTTTGGCAAGAGATGGTGAAAAAGAAAAAAAAAAAAATTGTGTAATGCTTTTAAGCATCATTGAAATCATTTGGTAAGATAGATTGCTGCCATGAAGCCCCAACTACAAATGACAAAACAACTGTAAGTAGCACTGGTCAATGTGTGGAAGAGTATTCCTTAACAATTTCTCCAAAAGCTAGTCTCCTCAATAGTGCAAATACACAAGAGATGCTTAGTATCTTCTGATTGTAAATATATTTGTAAACACCATTGCCAAAGTATAATTGCCTCAATCAATTCAACCAACATATTAGTCTAAAAGGTGAAAAATTTTGTTGAAAGTAATAAAATGTTCATTTCTTATTATGAAGTTTGTTGATTTGCTGTTACACTGGAACACTTTCCTACCAATGTTTTTCTTTTCGTAACTTATAGGTGAAATATCAAAAATCTCTTTTTTTGCGAATAAAATTTCCTCTTTTTTTCCTACTATTTGACAGATGAGCAGAAGCCATTGTAAGCCGTGGTAAAAGTATAAAACCACAAGAATTACAATACAAAATCTTCATGGCAACCGTGGCTAATTTTATATCTTACTAGTAAAGTATTTTTGTGTATTTCTGTTTTATCAGATATCTTTCATTTCTCTAATTATTTATTTGCTTCTTTATTTGACCTTTTTTTACACATTTAGACTTCTCTGTTAAGAACATTCACTTATTCAATTTTGGAATCCTAATTCATTTTGCCTTTGACAGACTAAGTAAATCTCTTTTTATTTATTTACATTTTTTTCTTTTTTTGATGAAAGGCTTAGAGGATAATGATCGATTTAAAGCAAGCAAGATAACAATGAAAAACCAATTACGACAACTGCAAACCTACCTTGGGCATTACTGTTGAGTAAAAGTACACCATGAGTGTTGCCTTTCTTGTCCTCAATGCACGTGTAGAATGGATGTACACTGTACAGATTTGCTTCATCCTAAAGAAAATAAAGACATCAAAAGTAACTAACTTGAACAACCTCTATGTAAAAAAAACAAAACAAAACAAAACAAAACAAAAACGATGCTCTGATTGGTATATTAAGCTCTGTAAAGGTTTGTAGTAGCAGTTGATTCATTCACTCAACATTTATTTCTCTGTATGTATATATATTGTTTGTTTTATTTAAAGTTAACTCGTAGTAGTAGTAGTAGTAGTAGTAGTAGTAGTAGTAGTAGTAGTAGTAGTAGTAGTAGTAGTAGTAGTAGTAGTAGTAGTAGTAGTAGTAGTAGTAGTAGTAGTAGCAGTAGTAGCAGTAGTAGGAGTAGTAGTAGTAGTAGTAGTAGTAGTAGTAGTAGTAGTAGTAGTAGTAGTAGTAGTAGTAGTAGTAGTAGTAGTAGTAGTAGTAGTAGTAGTAGTAGTAGTAGTAGTAGGAAGAGGAGAAGGAGGAGCATCAGCAGAATCAGTAGTTTTAACAGTTGTGGTAGTATTGCTTATGAGTTGTTGTTTTTTTCTGCCTCTTGTCAAATCCATTCATTGTCAAAATTAATGAAGAAAAGGTAATAGTACAAAATGACATAAAGAGATACTTAAAAACTAGTCATGATGACTGATGTTTCAACGAAGAGTAAAGAGAGATATGGATCCTTTCTTTTACTCCCTCCAGAACTGACCTATTAATTTAAAGATAAAAAAAGACGGTAGCTTACATCAAAAGACGGTGGCTGATCCCTGGAGAATGCAGGCCAGGTCTTAAACAGCTCATGGCGTAAGCTCTCATGTTTTTGCTCTCCAAGTCCATACACATTAGTAGATGGCAGAATAGTAGATGCCTGAAGATACTGGTCAGATAGAACTATGCTGTCACTGTCCCAACTATGGTATAGGATGAAAGAAAGTGATTGAGATAAAGGACTTGCGCTATCCCAGCTGAGAGGAAGATGGTCTCAAAGATACAACACGTTTCGATAAGTTTTGCTGTTGATCCTTTCTATGAAGCCGCTCTAGCGTTCGTTAGAATAATTATCTCTTAAGGCATCTCTGGTGAGCAAGACGCAAGTGTTGCGAAATACAAAATTAGTTACAGATGTTTTTGTCCCGAATAATTCCTCTTCGCTATCGACGCGTAAATTTTTAAGGGACGTTGATTTTTACCCTTTGACAAAATCAGTTACAGATCCCTGTTTAAAAAAATAAAAGGAAAAAAAGTTGAGCTAAAGTTAATTGATTTCTTTCACTCAAAAAAAACATGAACCAATTATCGTATTGCTCGAAGGATCAACAAACTGGGATGTTCGAAACTCACATGACAGTCCCTGTTTCTTTCCTGGTGATTTGAAAGGCGAAACTTTCGTTGTTGGTAATCTTAAAGTTGTAGTTTGGGGTTAAAGATATCCCATCCTGTAGGTTCATTGACTTGGGCACCTTGTACCTCTTGCCGTCTGCTGTGTCAAACTGGAATCGGTACACGGAACAAATTTGATTCAGTTTTTAGTGCATAGGCCTATTTTTATACTGTATTTGTATGTATGAATCAAGCCAAAGAGACATCCATCGTTGCTTAAATTTTTCAACAAAATGGTTTAATAATATTCCAAAATTGTGTAAAGAATAGATACAATTAAATTGATAATTAATCGCTATTTGACTGAAAGTTAGTTCTATCAATAATTGCTTTTAAAGGATTAACTTAATTTAACTGAGAGAGAGAGAGAGAGAGAGAGAGAGAGAGAGAGAGAGAGAGAGAGAGAGAGAGAGAGAGAGAGAGAGAGAGAGAGAGAGAGAGATTTAATCAGAAGATGGTTATGACAGATTGCTCTCTCTGACAGTGACAGAGAAATCTGTCATAAAAATTCAAATCTCTGAGGTTCCTTCCGCTTCTGCCATTTTCGAGATTCGCACAAGCTGGCTTTGCTGAACGATAAAACTGTTGTTTGTTCAAAGATCACACATTATCACCTGCAATTTTTCAACCAACAGGTACGGTAGTATTGAAGACCTAAAATCGTGAGAATCGCAATACTATACTGGGTCGCGTGCTATAATTTCAGAACCGTAAAGTGATAGAGAAAATGTCAAAAGATCATCAGGTGAAAGAACTGATATACGTGTATCTCTAACGTGCTCTTGGAGGAAAAAATGTAAATTATTCCGTGAAAAATAACATTCTATGTTGATGGTAGTTATGACTAATACTATAGAGTGCAGTGTGGACAAGGTGTCTGGTTCTAAAATAATTATTTCTACTTAAGTTTCAGTTATGTTTCCGCCTAAAGGACGTAAAATTGTTCAAAGCAAACGTGCTCTGCGGCTTGCTCACTAGGCTACTGCTGTGTGCAAGATAACGATATTTGATTTAGTCCTATAAAGGACTCATTTAGCCCGATTAATTTAGTCGCTGGAATGACAGCGATAATTCAGGCCATTAGTGAAATTAAACGTAATTAGGATTAGTCATATTTTGGCACTCATTAGTATAAAACAAGATCAACTAGCACAAAACCCATCAGCTGATCTCAGAATGGACTCGTAGTCATGGGTACCCGGTACCTGTAAAACCCAAGAACTACGCTTTGGCATCCAGCCGTAGAGTTGCTTTTTTTTTTTTTTCAAATCCTACTTTGAAATCCTGACTTACCGTAATCTTTTTTCCCTCAAATAGTCATGAGTGACCCTTCTCGGTTAATAAGATAAAGAAAAAATTTAAAAATTAAGTCAAAAGAAAAAAAGAAAGAAATTGAAAACATAAATTCCTCTACTCACTGTGAACCTTGCAATATTATCTCCTTTGTTTTCAAATTTAAAAACCCAGCTGGAAATGTCCCCACCAAACGGCGCTGACCCAACTTGCTCAAGGTTGATCGTAAAGCCAAAGTCAGTGGCTGTGATTTTGGTGACTTTCAACCTGTAACCCTTGTCATAGAAAGAGCATACTGGTGTGTTGTCAGCCTTGGCGTCGTACTTGCATCCCCTGGAACGACAAGCCGAATCGCTCACCTTAGAAGAGTCTCCTATAAATGAAAGGAACGGTGTGATATTTTTATTGCGTTGTAGTAATTAAAGATATAGTGTGATATTATTACTTGCTTCATAATTAAGGGAATGGTGTGACATTATTTGCGATATAGTGCTCACAGTCATCCTTCATAAACAATTATGGGGGTTTTTTAGGCCTCTGTCTCTGCCTGCTATACCACTGATTCCGTCTGTCCAGATTTTTATTTGCCTGTCTATTTCTTCAAATTTTTGATAAACTGCTTTTCAGTATATATGTCTTACGCCCTTCAGTAGTCTTTTATTCTAGCTAGCCAAACTGTGCCTTAGCAGTGAAAACAAGTTTTAAACTTAGACTAGAGTACCTGTTATCACAAAGTATGCGTGAGTTCGGTGATGCTTAGTCTAATGATCTCGGCTAAGCGGTACATATCTAGAAAAGACTTGATATAAAATAATGGAATCTATGAAACAAAGTTTACATCACTGAATGATACAGTCTAACATGGCCCAAATTATTTGACAGGCTATTGATCACACCACCGCCTGAAATAAATGGCACCAGTCTGTCCAATACAAATTGATGTCTATCATCAACATTGTTGTTTTACCTTCTGCATCAGGAAAACAGTCTGATGGTTGTATGCCTATAGTAGCCTGACTCTCGCTTGGACTGCCGTCATTGCTGCTTTCATCTTCGTTATTATTACCGCCACGGTCCCTCAGAGCCAGAGGTATGGCGATGGCAGCAATAATGGCGATGCCGATGATAATAGCGACGACGATCAGTGTGAGACGTTTGTTCCGTTGAGAAAAGTTGGCCATCTCGAAGTTGCTTTGCATGAAATGAAAAAAAAAATTATGAGGTGTGAAGAGTACTAGGATCTCTCTCTCTCTCTCTCTCTCTCTCTCTCTCTCTCTCTCTCTCTCTCTCTCTCTCTCTCTCTCTCTCTCTCTCTCTCTCTCTCTCTCTCTCTCTCTCACACACACTCACTCACACAATGTCTGTCCGTCTCTTTAAATAGAAAGGCAAAAGACGCCACATATGGAATATGTGAAGGATCCCAAAAGATGCATGTGTGCCGTAAATAGCATAATGCATAGGCTAAATAGGAACTTTATAATTACGGGACAAAATAAGGAACAACAAAACTATTAATATAACGTTTAAACGTTAAATGCGGCTTCGACAGAAACGTATAAAAGAAAGTGACGTTCACAGGTTATACATAAAATTGGGAGAGTTGAGATCAGACAGGACAGGCGATTGATTGGGGGAACGGCAGGGCGTAGAATGCTTCAAGGTACACTGCAATGGCTAGGGATAGCGATGTCATAGGGCTTGACTTCGTATGGGGGTTGTTAAAGCTGGTGCGCGTATTAATTTTTGGTAATAGAGATTAACGCTAGTTTGTATTTATAACGAAACAAAAATTTAGAAATTGGGCCTTTGGTTTTGTAGCGACTTCCGGGAAAAGCTGGCCAGACACATTTTTTTGGGCCTAGGGCTGAACTTTAATCATCCTGTTTGTGAGTTTCATTTTATCGTGCCGTGGTGAGTTTGACTTTCTCCACTAAATCTGGTCAAAACAGCTGTTCATATGAAGTGCCATCAGCATAATGACTTGATTTATAAAATTCCTCGGTCCTGAGCTTGATCCAAACAGACTTAACTTTTCTGTGCGCATTTCCCAAACTGTGGCCGTGAGACACATTATGTCAGATAAATCTTTCAGTATTTTTTTAATTAAGGTCGAGGACGTTTTTTTTTTCTCCTTCTTGATGCAGTTTAATAGTCTTAAGTATTTAATATAGCGTCTATTAGTGGAACTACGAAAGGTCATGGTTCTGTCTATCCACCATGGTCTTCATTTCTCGGTTGTTTTGGAACCCTAGATTATTCGGTGTAATAGTGTTAGATACCTTTGGCGTCTTCTATCTCACAGACAAATGGTTTCGCCCTACAAGTGTCTCCTTGCCCTGTTTCCCAATATTTATTTTTCTACTCGATAAGATCACTTAGTCTTAAAAGGGTTCAAGTGGGGCAGTTTCATCACAATATCCATGCAGAGTAGAGAAGCAGTCGAGAGTACTTGCAGCTGTCCATTGATAAGACCGTCGGCCAAAGAGGTATTTCGCTGCTATTTGATGATTCGTAAGGTCGCCATAGTGTACCAGGTTTTCTATAGCCCCAACGAGCTCCCCTATAAGTCACTCAAAACGGGTAAGCATTCAACGGTATGAAGAGGCAAAAAAAGTCATGATCTGCTGAGGAGACGTCGCAATGAGGTTTTCCTATCTTAAGTCATTGTTCATAATGTATACACCAGCAGGAGGTCTGGCGGATGCCCCATTTTCTTTTGATTTCACTGTTGTTTCTGACACCTTTTAATATTGCTTTGTTTTCGTCACAGCACGTATTGTGAGTTTTACTGAGTTCAGCTCAGCATAGGCTGGCACAACCTGTATCCGCATACTAATCTTTGTTCTCTACAACTCTAGGAATCTATGGGAATCGTTAACAGGATGATTCCTCATTTCCTGGAATGTCAGCACACTTAGTTTCATCGTCATCGTTGTCAACTTTGCTCGAAGCGAGGGGTACAACGTGGTTTCTGTCCTCCAAGTCATGCATTGAACATTGTTTTCCGCAGCGTAGCGCATCTAGCCGTAACAATGAGAGTTCTATATGAAAGCCTACGCAAAACACAACTCTAAATTGTGCCACAACATTATTTTTAGCAATGTCGATGGAATGTTTCTTACTTTTCTTTGCGCCTAGTCCCCGCAGCACACCAATAGGGTACAAACTACACAGTGTGGGAAACGTGTATAAATCTATCTAAAAACACTTCGGTCGGTCACAGAAAAAAAAAAGAGAAGAAAATAAATCGATCCAAAATCATAAAACCCGAGTTTCTAAGAAAGTGTGCTGTGACTCAAATTGATCTAGCAGACTTCAGGATCCATTGTGCTCGAGTCGTCTAGAGCTGTGTTATGACATTAACTTTGAGTGTGTGCCTCGAAAGAGAAAAGCTAATATCAACCCGCCTTGTAGTCGCCGAAATAAAAAAGTAAAGAAATAGACGCTCATTGACAAGTTTGTGTTCAGGATATCGCTTTTTCATTCTTTTCTGAACTAATAATCCTTCCAGACTAAACCTAAACAGAGTGCCCGTGGATTAAGTCATTGGCAAGTCGAACTTATCTAGAATTGGCTTACACCTTATCAATTGAATTTCAGAAGTAATTCTGCTATACTTCCAACCACTTCAACTACTTTTGCCGCTTTTCCTAATCAAACTGTTATTTCTTCTTCTTCTTCTTCTTCTTCTTCTTCTTCTTCTTCTTCTTCTTCTTCTTCTTCTTCTTCTTCTTCTTCTTCTTCTTCTTCTTCTTCTATTACTACTACTACTACTACTACTACTACTACTACTACTACTACTACTACTACTACTACTACTACTACTACTACTACTACTACTACTACTACTACTACTACTGCTGCTGCTGCTGCTGCTGCTGCTGCTGCTACTACTACTACTACTACTACTACTACCACTGCTGCTGCTGCTGCTGCTACTACTACTACTACTACTACTACTACTACTACTACTACTACTACTACTACTACTACTACTACCACTACTGCTGCTGCTGCTGCTACTACTACTACTACTACTACTACTACTACTACTACTACTACTACTACTACTACTACTACTACTACTACTACGAGTTAACTTTAAATAAAACAAACAATATATATACATACAGAGAAATAAATGTTGAGTGAATGAATCTTCAGGATTCTTCTATGAGTTTCAGATTAATGGTTATCAATATTTATTTCTCTGTATGCATAATTATGTTGTTTTTTTTATTGTTTTTTTTTTTTTGTTAAAGGAAAACTCATGAGTAACGACTTCTTTAATCATCTTTTTACACAGTGTTACACAAACTATAACTTTTATTACATTTGAAAAAAAAAAAAACAAAAAAAACAACGATACCTTTGCAATAGGTCTGAATACACAAGAGCCTCGAGAACTTTGTAAGCTTGGACGACTTGAAACAAACGAAATTTTTAAGATGACATCGAAAATTAGGTTTCATCAATGAAATCTTGCTATTTCAAATGTTGACGCTCTATACAGGGCGAAAATCGCGGTGTATCCACAGCATTTATCAAACACACTAAAGGACTGTTTTAACAATCTCAAGTGGAGGCCTAGAGCGAGAGCTTACTGACTTGGTTGCTAGCCGTCGTTATCTTCTATTACCGAACGTTTTTTTGTGAAGTATATGTTTCTCGTCCCCTAAGTTTGCCAGTTAGGCACAACATAATTTAATTTGTGCTAACTGTTCTTCTGAAGGATTTTGAACGGATAGGAGGCGTGGAGGGCTGACTCATAAGAAGGTAAAAAAAAAAACACAAAAAAAACAAAAAAAGCATGTAAATAGATCTAGTGAGAATTAAAAAAAAAACATGCTGTTGTTAAATTCATCCACTGGGCATTAAAACTATGCTCCCAGACACAGGCACAATAGAAAGTGGCCCAAAAAATAGAAATAAAATTGGAGTTAGCTTTAATAAATAACAGCCCTGTCTGTTGCAGCGCATTAACAAATATTTTGCAAAATATTGTCTAGAAATCTGTATCCAGCTATACATTATGTTTGCCTTTCGAAGAGTCTGTCATGCATATTGTTGAGTAACTTTTCTCCTTTTTACGGTTAGAAGATTGAAATATCAGCTTTGACAATAACGAAATTTTCCAGTTACGTCTGTCTCATCAGTGATGCGAACCTCTTTAATGCTTGCTTCTTTTTTCTTTCTTTCTTTGTTTTTTAATAGTATCCCTCTTTTTAAGATTTTATTACAATACGTATTTTGAAATTGCTAACATTGGTGACGTGTGCTATATATGACGATGTTGATAACAAGAACATTGCGTTAGCAGTGTCTTCTCTCTCTCTCTCTCTCTCTCTCTCTCTCTCTCTCTCTCTCTCTCTCTCTCTCTCTCTCTCTCTCTCTCTCTCTCTCTCTCTCTCTCTCTCTCTCTCTCTCTCTCTCTCTAACCACCTCCATCCCGCTGCCTAAACAAATTTAAATTTATACTTTCTTACACGCTATTTCTATCCTTTCCCTTCTCTGACCTAAATAATAAAGTTAAGTTCCTTCTTTCTCATTTACAAAAGTCATATGATTTTGCAACAAAAGCAAACCTACCATACTTGTGTGTGTTTTTTGTATTTTTCTTTTTTATGAACCGGAACTACGAAGAATGTGAGGTTACAAACCTTTTGACAAAACAGGAAAAAAGAACAATAGCACTGAATACGTCCCGAAACGATAACGAACAAGAATGGGGCGAAAGAGACAGGTAGGGCCTACAAGATGGATAGATAGATAAATAAATAGAGAAAGGCAGAGAGAGAGAGAGGGAGGGAGATAGATAGATATATAAATAGATAGATAGAGAGAGAGAGAAAGAGAGAGAGAGAGAGAGAGAGAGAGAGAGAGAGAGAGAGAGAGAGAGAGAGAGAGAGAGAGAGAGAGAGAGAGAGAGAGAGAGTAAAATATCTATTACAACAGGCAATGACAAGCAAACGAAAATAAACAAGAAAGTCTTTTTAATTTTTTTAAAAATTGATATTACTGTAAGACCATTTGTTTCTTCAATAGCACGCTATAGTTCAGCTTGTCATCTATGGTTGAGAGGAGCGTTCAGACAATTATTTGTAGGTATGTTCCGAAGTATCATCGTTAAAAATAATGTTAGATATACTACTCAAGCTGCGTAGCCTGCGACGTAGCTTTTTTTTTTTTATTTTACTTTCTTTCTGGTGTTGTTTTTTTTTTTTTAAGTAAATAATATTTTAACCGAGGTCATAAATCGGTCATTTGTGGCGAAGAATTGTCTTCGCTCTCTACAACAAACTTAAAAGAGCAGGTAGGATATATAAATACATCGGGAGACCGTCTCCTGCTCAATCGTCTCTCTCTCTCTCTCTCTCTCTCTCTCTCTCTCTCTCTCTCTCTCTCTCTCTCTCTCTCTCTCTCTCTCTCTCTCTCTCTCTCTCTCACTATCTCCATCCCGCTGCCTAAACAAATTTAAATTTATACTTTCTTACACGCTATTTCTATCCTTTCCCTTCTCTGACCTAAATAATAAAGTTGAGTTCCTTCTTCTTCTTGTTTCACAAAATCGTATACGAAATTCATATCATTTTGCAACGAAAAGAAACCTACCATACTTGTGCGTGCTTTTTTTTTGTACTTTTCTTTTTATCATCCGGATCTTCGAAGAAGGTGAGGTTACAAACCTCCTGACAAAGCAGTAAAAAAGAACAATAGAACTGAATACATTCCAAAACGATAACGAACAAGAATGGGGCGAAAGAGACAGGTAGGGCCTACGAGATAGATAGACAGAAAGATAGATAAATAGGGAGAAAGAGAGAGAAAGAGAGAGAGAGAGAGAGAGAGAGAGAGAGAGAGAGAGAGAGAGAGAGAGAGAGAGAGATTAGCGAATGATCAGCTATAAGTCTCTGCTCTTCACAGAGTGAGGTTCCTCAAAGTAAAAAGAGGGCAAGTAAAATAATGCAAAACTAGAAATGTTCATAGGTGAGATTGACATGACCTTAAGGCCATTTGTTTTCGTGAGGTCTAACGACTGTTGTAATTATCAGTAATCCAGAAGTATTTTCCTCGACCATTTTTTTTCATTTTCCGTTATTATTTTACACTCCTTCGATCCTTGGATTGTGTAGGCGAATGTGTTGTCGGAGGAAGGGGCAGGTGTTTCGTGTCACGGGACTGTAGGTAAGAACAAATCCGCGACATAAACAGCAAACTTCATTTGGTTAATATTTTAGTAATACATAATGAAGGTGCTGGACAGAAGCAAAGGAATGTAAGTCCCCCACCGTTAGATAAAATTCTTGGTGGAAGATATAAACTGAAATAAAATAAGACAGCGGCTCTTAGATAAATCGTGTCCATCTTCTAATTCTGATATCACCACTCCGTTTCACGTGGAGCGACGCTGCCAAAACCAAACAATATCCGCAACAGTGAAACTGTAGCAAAATCAACATTCCAAACAAACAAACGAAACAAAATTAAAAAAAAAAAATCTCACAAATATTTGACAAAATAAAAACTTTTCATCAGATATTTTATCATCTGGATGTAACATTAAGAATGACTTGTTAAATAAACGGAACAATAATAGTTTTGGACAAAAAAAAATTACCCGTAATTTGACAGTGAAAAGGTGCAATTATTTTTAAACATGAAAAACAGTAATTACACACACATACACATATTTATCATATAATGTAGTAGTAGTAGTAGTAGTAGTAGTAGTAGTAGTAGTAGTAGTAGTAGTAGTAGTAGTAGTAGTAGTAGTAGTGGTGGTGGTGGTGGTGGTGGTGGTGGTAGTAGTAGTAGTAGTAGTAGTAGTAGTAGTGGTAGTAGTAGTAGTAGTAGTAGTAGTAGTAGTAGTAGTAGTAGTAGTAGTAGTAGTAGTAGTAGTAGTAGTAGTAGTAGTAGTAGTAGTAGTAGTAGTAGTAGTAGTAGTAGTAGTAGTAGTAGTAGTAGTAGTAGTAGTAGTAGTAGTAGTAATAATAATAATAATAATAAAAAACAGCACACGTTAATATGAAAGAAAGATAAGCAAGGAAGACATTGAATGCACATACCACAGAAAGGCATCAAAGGCAATAAATTCACCATGAAGAAAAAAAAATTCTATATGAATCCCCAGTGCCAAAAGGTGTTATTGCGTCCGATAAATCCGCAATTTTAAAACCGAATGTTCTCTACCTAGCTTTATTTAACCTATCAAGAGATGTACAGGGAAGCCACCTCACCATTCAGTGGTAAGTAAACGATATGGATCTCAGGACAATAGAAGTGGAACTTGTGCAAACCCACAACCACAAGATCATAGCTTTTATCTTAAAATGATCACTAACAGCAGTGACATCTGAGTGTGGCATTCCCATTGCCATGGAGGTTGGCCATATGAGCCAGCCATGATCATAGTGCGATGAAGAAAGAAGCTGACCCCAACAGATTGGCGATTCAATGACATAGCGGATGGCGTCAGAGAGCATACCATTAAAGCATGGCATGCCACAATGATCGTAAAGGTTTCTCTTTCCGAAAGCAGGTCGGAGATGTAATCAATATAGAGAATGTGGCCTACCAGTTACCGAAAGAGATCAATGCAGCTCTTATAGGAATAGGAATATTCTTTACAGCATTTCGCAACTTAAGAAAAAAAAAATCAGTCGTCCCAGATGTACATGGTCATACTAAAATGGGTATAAATAAATTATAAAGGAATAAGTAACATAATCCTTACTCAAAATGATTCTCAATGTTGGTAAAATGATAAAAACAAGTTCAGTAACTTTAATTTTTTTTTCATACTTTATAAAGTCCTGATGCTCATGCTTCCCTTAAGATGAAATGCATTTGAGAACGGCAGCAACGCCGTCTAGAAACAAATAAACTGATTTATGTTAGATGAAGCGAAAATCTAAAAAATAACTCGATCTACATCAGTCAATGTGATCTTAAAACTGAGCTTATTTCGGATTTTATTTCTTTGCGCTTGCATACAGTCATGTGAAATGACATTCTCTATGACAAGTGCAAATCAATAACCATGAGCATTCAGTTCATGCCCATTGTTAAAAAAAGACATGAACATTAATTAAAAAAAAAAATGTACGGCAAAATAAACTTTGGTGCTATTTATGTCACACACTTTCCTAATAATTTTATAAGGACACAGAGGGAATAAAACAATAATTTTTAATAAGGCTAATAACACCTTGATGTCGCATTGTACATGTACTGCAATATCTGTTTACAGTGTTAACTGGTACGCTAACCATACGGATTTATTATCATATCCCAGAGGCCAGCTTGTTAAACGCCATAAGTTTCCTTTCCCCGTGTTTCTACGTGAGGAGCCAGTCTCATGCACCTGTTGCCGTTAAATCTGATTTCAGCATTTTAATTATCCAGGGGAGACACGCCTACTTCCTGTGTTTTGATGCTCAAGACCCGAGACAGTTAATTTGAAGGAAAACAAAAATTTACAACAATATTAGCAGATCTTACCGAGAACTAGAATCTGTTTTCTAAATCTAATTTTCTTTAATAACGCTTTTAGAACTAGATATATTAAATCTAGGTGTAGAATATACTAAGTGAATTTCCTTATCGGCTGTTTTGAAAATTCTGCAATTACAGTGCTTTTACTGGAGAAATGATCAGTCGGCAGGTCTAACTGTGACAAACCCTAGAATCGAGATCTAGATCTAGATTTTCTGAGGCTCTATCCATGAAGTGGTGGTACGAACAAGGAGATAAATATATGCCTGATCAAGATCTAGTTTATTAGGCTAAGTGACTCCAGAACAAATACGGTTGGGATTTAAAGTTTCTAGGGAGGCCTACATTTAGAACTAGTCCAGCCCTAATCTAGATCTAGAATCTAGAGTATTACTCTCTTCACACTTGAATCTAAATAAAGACTTGCTAAAAAAAGTAAAATGCTCTAAGCTTTCAGATCAAGATCTAGATCTAGCTTTAATACAGAATTTTCCAATGTTACAATTAAAGGGCTAGATCTAGATTTTAGGTGTAATTTTAGCAACCATTGCATGATGAGTGCTGAAAATCTTGGAGAAAATCACATTCGTCAAAATCATGCATGGTCAAAGCTCCCTGCAACTGTTAAGCAGGTAATTTTTATTCATATGTTAGTCATCTGTAAGTCAAGTCATGTAAGAAATTAAAATTATACTATTATTAATAATATGCTCTATATCATCATTGCATGATTGATTGATTCAGATTCAAATATTTGGGGCATCTAAGGTTAATCAGGCTCGTTAATTCAGTCTAAATTTAGACATACTCTTTGGTAACCAATGGCGTTTTCCATGAATATGTATTGAAAAAGTTCCAAAAATGCAAAATATTCTACTTCAAAGAACTTACAAAAATTATATGAAATGAAAGCAAATTTGAAGCTGAAATCAAACCTTAAACTTTCTTGACTTGGAATAGGAGAAAGCTTTAGTTTTCAAGATGTATTGAAAAAAAAATGTACCTTTCATACAGGGGACAGCATATGATAGGAGAACATCTTGTACCACACTATTTCATTACTTTTAGGGTATACACTAACATCTTCGAATACACTGTCTCATTACTTTTAGGATATTCTCATGAAACACGGCTGTTAAAGAGCGGCATTTTAGTTTGCCTGCCGCAAAGCAGCCGTGAAGCAGTTTGTAACCCGATCGGGTCATGGGGTCAACCACCCCTGCAGAACGGGGATTCCCCTTTCCTTGCAACTTTAGATTTTAGATCTAATTTTCACACCAAAACAATGGAGAATTTAAGAATGCATGAAAGGAAGAAATACAAAAATCATATAACTTGTTACATCTATATTTCAGCGATACGAGGATATATTTTTTCCTCTTCTTTTCATTTAATTGATGGAGTTATTGAGCGCTTTAATAAGTACATGAATCTGGAATAATCATAAGTTGGTGACGTTTTTTACGGGACATTTATGAAAAATTGAAACAATTTTTGGGGATGAAATTTTTACAGCATTTTATATATATGTTGAACTTAACACCCACCAAAGGGCATTAGCGAAGAGTTCTCCGTTTCCAAGTTATGCGGGTTTGAGTTGTGATAATACACTTCTTACAGCGCTGGTACGGCGTTTTGATATAAAATAATAAATCTAAACAACGATAGAACATCGTAGTTCAAGCTGTGGAGCGTCAATATATATGAGGGAGGACTGGTGTTAACTTTTAACAAAATTTAAAACACGCACTAAGAAGAAAATGAAACTTGTGTAAGGTTGCGCATTGTCTTCCTTTACAGGTAAGTCATACGTTTAATTTGCCTTATGTTCTTCAATCGTGTGTGCTAAGAGTAAGAGCTCTCTCTCTCTCTCTCTCTCTCTCTCTCTCTCTCTCTCTCTCTCTGTGTCTGTGTCTGTCTGTAATATTTTCAAGCTTTTATTATAACTTTCTTCAAACCTCTGACGCCTAAGTGCTTTGAGTTTATTTAGGTCAGAATATTAAAAGCATATTGTAAAAATTTTTTTTTTGTTACCGGAAATGATTGTGAACACCAAAAGTAAGTAACGAGCCGTTGATAAAATCCGCACAGTTAGAGAAACTTTTGATTGTTTTTCTCTATCTGCTACTTAACGATCTATCACAACAAGATCTGCAAACTTCATGGAGCTTTTGGTTGCGTTCAGATTCTAAATGCTGCTCCATATTTAACAGTTTCGGTTTGAGGCTTCTAAGGTAGATCTATAGTGCAGAGTGTTATTTGTGGTTAGTTCGTGCAGACCTGAGCGTGTGGAATTATTTTAAAAAATCATATAAAATCACTGAAAAACTCTTCGCACTTGAAACTTTCACAAGTTCTTTATATTAATCTTTTAAATATCAGGAAACAATTTTTAAGGGATAAAATTGTTTCACTTTTGAAATATTCCTATTAAACTGAGGTGTTATGAAAATCAAGACTTTTTTCTGTTCTTTTACTAGAAGTATGAAGATTCATCTGCATCATCTAAACACTTTATAATTGAGAGATAAAAAATATAGCGTTGTATTCAGGACAATTTCAGCTTTAAAAACGATTATTTGTTTGATATACTTGGTGTTAATGAGGCCAGATTTATCGCGATGCAAAAACAAGTAAAAAATCCTAATATTAGATGTAACAGCAGTGCACCGTCACGCACGGGCACACACGGTTGTAGCCTGCCTGACAGGTGATTGATCACCGGTCCGCCCACTAACTGCGGGCGTCTGAGGTAGGGCCTGGAAGCAAACTAAGTTGCCGCTTTTTGGTCTGTTTTAACAGCCGTGGAAAGCACACAAAGTACAAAACACTTTTTCAACAGAAGCACATCACACCAATTTAATTTGTAGTATTTTATTTTTTGTGTATCCAAGAATTTAAATTTATGTTATTTGTTGTGCTGATGGTGAGTTTTAAACTCGGTAACACCATAAAATGATAGATTCAGCAATTGGATCTGCAGGAAAATTCTGCGTTTTGTATTGCATCAATTTAAAAAGGAAGTATCCAAACTAAAATCTGTTCATTTTGTTAGAAATTGGTTAAACAGAGGAAAATCCCTTTTTTTTGTTCAAATTTGTTTAAACTTCTCAAGGCAAATCATCCAACTATTTTAACTTTTTATATTCAATTAATTTACAGTCGCTATTGCTATACAAATGTGCAATTCAATTTTTGTTTACAGCCACTAACTTTGTCAGAAGAGAGTTTTCAGCATAGTACATGTTTTCTTTTGTTTCTCCAAATCAGTTTGAAGGCTCCTCTCTTAAATTTCATTAATAATTGCACCTTAAGAACTAAAAATGTCAATAAAATTTTCTCCTTAATTGCTTTTGCTGCAAATTGAAGTTACTGTTTTTTATAGATCAGCTTGTTTTAACTTTCATAGATTTTACAATCATAGAAACTTTAATTAAATAGATCACAGAATTTTTGTTCAAATTTTAATACAACCGTTACATTGATTGGATATAATTTCTGCCTTATTTTAGATTATTTGGTGTTGTTTACGATTTTGAAATGGAATGTTTCAAAATTATCATCCCTTTATATAGTTAAATTAAATCATGAATGTACAGTCATACCACATTTTTTCTCTTGCAGTGTTATGGAAACTCACAGAGAGAGTATGAAAAGAACGTTGTATCATTCTCTGTAAAAAATCAGTTGAGATTCAAAGGAAACTTAGGTATGTACTTATTTTCAAGAGATTTAAAATTAAAATTAATAATGCAGAAGTAAAGTTTTAAAAAATTCAAAGTAATCATATAAGTGTGCGTATAAATTTTTTTCACTTTAAAGGTTTCCCTCTTGCAGAGTTAGTCTTTACAGAGATGCATCGATTTTTAAATGAAAAAAAGTAGACCTTTATTTACCTTTTATGCAGTTTTTCAATCTTTTTTTTTTCTTTCATAAAATTCTGTCCTTTGATTGTGTGCATTAAATTTGTTTCCTAATGATATTGTCGACATGTTTCATTTTGAGAATTAAATGTGAAAACTGTCTTAATTCAGTTAGAACAATCCGCAAAGATGAGCCGCGATATTACGAGGAGATGTTGCAGTACAGCCGAGAACACTTAATGTTATATCCTTATCATCTGTCTGATGTGATAGTGAAGGGCCTTCGCATCACACCATTCTCTTACTACAGCAATATGATGCAAGATATAATGAGCCAGGAGAAGAGCTATGATTCTCTGCCAAATTTCACAGCTGCTGATTGTAAGTTTGTTTGTAGTTTCTTTAAGGCAGTTTGCATCTGTCTCACATAAACATGCAAAAATATCTTTTTTTCTTCATAAGTTTTAGTGTTTGGCAGTGCTTTTTTTAATGTAAGTTCATACTTAAAGAAAGACTGTTGCTAATAACAATTTTGGAGTATTTTATCATCAGTTGTCAAGAAATGCCCCAAAAGATAACTTGAAATTGAAGAGAAATGTCATTCAAGTCTTAAGGGACTTATGTGTCAATAGATTCTCACTGTAAAACAAAAACACTAGTCTGGTACTAATGATAGAATGGAAGATAGGTGTCACTGGCCCTAAGATCAGATAAGATATTCCAAGTGTTGTAGATTTGTCCAAAAATCCTTATTGGATGCATTTTGCATGATCTAGCTTTACAATAGATGGGTTGCATCCACTAACCAATGGATCAATCCTATGTGAGTGAAGACAGCTTAATCCACATCTTGTTAGAGCAGCGAAATGTCTAGCAATTGATTTTTCTGAAAATCTGATGCCAAGTCTCACAAGTTATGTTAATTTAAGACTAAAGGCAGAAAACTGATTTTAATTTTGTATTTACTTCAAATTTGTATGTTGATGCCTCCACTTTGAGGG
This sequence comes from Elysia crispata, assembly GCA_033675545.1. NCBI lineage: Eukaryota > Metazoa > Mollusca > Gastropoda > Plakobranchidae > Elysia > Elysia crispata. Next base: position 71,368 of record JAWDGP010000638.1, read on the forward strand.
AGCCATAAGGTTACAGCCCTTGAAAAGGTTTAGGGGACTGACAAAAGATAACTTTAACTGAACTGATTTTTGACCCTCGTAGGACTGACACTATAAAACAATCGGAGAAACTAACACGAGCAAAAGATTCACTCAATAGGATCTTTCTGTGAAAGTTATATGCCTTACATTGTTTCCTCAGGTCTGAGATTGCTGGGCATTGGTCGAAACCAATACATAGACTTAATGAACCAGTGCAGGTCTAGCAAGGTAGGAAACTTTAGGAAAATACATATGTTCCAAAATCAGTCTTTATTGTAAAATAGAAAAAACAAAAACAAGTTCACCACTGAGAGGCTAAAGAAAATTAATTAGTGAATTGTAAAACATCAACACTCTAAAATGTGATATGAGTGGCATGGGACATATTTGGAGCAGATGCCAGGCGTATCTAGGTTATATCCTTATTGGTAAATAGAAAAGCTTCATTTTGTGTGTATGTCTTTATGCTTTTTCTTTTAATTTGTACTTATCAGCATCTGAATTTGCAGTTAAGAAATTAAAATGTATTTGCAACTTATCCTTAAACTTGTGCTCATTTTCTTTCTCAGAAATTCTTTCGCAGACGTCCTGTGAAAGAATTGTTACCAGGCCAGCCTATAGAAGAAGTATCTATAGAGCCGTGGTGGGTTGCTCAGGTTGGCTTTATAACAGAGGATGACATTAGAGTAAGACATGATAATGTGTTGGTCAATGTGGGACCCATGAATATACTAAAGATTTGCTCTTACTCAAGTTTGAGTAAATTATAAATGGTGAAATATCAAGAATTTACAAAGAGAAAGGATTGATTTACCTAGGTCAGGATAATTTGAGGTTTTATCTCTTAAAGAAGCAATGATGTATATTCTTTAGAAAAGTTTTGGGTTCCTTTTTAAAGCTTGTGTTCTGGGCATTGAAGTGTCATACATTTCATTTGGAAGTGATCTTAAAAAAATCTTTGAAAAGAAAAAAAAAACCCTTTAGTACTAGCTCTAAAATGAGGTCAGCCCCTTTTTAAAAAAATGCTATTATTATTATTATTATTATTATTATTATTATTATTATTATTATTATTATTATTACTACTACTACATGTATTATTATTATTATTATTATTACATGTTTACCCTTGCAGTATGCTGTTCTTTCCTCAGTTGTGCAACAATGCAGAGAAGAAAGCAATTGATGTGATAATAGACACCGGACCACAGATGTCAGGAGATTTAGACAAAAGTGTAGTCCACAGTGAGTGATACATCCGGCGGGAAACTTAATCTGAAATTCACAAAGCTCAAATCTTGTATTCTGTGTAAATACTTTCAGATTTCAGGGTTAATTAATGTCATAAAATCAAAATGCTTACACTTTCTGTTCATATGTTGAATAATTGCCAGCAAAATGAAATGATTTTTGCTGATAAAATGGTGTCCAAGCGCGTTATAATCCTCGTATTCAAAGAATTTGCAATGATTATAAAATGAACAAAAAAAGACAATGATTTTTTTCAACTGTATTATTTTTATACTTTCTTGATTTATACTAAGACTTTGGGAAATTGAACCTAAAGTAAGCTTGAAAGGTTTGGATGAAAATTTTCTCATTAAATTGCACTGCTGTTCAAATATCTGTATATCTAGAGTTGAACTAAGCTAGATGATATTTTATATTATGGAAACACGGAGAAAAAGCGAAGAAAGTATTTTTATTTTGTAATTCATAAAAAGAATCAGATTGTCTTGCTCTAATGGGTTTTTGAAGATTTTCTTTCTGAGAGTTATGTTTTAATTTTTTTCAAACTCATATTACAGAGGAAATATTCAAAAGAACTTTATTTTTTGATAATGTGCACGTTTCCTTACAAGCTTTTCAATTTTTATCACTATCTCAATTTTTCTGTATCCTTGTTTTGTTTTCAGGTTTGTACAGAAGGGGGCTCATATATCTGGAAGTGCCCATAGGAGATGATGACTGTATCAGTGGTAAAGTATTCAACAATATTTACAATATATTGGTCATAAGTATGACTTGTTCTTTGGCCATATTACAGAAGAAATCAAGGTAGAGTGAACCAAATTGCTTTGATGTGTCTGTTTGAAAAGATACACCTAAAGCAACCTTTCAAAATATTTTATTAATACATTATCAACTAAATTTCTCTTTTTCTTTATACAATTACAATACATAATCTTATTCAGTCTTTATATACAACCAGAAAATTTGACATATTTCTTTCCCATTTATCATCTCTCAGTGCCACCACTTGAAGGCTTTGTGATGAACCGGGTGCTTGGCGATTACTTCGAGACTCTTCTCTACAAAATTTTTGTTTCTCTTGATGAGCACACACCTGTGGCAGAGGTAAATTAAAAGATAAAGAGAGAAAAGAATATTTTTGTTCAAAGTTTACGTTTTGTAGTATTGTGAGACATTAAAGGCATTTTTATAATAACTATTGTTTGTCAGTCAGGATTCCGGGGAAACAAATTTGTGATCAAGATGGATACAAGTAAATATCATGCTGCTTTAGGATTTTGATTCTGTTTGAAGGAATATTTGAACAATATTGACAGTTTTAGAGGAAGGCTATTCTTTAAGTTTAAGCCATAATTTCAATACGCTGTATTAAGCACTCTATTGTCTTATTCTTGTCAGAAAAATTCTTGATTTCAAGATACGAAAATTATGTACAAAAGAAAATTTGAATTCTTCGAATCGTTTTTACAGAAAGCAGTTCCTGTACATCTATATATTAAAATGCAAATTTTCTGTGTTCTGGAGGATTCTACTCTTAAGTTTTTAATAACATCTAGAAAGATTCTTTTGAGATCAAGCATGCATATCATGTAAGATGAGTATTACTTTTTGTTAGGTTAATGCTGATTGGACATTAAATCACAGATGAAAATTGACTCCTTGGTTGTATATATTTTTTTTCTAAACAGCTTGCCAATGTGCTCCAAATAGATCTTCCATTGGTTAAGGTCAGTACTATTTAAATGTTGCTGTAGCTTTTTAAAAGCTTTGATAAAGTCGGCCTTCAATTAAGGTTGTATTTTTAAATCAGAAATGCTGTATGGGCCAATACATTTTTGCGCTTTTGACATTACAAGTTAGGGTAAAGTTTTAATTATATTTTATATAGAAATATTGGAACACCAGCTGAATATGGGCATTTGGATATGTGAGAGGCATACTTAATGGAAATGTGGTTTTTAGCATGAGTCATAACAATTTTTCAAATTCTGACCAAAATGGACCATCTTGTACAGGAATCTCTATCTCTATTTTGTTCTTTCATATGTCAGTTGTTTTAGTCACTTGACTCAATTAATTGCTGTAAGCCTCACTTTTTTGATGCCCTCCATGTCTACTAGCAAAACATGTGCTACGCTATCTGTGGATGATTGTAGGGTCTTGTGGATATCTCTCTAGTGCTGTTCTGCCAGATGTGATCATGTTCCATGATTTGTAGATCAGCTTACAGTAAAACTATAATATTTATTATTCTCATCTTTTTTTTACAATGTCGGAATTCCTGTGAAAATTTTTTTTTTTCAAATTATTTCTGCATGATATCTTCCCGGTCTTTTTTTTTATATGTGCACTCAGAATGCCGTTTCAATGTACTGTCGTCTTGGCTTTGCTAAGAAGAAAACAACAGATTTTGATTTGGCAGACCTTCATCCCTCATGGAATGTCAATGGTGATTCACCCACTTTGGCTGCTAAGAACAGAGCACCAAAGTAAGTAATAAATGATTTTCCCCCTTACTTTTCCATGGTTTCTATCAAATACTGAACTATTTTTCAATTTTTGTTTTTGAGGAAATTTTTTTTTCATTTAAATGATTAATATTTGACATTAAAGTGGTACACAGATTACATTTAATACTTGTAAATATATGATGACCTTATGACATAAGCTTCAATTGGATTGGATCTGTCACTTTATTCCCTGTTATAAGTCAATATTATTTGTTTTCATTTAATTTTCAGTTTTGTGATGCCATTAATTTTTACTTTACTTTATCTCAAAGAAAATTTTTCTTTTTTTTTTTTTCATTGACTCTTAAACATTATTTATGGATGAAAAAAATTGAAAGCAATGCAAGGTGTGATTTTGGCTCTGCTTGAAATTATTCTTTTTACAAGATTTTAAAAAAAATTCATTTGTTATAAAGGTCCAGAGGGAGTATCAAAATTCCCTTGGTTTTTAAAGTAAAAGATTACTGAAAATATTTTTTGGCACAATGATATACCAGTTGCCGAGGAGGCTGATCTCTTTATAACAAACAACTGCATCTTATAAGTCTCATTGCTGTTGGTATCTTAATCTTTGTCCAAGTATTTCAAGGGCAAGATTAGACATGTTGGTGTCAAAATCTTGGGGTTTCAATTTTACCTCCTGTAAACTTTTTTTCTTTATACAAATCGCTCAAACTTCCTGTAGCTATTCAGTTTTTTCTTAGACAGCATTTTACCTGTCTTTACCTTTTTTGTTCTGGTTTTTGTTTGTTTTTAAATTCAAATTTTATTGGCATACTGGGAAGCTTTCTGAGTTGTCATACAGAGGTAAAAACGAGGAAGAAATTCAACTTAAACAAACACTCTTGTTTCAGTTCTTCATAGAGTTGGGCTAAGTTCCTTTTTCACTCCAGAAGGCTTATCAGGGTTAAAGGTCTAAAACTTTTGAGTCTGCATACATGCAACTAATATGTTAATGCATCTTTCCCACATCTTCAAATCTGTACAGGGAGAATGAAGAAAGAGCCCTTTTGATAGATCTGAGTAGCTCTGTGCATCTAGACATGGGTGAGATGAGCAAGTCTGGTTCTCTTGGAGGGCTGGTCCAGGGAGAAGATACTGCTGGCACTACTCTTGACTCTCAATTAGGTAGGTTAGGTATTTGTTTATCTGTCTCTTTGTCTCTCTCGCTTTGTCTGCCTGTCTCTCTCTCTATGTCTTTCTGCATCTCCCTCTGTCTCTCTCTCAAACTCTTTTTGAAATTAAAACATTTTTTTTATTTTTTTTTATCTGTAAGCAAATAAAATTTTGTAACTTTTGTGCTTTTTAATAATTTGATACAATAATTTTTATCCATTTCTCTGAGGCAGAAATGGCTTCACAAGCTCCTGGCCAGACCAAGAGAATTGCCTTCCTGTTTGATTCTACACTCACAGCATTCCTCATGATGGGCAATCTTTCACCTGTAAGTGGAATATGTGCTTTTTCTCTGGCTAAGTCAATGGATTTGTTGTACTTGAAAGTGGCTTGGTTAAAACAGATAAGCTATTCTTGTTTTTTTGTTTGGAATTTTTAACTGAAGGTTAAGTTCAGTTTTTTAAATAAATTGAATTAATGTGGCATGGAAGTTATGCATCAATAAAATTTCCATTATAAATCAGGTTTTTTTTTGTTTTTTTTTTTTCTTTTGGTTTTGGTTTTGTTTTTGTTCTTTTTCTCAAATGATTCTGTGTTTTCCTTTTAAACATTTGTTACTAATTTTTCTTTAAAAAAAAAAAAAATTCTGAATAATGCCAGATTGATAAATGATTGAATAATGTAATAATTATTGTATTGGTTCAAGAGTAAAGTGAAGCATAAGGCAAAAGTCTGCCTTTCAATTTGAAGACCATTCTCTCAGCCTGTTGCCTTTGCTGTCCTGCACATTATACACCAATTAGCCTCATAGCCGTGGCTGTGTTTATTATCCTTGTATTTTCTCAGTGCTCCTAGCTTAGATGTTAAAATTCTCAGCAATCATATCATGTTTCGAAATATATTTGAAAATATCAAACGTATGGAGTATCCATGAAATCCTTGTGTGGTCTTTAACAAAGGTCCCATTAGCCACCTTCTTATTAAAATACCCATCATGCTCATGTACTAATCTGACTTCTAGAAGTTTGAACTTTATTGTATTCAAGAACACTTACAGGCCAAAATCAAATCTTTTGGATAAACTAGTGTAAATCTTGATATATCCCTCTTAGAAAGGGGCTAGCTTAAAGAAGGACATTCATTGTGTTTTTTAATGGAGAACTACGGTTTTTATCTGTCTGAATAATTAGCAACAAGCAGATGGCACTGAAGAGATGTATTGTTTTGAATCATGGAGATGGCATTGGATATGACTCAAATTTGTCATTAAAAAAAGGCGAGATATATTGTTTTGAATCATTGAGATGGCATTGAGTATGACTTAAATTTGTCATTTAAAAAAGGCAATATTTTCTATCTTAAATCACTTGCCGATGTAGAAAGACTTTATTTTGATAAATAAATTTCTTTTCTCTTGCAGGGTCTTAAAAGCCACGCTGTGACAATGTTTGAGGTGGGAAAGCTCAGCGACGAGTCTATGGACAGCTTCCTCACAGAGCTTGAGAAAGTCAGTTTTTTATTTGTTTGTATACAAAATAATGCAATGTTTCATCATGAGCTCTTTATTATGATTGAGATAGTATGAATTATTGACAATGGGAGATTTTTACTTAGTGTGGCCAATATCATTGGAGTAAAAGCTTTTAGAGCTTATTATAGAGACCTTGCCTTTCCCTTTCAATTTTATACTCATAGGGAAAAAATATTTAGACCTAGTAGAATACATTTCAATTTTCCTTTCAAAAGTTTTAAATCTTGTCTTATTGCTGTTCTGAAAATGGCAGGTTGGTTCAGATGCCGAAGGCGAGGCGCGAAGGTACTTTGACCATGCACTCACTCTACGAGACACAGTGCGCTTCTTGAGGCACAACCGAGAGCTATCAGAGGATGGTGAGACGGGCCAGGGTATTGACCTACTGCGCTGTGAAAGTCTGTTAGGTCTGGATCCTGAAACACGCTCTCGTGTTCTCAACAAGAACTACAGGTCCACTATTTTTTTTTCTTCCCTCTCTGTTCTCTTTCTCTCCCCCTCTTTCACCATAAAAGTCAAAGTCTCATATTTTTTGAGCCTTCTTCTTAAGGTTACTTCATGTCTTATTTACTTAACATTTTGTTTTCTGCTCTGGATACAAGCAGCATTGAGTGAGGAGCAAATGTGTACCTCATTATTTCTATTATAATCTATATCCACAGCTTGTTAGTGTCTATGGCTCCGTTGAGCAAAGAAATTCGCCCAGTGAGTAGTTGTCTTCCCCAGCACATAGGCCCAGCCATTCCTGAGGTAAAAATAACTTTAAAAATGTACAAGAATTAGCCCTGCAAGAAATGCTTTGAGACAAGTTTAAATTTTTCTTTTTATCCTTGAACTATTTCATCTGCACCTCTCTGGAAATTTTTGATAACCCTTTAGCTTGACCAAGGCTCTTAACCAGAATTAGTCCCCCTACCTTCTTTTTTCTCTTTCTGCTTGTTATTATTGTTCTTTTTCTTTATGTCCTTCTTCTCTCCTTCCCTGATGAGTATCAAGTCACAAAAGTCATAGACAAAAGTTAAAGCTAAAAGAAAGCTTTTGTTGCCTGCTGCACATATAGTGGGCTCAAAATGAAAGAAAACAAAAATAAATATAAAAATGGTCTCAGACCCCACCCCAATAGGCCCAGCAAGCTTAAGGTTAGTAGTCTGTCAAGTGAAACCATTCAGCATAATGGTGATAGATTTCTGTTTGAATTTCTACTCAGCCTTATGGTTCTAAGGTGTTGCAAATGAAAATATTTTGAAAGTATAGAGGCTTATCTAAAAAGTTAGACTATTATTTGATAATTTATTTTATTTCCATACTAGTATTCAAAGTAATGAGCTTCAATAGCAAGCTGATTTTTTTTTTTAACCAAAGATCCTGTTTGTAGAAATCTTTTTCTCATATCATTCTGATAAGGTATATAAAATTTGTTTACAAATTAATTGAAAATTTTCGCAATTTTTTGTACAGCTATAAAACTTCACATACAAAAACGAAAAGAATCATACAAAAGAATATAGAGACATACTTTAAAGTGATGCATATACTGAATTTTTCAAGATCCTTCTGAAATCTTGGAGGAATTTTATTGTGAAGATAGTGATGCCATCAGTGGTTAAATCTAGCCCATTATCAATATCAGCTTGTCTGACTGTGGCTTGTATAATGTGCAAAAAACAAAGTGCTACAACCAGGATATAATGAGTGGTCAATGACAAACAAACATTGAATAAGGTTATAAAATTGAACAATCACAGTTAATTTGTAAAACAACTGATATTTGACTTCAGGTGAGCTCTGTGTGGTTCAAGCTGTTCATCTACCACCTGAGTGGTTGTGGCCCTCCGTCTCTCCTCCTTATGAAGGGCACAAAACTGCGTAGACTCCCACCTGTGTTCAAGGTAAGCAAATTTGCTTTTCAGTCAGACACAAATGCCTACCATTCAAATTTTCATTCAACCAGATATCACAAACTTAAACAAAACCAAAAAACCTCTTTATAGAAAAGAATGTGTCAAGTTAGCAGTATAGCTATTGCTGCTCACAATGGACATTCCTTATGGTACTTCTGCTTTATTGTGCTATATATATAGTAATATCTTGCAACTCTGTAATGCAGGAATGTTATTGGTAAGTTGTTCTGTGATTTTGTGTGGATAGTTCTGCTTCTTATTTCAGATGTGAGTAAAAGCCATTTTTACTTCTTTCTTTACATATGTTCACAGAGTTCAAACTTATGTAGTAATTCTTTTTCCTCACAGAAGTGAGTCAAAGTTTTTTTTCATTTTGTTAATTATTTTCACAGGGCTATGATAGACTTCTTGTAACAACATGGGGGCATGACCCAGGGGTCATTGCCTCTTCTAATATTCTGTTGACCCTCAATGATGCCTTGACTCACTCAGCAGTGTTTGTTCAAGGACATGGCAGTGGTGCGGAAGGCCTTGCTGTCCATGTGCCCTTTCCTTTCAATAACAATGCAGGTGAGATGAGAAAATTTTGTTTCTGTCACACTCTGTCTCTCTCTATCTCTGTCTCTGTTTGTCTGTATGTCTGTCTGTCTGTGTGGCTGTCTCTCTTTTTTTAAAACATTTAGTACCTACTTCAGTGATCATAATATACCGCGGAAATCCGCGATTTTCACTCCTCCTTGCTTTTTTCCTCCTTTTTCCTTCTTTTCGAATTTTTCCTCCATGTATCGACAATACAATGCAGCAGTCGACCCAACCCGTATTTGATTGTTGAATTTCATGACGCTTCTGTCATTGTCATTGCCGAAACTGCTGGAAACTGCAATGTTAGCGTGGGTCATTATTTAGTGCTTGCTCGCCGCGTAAGCCTTTGTTTAGCCTCTTCAGTCTTCGACTCGCTGGATTAGCGCCGTTTTCAATTGCCTCTGACCTGAGCTATCTATATATATATATATATATATATCTAGTCTAGAATCTAGAGATTTCTTGTCTGTGCTAAATCTACATCTAGATACCTAGAGCATTCATAATTTCATCATGAAGGAGCTGACAAAATCGGAGGTTGTGAGAATAAAAGACTTAGATTCAAAAATCAAAAACAAATGTAGATTCATTTGGTTAGAGGATAGTTTAGCCATCAAATCTAAGAAAAGTGACAGTGTAACAATTTGTGTTGGTGATTCAATTGTTAAAGTGGACATTCCAGGTAAAGTTTTGTGCTAATACTGTAATGATGTAATTAACTGTGGCAGTAAAGGTCGTGTTGCTATCATAGATCACCTTAAATCTGGAAAACATGCCAGTAAGGTTGATCACAAGCAATCTAATTACACCCTTGGGGCCCAGTTTCCCAGAAAAATGCTCCTCCTGCTCTTTCTCCACCACCACCCAAACAGCTCAATCCTGCTAAAGATCTCGATCCACCTCCTGCCCCCAAACTCATCCCCCTTGTTGGTCGCACTGCAAATATGAAAAGCATGATACTCTCCTTCATGGCAGAGAATAACCTGTTATTCACACTGGCTCCAAAACTTGTTGAACTCTTGAAAGAATGTGCAGCAGATCCAAAAACCCTCTCTAGTGTTTCCCTCACCCCAGCTGCCTATAAGCTTACATATGGTGTTTCTGACTTTTTTAAAACAGGAATTATTGAATCAAAAGTAAAAATTCCCCTAAACCCTCATCCAAGCCATGAAGCTTGTTTTTCTTCATTCAAAAGTATGTTAATTGCAAGGTTTAAAAAAAGTGTTGATCATGCTACCCTTTTATTAAATTGTGTGTGTGTGTGGTAGGATCTCCCGAGATTTCTATTGCGGGTTTGGCACTTCTTACAGTATTTTCCTCCTTTTTGACTTTTCCTCATGATCTCTGCAGCTTCGTTCAACAATTTTTTTACTTGAGCAGTCACATGTTATATGTTGATAGCAATCAGAGGCTTGTGATTGAAATCTTGGCAGTAGGTGGTCAAGAAATGCTTGGTTAGATGGTCTTCACCTTTTGCCTAGCTCCATTATTAATAAATAATTATTATTATTATTATTATTATTATTATTATTATTATTATTATTATTATTATTATTATTATTATTTTAGTATATCTGCTTTGTTATACCTTGTATATGCCAAAATATGTTCTGTAAAATTAAATAAGGAGTTAAAATATGGAGCACACCCATCCATCTACTTTTGAGCCAGATTTTCTGTTTCTCTTAACTGTATATGTTTCAATGCAGGTTCTTTCAGCGAGGGCTACCACCAGTGCCATCCCTCTGTGCTGCGGCTGTGTGAGACTCTCGACCTAAGCCATACTTGTGGCTATGTGACTCTCCTAAACCCAAGCAAGGAGGAGGCACGGGAGGAGGATGAGCTTGAAATTACCATACCACTGGATTCAAACCAGTCAGCTGACCAGAGGTTAGACTGCTTCAGATATAAGCTGTTCACTTCAAAGTGGTTTTAGGTCTTTTTTTTTATTCTTTTCCATATGAAATGAAGCTCTACTAAAAAGGACAGAGCTGAAAAGGTGACAACCCAAACTCAATCACTGAAAGCAAGTTGATCATAACCTGTGACTTGACCTCTTTTCATATCTATCCCAAGTGTTGCCCTGGAGTTGGGTTTGGAATACAAATGTATTTAAATATTCTTTGACTGAAACTAACCTGATCTTGGGAATGTTTTCACAGGTACTCTGAATCTCCATAGAGTCATTTCAGGTTTTTTATAGATCTTTGCACCACCTGTTCATGTAAGTAGAGATAAATAGCTCTACTTTATATTTGATGATTTGATGAAAACTCATTTTCATGTATAGTAGATGAAGAATTATGTTGGTGAAGCACAATCAGTAGCCAATTATGAACTCTGTATCTGACCAGTTGGATACATTGATCAGAGTACTGTCAGTGTATCAGTGGATGTATATCATTACAATCATCTAACTTGCTGGAGACAATGACCAGATTATTGTCAAAATCTCACGAGGTAAAGGCACCATCAGAGATACCAAGCAGACCTGATTCTAGTATTTTAGTACTGAAATGATCTTTAAAATGCTGAAATACTGAAGACAATCTGAAACAAAAATGGTATGAATTTTTTTCTTCAGTCCTTCATACAAAAACTTTTTTTTTAATGAAATTTTTAAACAGATCATTTCTATAATTTGACTTGTATGAGGACGGCTTGACAGGTATCTAACAAGATCCTCATGCAATTTTTTGTACTGTTAAAAATTAATGCAGTTCAAGATAGTTAACTTTTATGAAGACCATTGTATGCTTTGTATCTTTAAAAACAAACCATCATGAAAGGTTCAAAATAGATTTTAAAATACTTCAAAAAAAAAATCTCAAGAATGCTTTATTTGGTGTCTGAAGGGTTATAACCCCTGCTCTTAATTTTATCAATATCATCATCTCAACAGCTTATGGTAGTGCTGGGGTCTACTTAATATTTTACTACCTGTCGAGTATAGGGTCTTTTGGCTCAGGGTGCTACGGGCACAGCCCATCCCGACCGGTGGGGCGGTAAGCTCTGATCAGAGGGCCTAAAGTTAAATCTAGGGACGGCACTGAACACAGGGGACAGCTCTTGAGTCATCGAGTAGAAACTGAACAGACGCACCCGTAATACTTTCTGGCACCTTAGTTATCACACACACGTAAATACCCACAAGCCGCTCGTCAACAATCTACAGTATCACACACATCCTTTCGTTTAGTGTCGGTCATATCTAAAAATGATTATTGATTAGATTTCGGCCGCATAGTGCAAAGTGAAAAAAGCTGGCCTGTGGCTTAATAAGCAGTGTTGGGCCTAGATAAAAGTGATATTAAAAGAACTCTTTAACACCACAATTAAAATCCAATTTAAAAATAAAACTAAGTAAAAATTATATAATTTAAGGAATTAAATTAGATACATGTGCGCAGAGCTGATGGGAAACAATAGGTCATGCATTTACAAATAATACAATCATGTAATATGAATCTGTTAATTTTTTTTTATTACAGTAATACAAATTATGATCTGAATGTGTTGTTGCAACTGAAATTTATTAAGTATAAAATCTAAAGAACAATTAAAGAGCAGCTGCAATTAGATTTTGCCTCAGGAACAGCAATGTAATAAGTAAAGACAAAGCAAAAGGAGAGGATGATTCTAATCCGCCAGAGCAGAGAAGAATGAAGAGCTTTGTAATGTGCATAAAACAAGTTTTGCACTGATTGTGGTCTAATTACTGTGAGGACTGCCCATTTTCACCTGTTGCTGTTTTTTTGGTATCATTTCATTACTGCTTCCTACTCCTTCTTCTCCCTCCCCTAAATTTCCCTTGCTCAGGGCTGACTTTCGCCGCCAGAGATTTGTGTTGACTGCTGAGTGATGTCTGGCGGGAAGGTCTATAACAAACAAAAAATATGTTGCCTACTTGTCTGTACACCGCGCACGATGTTATTTTTATGCATAGAATCAGTTTGAAGGCGGCGATACATATGTGCCGTTGAGAAGCTAGCACGGATCCCACGGCATGGCACGGCATAGTATCTCGATCCGTGCATCTACTCGATGTGCCGTGAGTGTGGCTGCGTACCACGGGTAGGGTACTGATCCATGCCGATAGCCCAAGCACGAGCAAGTGGCATTAGTCATAGCTTTGTCAAAATGTCAAGAGATTGAGAAAGTTTATGTCTAAGATATATTTCACAAAAAATTCTATTTCATATTTCATATCGTGTCAAAAAGATATTGTATCTTTATTTTATTTTTTGCCTTAGTCATCATAAATTATGCTTGCACAACTTTTTTATGCTGAAGATCTAGCATCATCTTAAACTCTATATAACCACATATAGTAAGAATGAGACAATCAGTTAATTGTAATGTTTAGCTTTTAGTTTTTCTTTTTTACATACTCGAGCAACACCCCTATCAACCAATTTTGGTATGACTTACAATACTGCAGTGTTTCAGTATGAAAACATGAATAATTTCTTTTAATCATGCTAGTGATAATCAGTAAGTTTTATTCATACAGATTGGCTTATTTTAAAAATTTAGCAAGGAAGAATATTCCTTACATGTTTCTAAAAGTCTCTTCCAGCTTTGTATGACTTTGATGATCATAAGAATTTCCGATCAAAGTTTGTTTTTTGTTTTTCTTTAACCAGCCCTTCAACTGAAGCTCCACCCTCCATAGCTCATGCAAGTGCACCCACTGCAAGCTCAGAAAAAATTTTGACCCCAAAGGCTGAGTCTCATCATCTACCCAACAATAGCAGCAACAACAACAGCCCTCAATTCCTGCCTAAAAACGGCTTTCATGATAGCCATGCAGAAGATGTGTTGAAGTCTGAACTAGATAACTTGGATGATGTGTTTGGGGATGGAGAAAAAAAAAATTTGTCCAAAAGAGGAATGCAGGAAAGCTTAGAGATTGAAGCTGCATCTCGACCTGAGGGTAGCCTCCATCTTGACCTGAAACAGGAAGGGTCCAGTCAGCCGTCAACGCTGAAGACATCAGATGCTCTGAGAGAAGAGGAGTGGCTCCTACTGGATCTCTGTTATGGTCTGCCACTGTTCAGCACACAGCTAAACAAGGCTGTTTGCTCTCGCGTCTCAAAGTTGGGACTATTCAAACAGAACAGGTGGGAAAAAAACTCTTAAGTGCTTGCCATTTGCTTTATTTATTAGTGTGAATTTCGAATTCTAACAAGATATATACAGGAAATTACATGGGTGATAAAATAACTTATCTCCATTTGAGAATTAAACAGCTCTTGCCATGCTAAAAGTGACACGCTTCAAACAGAAACTCGTCAGGTAAGAGATTTTTCTTTCTTTGTAAATTTTCCCCAGTTGTAGATTTAATAAAAGACCATTCTATATTTTAAAAGGAACAACAAGAGCTACTCAGTGTAATGTATTTCAAGTGATTTCTTGCAAGGCTACTGGAGATCATTTCAATATCAGTTGCACTTTATGGAATTAAGTCTCATTTCAACTTTTCAGTTAGGTTATTTTCACCATGTTACACTTAACTGTTCAAACACTTCAAATAGGCTATTAATGAACTCCTTAGTTTCACAGCAGAGTAAAACAATTTTAACAACAGTAAAGTTGGAAATGTTTAAACACCAATGGGTAGGCAATTTTTGTTTTATTTTCATCTGATACAAAAGCTTAACTTCCTGTCATTTTGGACTTAATTCAAAAGACATGGTTTGATAAGATACAGTGTAAATTCAATTTCTTTTTTACTGACATTTTTTAATTCACTTTTTTTGTTGTTGCTTTCATCAAGTTTATAATTAAAACAAAAAAAGACCTTTTTCATCATGAGAAATACTTCACAACAAGTTGTAAGCTTTACCATATAAAAGATATACATATATGGCTTGGTTGTTTTGTTTTTTTTCAGTTTACAAGAACTTGTACAATCAAGTCGTCTACTTTCCTTGAAGTTACTTGAGTTTATCATGGGTTGGCAGGTGAGTCATTAAAGCATGTCATTCTCCCATTGTCAGGCAGGTATAATGCAACATGTCTAAGTTTAATTTCGCCCTCAAGATTAAAAAAAATTCAATTTTCTTTTCTTTTTCTTTTTTTTTTTTACAAAATTGACAGATAAATGAAATGATAAATCTGGACAATATTATACACTATGAAGAGAATTTTCTGAAAATTTATGATAATCCATATATTTTGAACAGCCTGGTGATCCTGTGTAAATCCTGTTCTTGTGCCAGATGAAATCTATCATCTGTAAGGTTGAACGTCTGTGTAAAATTTTTGGGAAAAAGAAAAAGTGGGAATACAATTCTACCACAAGTATGATATTTTTTTGTCACTGGGTATCGACCTGTTTTAAAGTAAAAAACTGGGCAATATAATGTTATCAATATTGTGTATTTTTTATATTCTTATTTATATTTTTAATTCCAATATTGAGATTTGTATTGTAGTTGAAACCATCCAAAATATTGGTGCCGTTGAGTTGTTTACTTTATGGTATATTTGTCCGAAAAACTTTCTTTTCTCCTTCTTCAAATCCAGACCTCACTGTTATTTTCAACAAGGATCATTCTTATTTCTTCATATCATAAATAATAGTTAATACTACTTGGCATTTTTTTGGTGGGGGCCGAGATATATTACCTAAATCTACTCAATTATTAAGATCGGTGGAAAGTAGAATTAGAATCTAGATCTAGAGTAAATCTGGATCTTATAATCAAAAGCAGGCATGAAATGACATGAGACTATAATTATAGTAGGTGATTTTCATTCCAAAGCAAATAATTATAAATCTAGATATAAATGTTAGATTATTTTTTGTTTTACAGGGCCTGGTGGAGCCTAGTGTGAAGTTTTAGACCTAATCGGTATTGATCATGTTCGGCTCAAATGTCTTAAGAAAGATAAAGATGAGGAGAGCAGTGCTCAATATGTAAGCTAGAATATAGGCAATCAGTAAAGCTTAATGATAGCTCAGTTGAGCCAATGAAACACAAAATGCAGTAACATTTGGGGGACACAGTTGTATATGGGCTACAGATCATTTAACCTTCTAGTCTGAGCACATAAGAAAAAATTAGCTAAACCAGTTAGAATAAAATGCTCCACAATAATGGCTTCGTGAACAATCAAATTTTGTTTTAATTAAAGGGGGGCAGGGGGAGAGAAGGGAGAATGCTCCTGCCTTTGAAGCTCGCATTGACTGATTTTAAAAAAGGTCAGTAAAAATTTTTGCGTCTAGTTATATCAGATATTGATATTGTTTTTTTTTTATTACACTATCAATTGTGGTATTGAAATTGATATGAATTTTTTAGTTGTGATGATCAAGAATATTGATTCTATCGAGTTGTTTACTTTATCGCCTATTGGTCTGCGTTACAATGTCTCTCTATCTTCACATCCAGACTCCGCCGTTATTTCCAAAAAATGATTATTCTTATTTCATCTTCTAATAGTAATATCTAGGGCAGAACCTATGTTTTTTCATCTAGATCTTGTCAGTTATCAAGATCGATTGAGAAATACTGGATCTAAATAGAACTAGAGTAAATCAAGATGACATGACATGAGACTACAAATATAGGTCTATAAAAAGTAAAAATGAGTAACCTTAAAAGTTGAACCAGATTTGTATCTAAATCTAGATTTAGATCTTATATAAGTTATAATAAAATTTCTTTTTTTGGAGTCATTATAAAGATGCAAAGGTATCAATCTGCACAAGATATATGATTTTGATAATCTAATCTAATGTAGATCTAGATTTAAGTTACATCTAAATTGTCACAAAGTAGTTTTTGTTCTTCAGTTGACCTGTTTCTTAATGAAATAATTAAGCAATGGAGTGAATTACTCTCATTTGATTATTTATAAAGTAAAATACAATGTATCGTAACTTTCCAGCAAATTGTCAATTTTTAGTAAAGTTTTCAACAGCTGGATCTAACAAAACGTGTAAGATCATTAATTTTTTAAGTCAAGTGTGAGAAAGGCCAATAATCATTTAAAAAAATTATCTAAAATCAGATATGCAGCAACAAATCTATCTTTTGTAAGTGCATGTACTCCTTCCCTCACAAGCGAGGTTGGCATCTCTGCTCTTTGTCAAATCATTAAATGCTGCATAATGCCAATGCCATCCAATTTATTGATTCTTAGAAGTATTGTAAAACATAAAGTACTTTATGTAAACTGAAAGAGTTATGAAAAAAAAGATCATGATCTAGTCTAATGTAAATCTTAAGATAAGTTATAGTTTTTCACTTTCGCTATGGAAGAAACACAAGCGAGAAAACCTTGTCTTTATCAGAATTCAGACAGAGGAATGAACAATCATCAAAGACTGCACTATTTGATTTGCATGCTATGAAGATGCAAAAGGCAAAATAAAGCTATTCATTCAGATTTTTTGACAGAATCATTCAGATTTTCTTTTCGTGGAGAGTGTCAGGAATGATGTCTTTCCATATTTTCTTTTTCTGCTCACACTTGTATATTATATCCGCTAAAACTTGGTTATCTGTCTCTTTTCTGTAGGTACCAAGTGTGGTATCTGAAGTGGACACCAGTGGCATCTTTCAGAACAAGGATGAACACTGCTCCTTACTTCCTTCCCAGAATATTTTGTTTGAAGGTACAAGCATTAGGGTGTGGAAAGGCCATTGAAAGAGGCATGTGCCCCAGCTGGCAGGCAGCGATCTTGGATAATACATTTGAATAACATTTTCACAAAATGAGTCTAGTAACAGCTCAAAGCCATCTAGCAAGGTTTGAAAGTATTGTTGTGATGAGGATGGTATCGATTTCATCAGAATTTGGCAACATGCTTCACTCATTTCTTGTTCAAATTTTTGTTTTAGTGATCAATGATCATCACCCATGACTCTTCTTTGATTTGGGGTTCTGAATAGGATGTAAAATATTTATACAAATTTCTTATGAAATACAACAATTGGTTAATATTGCGTCCAAAAAAAAAAAAGGTCCATCTTTGTATAGTTGCATTTTCTTTTGAACGGTATGACATGATCTTCTTCTGTAAATTTCATATGATAGTTTTAGAAATCCGGCTATAAATTTGGGAGGTGCCTTTATGTCTCTCTAGGTGCTTGAGAGTTTGTGTTCCATTGGCATTAGAGTAGGCCTAAGTTTGTTTTTTTTTGCTCCTTAATTGATGCCCAAGTCTATAGGATGAGAAATGTCTGTACTACTTACAATCAGTCACAAATAGCAGATGGAGCATGTTGTGGCTAGTTATAAATCTAAATAGTGTGCCATGTGTCTGGAGAGAAACTCTAAACTTCTGAATATTGCTCTGTGTGCTGTGGAAAACAAGTTTTTAGAGCTGATTGACCGCATGTAGGCTGGGAAACTTGTTTGCATGTAATTTTTTTGCCATCCCTTTTAAGGTGAAGTTTCTGTTGTCTCTTCTCTAATGAGGCCACAGTGTAGTGATGAGGCTATCGGCACGGCATTGTACCCCCCTACCCCCGGCACGGCATGGTACCCCCCTATCCCCTGCACGCAACAACACTAACACTACAGCACATCAGGTAGATGCATGGTACATAGTACTATGCCTTGCCGTGAGATCTATACTAGTCTCTCATCCGTTGTTTAGGAACTGATTCTATGAGTAAAAACAACACGGTGCGCAGCGTGTAGACAAGTAGGCGACAAATTTTTGTTTGTGATAGACCTTCCCACCAGACATCACTCAGCAGTCGGCAAGAATTTCTGGCAGCAAGGGTCAGCGCTGCGCAAGGGAAATTTAGGGGAGGGAAAAGTTCCAGAACGAGAGGAAGGAGTAGGATGCAGTTATGAAATGATTACAAAAAACATCAACGGGTGAAAAAGGACAGTCCTCACAGTATTAGATATAGACCGCAATGAATGCAAGATTTGTTTTAGGCCTATAGTGTTAATCAATGGGCACTGCACCCTTCTCTTCATAAGCTCATTCTTCTTTGCTGTGGCCTACTAGAAGTAGAATCCTGCTCTCCTCTTGCTTTGTCTTTACTTACACTGCTGTCCCTAAGGCCTATTGCACTTAAAAATAACGAGTTTATACTTTGTCAATGAAATCAGTTTCTTTTTATTGAATAATCATTTTTCCTTTTGTTTGCATTTTTGTTTAATGAGCAAAATCTAGTAGCTGCCATTCTTTAATTCTTTGAATTTTTTTATAATTAATAAATTTCAGTTGCAACATACAGCACTCTCAAGTTATAATTTTCATTATTTTAATTAAAAAAGAAATAACAGATTCATATTACATGTATTATTTGTAAATGCATACCCCATTGTTTCGCATCAGCTCTGCTTACATGTCTCTGTTTTAATTCCTAAAATTATAGAATTTTTACTTCAGTCAGTTTAATTTTAAATTGGATTTTAATTGTGGTGTTAGAAAGTTCTTTTGTTACCACTCTTATCTAGGCCCAACCCTGTTCATTAAGCCACTGGCCAGCTTTTTTCCCCCTTAAGAGTCAACACCCACCAGAGCCATGCAGTAAGGGACAGACCGTAACAGCCAGTCATCACTTGATAGGACAGTCTACTTCCATTCACAATCGCACCGGACCCACAAGCCAGCACAATCCGTGTCATATGTAATACATCCTGTGTATTACAGCCCTGTCATAAAACTTGGCTTGTGTCGGCTCGGATGCCATCTTGTATTGCTCCTAGATTCAGAACTTTATACTCAAATTTCTAAAAAATGCCAGGCCTGAAATGCAAAAAGTCATTACATTTTGCCTAGGCTATTGCTAAGACATGTTTTAAATAAAAAATAATTATGAATCTAAGTTTAGTTATTGAAAAACAAGTAAATTCAATCAGGCGTGTAATTCTCAGTACACATCTACCTTGGTCACTGACCTAGATCTAGCTATCTGTCAGTAGTGTTCACGTGATGAGCGGTCAGGCGCTAGAGTCGATTGACCATGACCTTTGATCCCAACATCACAAGCATCGGCTGACCATGAATGCGCATATCAGAATTCGAATGATGACTGGCTTTTACAGGCTCTCCGTTACAGCAGGGCCCTGGTCTGTGCGAAGCCTAAAAAATTATTTTTTACACTATGCAGCCAAATTCTAATCTATATTTTTAGATATAACCGACACTGAGTCAAAGGATGTGTGTGATACTGTAGGCTTTGGACACACGGCATGAGGGTATGTCTGTGTGTGTGCTTTTGCAAAAGGTGTTGGGGAATGTCAGGGGTGCGCCCTTTTAGTCGCTCGATGACTCAAGATCGGGGCGTGCCATGCCAAAAAACTGCCTGGGGTTGGGATATGCCGTGCCTCGGATCGAGATTTGCAGTGCCCACGGCACCCTGAGCCACAGAATCCATACTTGACGGGTAGTAAAATATCGATTAGACCCCAGCAGGACCATACTGAGAGAGAATCCATTAAAATGTGGATGTTGTTATTATGGCCTGAGGATTGTGGGTATGTTGCAGCATTTTACAAAACCTCTCTCTGCTCTGCAGGTGGCTCATTACAGTTTGATAAATTTGTTCTAGTTTCTGTGTTGTGAGGGAATGTAATTTCATTGCTTTTATGTATAATTTTTAGTGTTTGAAAATGATCCAGTTGTATAGGTGTATAGGACAATCTAGTATGATTTAATGTGTTCATCTCAGAGTTCATTGCTAAAACTGCCCCAGTTAATGTATACTGTGACCGATAGTAGTACATTATGCCACACCTCCATTTTATTAGAACAACACAATAGACATCCTATGAAATCAGATAAAATTATGGCATAATCATTGTAAGAACATCAATAACTAGTTTATGGTAAAGTCAACTTTGTCCTACTGTATTGAACTTTTTATTTTTTAACTGGTAGCAAATATAGTCATTTCTATATTGGTGGCCAAAAAGAAATGTATCATCAAACCTTTAATATTTTTCTCATGGTTATAGTCTAACCTTAAGTCCTTTTTTTTTCTTTTTTTTTTGGCGCAATAGATTACTTACAGCCTTTTGTCAATAAATGCCTTTTTCATTGAGACTTTAAAACTCATGTGGAAATGCAAGGTCCAGAGTCGGACATAAGAAATTAGGAAATACAGATTAAAATGCAATTTATTATACATGCACTAGTTTTTAAACATATGTGCAAACCAAAAGATTTCATTATGGAGGAGGGTGATAAGAAGTATCAAACTGTACAGCGCCGAGTTGCATATAACTTTTGTAAATTTTCTTTGACTAAGATTTCAAAAAATTTTTGTTAATGTAAGGCTGAATAATGCATGCATGTAATTTCTGCACAATGAAAATTTTGAAAAATAAATTTGATTTTGTTAATTTAAGAAAGATGTTGTATATTTTTTAAAGGAAATGGAGAGATAATTATTTTTTTTCCATAATGAACAATCAAACCAAATGCTTTTTTTTTTTAGTGCAGTGTTGGAACAGTATGAGAAACTTTTTCCAAAGATGAGATCAAAACTTATATCACAGTCAACAGCCTTGATCCTATTGCTTTATTACTTTCATAATTCATACTATTGGGACAATGGTCACTCATGCTTGTGGTAACTCATCACTGGTGGTTATATGATGACTTTGGCACTCATATTATCAAGGGCTTTTCGTAGAAAGATCAAATTGTGTTTTGGTGAATCTTGTCAGCTCTACCACCCTTGACACTGTGACTGAGGGGGTTTCTTTTTGGGTAAAAAAAAAGGTTTGAGGTCAGCCTTATATGTACCGCCTGATCAATCAATCAAACTATCTTAGACCACCTGAATAGTCTAATTTATTTAATTTTTCTTCCATTGCATAATTTTTTTTTAAACTAAAATATTTCAATTTGTAAAGCTAATACCTCGAGCTTGTTTAATTTGAACGGACTTCTTTGTTAATGAATATGTTGTGCTTTCAGCTCAGGCTTTCAGTGTAAACATCAACAGCAATAAAGCTGTTTTAACTGTTTGAAAAATGTGATGTATTGTGATGTGTGCAAACTTCATTTGAAGAGCTATGACAACCAATTCAATTTCATTGTATCATCAATATATGTAAGGAATGTGCTATTTTATCAAGGAAAAAGAGAATTTGGATTTTAAAATGTCTCAAAGCCAGGGCTAATGAGGCGTATGTGATAGGTTTGAATTTGAAAACAGGCATTTGAAAGTGAAGTAAATGTATCTTATTCTTAATATTTAAAAATATATATTTAATTAGTATATCTCCAGCTGACACTGATATTAGTGATTAATTTGATGCATTTTTTACCCCTGAGAAGCAAAGGGAAATGCTTTGTTCTAACTGATAAAAAAACACCTTAAAATTTGATATAGGCATCTTGCGACTTTTTTGAAATAGCACCAAGCATATGTGATTACCTAAAATAATGATGTAAATGGACTACATTATAGTAAAGCTATTTGTTTTTCAAAGACCAAAGAAGGAGGAACAAAACAATTTAATTAGAAAAAGTGGTATGAAAAACTGTTTTTAATCTGACTGCAGATGTGAGACAGTGTTGTGTAAAGGGGAGGAGCTTGATGTTTGCACTAAGCTCTTATAAGGAAGACAGATTGAAAATCTAACAAAACAAACATTCCTTTTTTTGCTCGACAAATTTTGGGGACATGTGCAATCAAGGGGTTTTAAAGTTTGTGATGATAATATCTTAAGGTGTGGTTGGCAATTTTTTTTCTTAAACGGGTTCACATAAAATTGTCAGAAAATACAATTTCTACGAGTGCAGAGGTGCGATTTATTTTGAGTCTTTTATGTATGGTTGTATGCAACGTTACACTGTAAGCTTTTTTCGTTTCATTGTATGATTCCACAATAAAACTGTTTCACAACTTCTAGTCAGCGCTAGTATTCAATTCAAAAATTTCTTTTTGTGGGTGTGTATATTACTATATATGTTTGATACTTCAATAAAATTTATATTTTAGAAAGGTTGATCTTTCAGTGAAAAATCTGATGCTAACAACAACAACAACATTAAAAACGTCTACCCTAGGTTAAAAGATGAGTTCTTGTGCTTATTACCAACTTAAAAATGACTTGCAACTTATTCTGATGAATTAAAATTTAACTCGCATTCAAAACCTGATGCAAAAAAATTTCTTTTTCTCTTCCGCTTATTACTTTCAGCAAATCATACTTATCCCTCCATTGAGATTAGTGGGTGTTCAGTATTATTCTTAATTGTTTAGAGGTTTAAATATTAATTTTTTACGGCCAATTGCCATTTTTAACTCTGCTTGAAAAGTGATTAAAAATCAATTGTGAAAAGTAATAGAAAATGTCTATGATACTAGTATCCATAGTGCAGGATCAAAATGAAAACAAACATGAGTTCAGATAATTTTGAACAAAATGAAAAAGACTTTCTGTATTTGCAGAAATATTCAAATCCTTGGAAGCTCTTTGACATAAAATTTTTACGCAAAATGCATAACGCTTGTACAAGTTGAAGTCACAAACTTGACATAGGAGACTAAAAAAAGGAAATCAAGGTTTTATTATATGACTATCTTTAATTGATTTTTTTTTTTCATTTTCAACATGGAATTAGTGGGGCATAGTTATAATGTATGTAAAGCAATGAATCCTTTGATCATGGGGAAAAACATATATATGTATTTATTCAACTCAGTTCACGAGCTTATTTAAAAAGCAAAGCATTTTCAAAATGAATGGCTACAAAAATAAAAAAAAGAATCGTATTGACATTTAAATCATTTGTCATTTTATGTATCACAAAATAATTTGGTTCTAAAATCCAAGATTTAATATTTCAGTAATATGTAAATCTTCTCACCAACAGGTATTAACATTAAGGGTTGTTAATTCTACAAGTTCCATTTTATGAGAAAATCACGAGTAAACAGAGAGCTTAATGATTCTCTAGTAAACCAAATATTTCAAGCAGTAACTCACTGTCCCAATCCCCACTGAAATAATACTACAAAATAGGGAGTATTTTATACTGACTTGAGAATTCTAAACGTTTGTGTGACTGTGCTTTGAAATACCAGAATAATCATCCTATACTATAAAAGTAAATTACATTATAAACCCAAAGAGGAACAAAATCATTTGAAATAATGAATGAACTTTGTTTAAATAAAAGGAGTTTTTCAATTTTGATGATCTAGCTAAATGAGTGTGCTCCTATGAAAAATTAAAAACAACCATAAAAGCTAGAAGCCTTAGTCACAGGTGACAAGCCTACCTCAGTCAAAATTCACTAAGTTTAGGAGTAACAAGATTTACATTCATTATTAAAGTGATCATTTCCAATCAAATCTTCAAAAAAAAAAAAAAAAAAAACCCAGATTTTTAATTTTCTCAGCTATAAACAAACACAGCTTTGATTCCTCTATTTCCAACATGCTATTTTGAACTTTTTAAAAAAAAAGTACTCATAAAAAATAAAGACTTATATAGCAGAACTAAGAATCCCTCAAAATAGCAATTTTTTAACTTTTTGCCCTCATTTTTTTTTTCAACTCTACAAGTTTTGTTTCAGTATCTCTTCTTTTTGGAAATGTTCTTTACAATGGAATATTTTATATTTGCAGTACTTGTTTCCTTTATGATATTTTAATTTAAAATATTAAACTTTTTTTTGGCATCAATTAATTCTTTTAACAATAAGTAAAACTTGTCACAAGAAAAATGTACTTTATAAAAGGAAAAAAAAAGAACTTGGACTTGCTAACATGATGAAAAAAAGTTTTTCACAAAACTGAAGTTATTCAAAAATATATCTGAAATCTAATAGATTTTACTAAAAAAATAATTTAGGACCAACCATACCATCATTTGCCACAAGTTGAGGACAATTTTCCAATGTTGGCATAAAATTAAAAAAATGTTTTTCAAAGAATAGGAATTCAAATTATGTTTTGTCACAAAGATTCTATGCTTGAAAGAGTTTGTTCATATTCTTAGGCTGTCTGTGATAACAAGAAAAAAACCCTAAGATAGTGCATTGCCACTATATATTGAGAATACGACTTCAGCTGTCTTTATAAAGGATCACTTCTTTTTCCAGCAAACAGTTGTCTTTAGTTTGATAACGCAATTTGTGACATCAATATATTTTAATGTCAAAGTCATCATGTCTGATTTAATATAAATTTGAAACTTTTGTGAGAACTTTTTACCCTAAAAAATATTTGAAAAAGGAAAAAAAAATATTACTAAGTTATCTGACAAAGTAATGAATTTCACATAAAAATAAATAAATATTAATACTGAAAATTTTAGATACATTAAATTAAATCACATAATTTGTTAAATTTATACACCACCAGAAAGTTTTTAATTGGCTTGTTGATCTACTCTATCTGCGAGTCAAGCCATGCATAAAGAAAGCCAAGGAGACAAATTAAATCAACAGTTTCCATGCATTGCAAAAAAATATGAGACACTTCAGGTCTACAAACTTGCATTTGTGAAAAACTACACTGAATAAGCTGAGCTCCCTACTGATTATTTAGCAGCAGAGTTTGAATGATTATTATAAAATAAATGAATAATAGAAGATCTGGTATTTCAAACAGTTTTTGTCTTATAACTGGTTCTGGGTAGGAGATGGGGGTGTCAGATGATGCAAATCTCACCCTTCAGACCCTCATGCAACATGCATAATACTACAATCTTAAAGTAAAATTTCGAAATGGCTTAGAACACATTACTCATTAGAATAAAAGTTGAACTATGCATTTTGTTTCTAAGTAACTATTGTTAGATCTATCCTCTTAATTAGTTTACTATTTCAATACTCATTTCTTCTTTACTTTAGTATCATTTTAATGAATAACATCTTTGAATATGTTGATTTTAACCTTCATTTGACTTATCAGTTATTGACGACACAACAGTGCGCCAACAAGATATCATTGATAGTGATACTTTGCGATAGAGCTCAAAACATAACCAATGTGGGTCACACAGCCAGAGCTGTGAAATCAATCACAAAGAATGACTGAATGAGTATGAATAAGAGAAATTGATTAAAGAGCAAAAAAACCCAGTCAAATTTGTTTCCAAGCTTCTTTAAATACAAGAAAATTATATTCTGAAATAAAAATAGAGAAATCTTAGAAACAAATAACTGGCCACTTGACTAGGTTATTGAACTGACCACTTCATTCAAGTCAAAGAACACTACCTGCAAGAATTCGAACTAGTGATAAGCAAGCAAAATATCTTTCCTGCCTCTATGTGATCTGAATTGAATGAGCCATACATTTAATCAGTCAAAATCTTGCTGATACCTAAGTCATAATCTCATGTATGAAATTAAAAATTTTACACACATTTTTTTTTTCTTCTAGACCAGAATAGTCTTAAATATCTTAATTTATGTAAAATAAAGCACTAAAATAGATTCATATTACCATGAAAATTAAATATGTTCGATAAAGTCATCGGGTAATGAGACCATGAACATTGGATACCATCCCAAAATTAGTGAAAAAAAAACTTTCTGTGACTGCCTGGCCAGTTTAACTGACACTCTATCACACTTTGTGAGGGTCAATCATATAATATAATGTTCATTAAAAATCAAAATAAAATTCATCCTCACAGAATTAGCTATTTCTTTCAAGGATACTGAGACAAGGTCATTTAATTATTTAGGTACCTCTAAGTCAATATGAAAATATGAATTCTCCATTATTGGAAAAATTTGCAGTACTAGATCAAAACCTGTATTAAAATATGATGAAAGGTGTCCTTAACTCAGAGAACACCTAGCCATCTTATGCTTAGCTGAGGTTTGCACCTAAAAATTTATTTACTGATTTTTTGCTGCATTTTAGGCCTTTCAACAACTGATAGACTCACATGGAAAGATAAGCAGCTAGAAAATATGTTCCGCATAAAAAAAAGTTCCCTAACACATGAAGACAGTTTAAAATTTTTAGTACTGAGAGAGATACACCCGTAACATGTTATATAATTATGTAATGCATAGAGCCATGGTGAACACTTTAAATGAAAACATCCCAAACCAATGATACAGATTTTTTTGCATACTTTTCAATTTTCAAAGAGCTTTTGCACTACATTTAGCAAATTATAAGGTTAATTAAAAATGAGAGTTGAACATAGTCATAGTTTTGGCTATAATTTTACTTGTGAATCCAAGATTGAAAATTTGTAGGATAAATGTAGGCTAGGCCTTCTAGGTGCCAACCCTCTTATGAGTGACTATCAAAATGACAATAGCAGAGCACGAGAGTGGAAGAAGAATATGACAACTTGTGCTGCAAATGTTGCAACTTCTCTACAACAGTTGTGACCTCTGATCACTGGTCTTTGGTCTATTAACTTAATCTGCTTGTCATATTGCTGTCTATAAGCTTGTATTGTAAGTTCATGAAGCTCATGCTTTAGGAAGACTTTGTAAGATCATTTGGACTCTATGTACTCTTGCTGACTTGAGAAACTTGAAAAGGTCAGGTAAGAATGTATGACCAGAGGACAAAAGGTGGGCAGTTTTGGCAAGAAAAGTGCAGGGGTGAAGAAAGAGTGTTTCAAGTAACATTTTATAAGAAAACAATCCCATCAAAACCCAAAAACAAAAAGGATTTGAAAAATTTCTGATGTTCCTTTCCACTTTAATTCAGTTTGAACAAAAATGTACCCCAGTATTTGGTAAATTGCCAAGCTTGTAGCAAAATATGATTACATAAGAACATACTTGCTTGCTCGATAAGGATAAGTTAAGCAGCACAAAATGACTATGCCATTTTTTTAGGTTCACTCTAAAAAAAAAACATGTGAAGTTGATGATAAAAAAAAATTGGGAAAAGTAAAAAGAAAAAAAAAATGATTTGAAGCAGCCCACATTGAACAAACCTTTTATATCATTATCCAACAAACTTCTAGACAACTGAAAGGAATTGCCTTTTGGCTTATCCCTCATTAAGGAAAGACAATGAGTTCCAAAATCTCAGATTAATTTTGGGTCATAAAGATCAAATTAAAAAGCAAAACACTAATAAGCTTTCTGAGCATTTTAGATTGAACAAAAAAATCACAATAGAATATCTGAAAAATTCTCTATTTCATATCTTGTAATAGAGAATTCTTAATAACACAGAACAAAGTACGATAAAACTGAAAGATAATAGAGCTGACTTTGCTATAAATATACTGTGGCAAACAAGCAGTAAGTGAATGCTCAAATAAATAGTTTAAAATTTTTGGTTTTCAGTTGCTTAGTCAAGTCACCGTCTTTTCTTCTTTCTGCCACCTTTCCTGCCGGAAGAGGCTGTGCCTGCTCCAGCCATGCCTGATCCAGGTGTAGTCCAAGCTCTGTCAGCAGATGCAGGTCTTCCCCATGCTGTGTGATCACCATCTCCTGCATTAGACTTGTTGAACAGTCGGTTGATGATATCCTCAAGGTTTGCATCACTGAAAAATTTGTAGCATCATAATATTTTAGAAAAAAAAATTAAGCTAAGAAAGCAGGAATTCATTAGGGTGGGGGGGTGGTGCAAAACAAAGACACAAGCAATGAGAAATGAGTGTTTAAAATATTTTCTTCAAAATATCAAATCATTTCTGACTGACTTGCCTGCTGCCGACACCTGCAGCCATCTAAGCCGCAATTAGGTAAAATATCTATATCTATTCTAAGGAAAGGTTGAAATTAATTTTAAATCATTGATTGATTTCACATCACAGGAATTAGATTTTCTTCTTTAGACAACAGATGTTCAACAATATGTATAATTATGTTATTTTCATTATATGGGATTGTTATCATAGAATTCAATAAAATTCCAAAGAATCTGATCTGTCATTGTCTTTTCTAATATGCCAGGAGAAATATATTAGGATATCAACCATATATATGAATATGAATATGAAGACATTTACCAAGAGTGGACAATGTCACAGATCCCAATGAATAAACCACTCACTTTCTTCAAAACTTATCTATTCCCAGTCAGAAATATCTGGAGTCATTTACAGTGTGAGTTACCTCTAAAGGGTTACTAATTCCTTAAGTGAACCTTACTTTGAAGCATGGTGCTTGTTCTTTCTATTGCCATCAGTTGCTATCCTATACATCACACCATGAGCATTGGCTTTCATGTGTTTAAAACATTCTCTCTGAAAACAGAAGATAAATACTCATTTTAGAATGTATTGTAAAAAAATTCTAAAGTTAACGGGAATGTACCTGAATCATCTGTAGTTTCATTTTCTCCATTACAAGGCACGAAATGTATCAAAATTGTCAGCTCTGATACTTAAAGCATCACTGAAAACATAACTATAATCTAAGTCCTATTTCAGCTTTTCACCTTGGGTGTTTAAAAATTCTGACAATCCAATTGCTTATTTCCCTCAGGAGCATTCAATTATCTTCATTACATTGTGATAAAAACCCTGAAAATTTGAAAATTGGATCAAAAGGCAAGTATCACAAATCAAATTATAAACGGAAAAAAAGAATAAAATGGAAACTTTGGATGAGAAATATATACCAAATGAAACAAAATGTTTGGAACACATTTCTTGAGTAAACAGCTCTGAAAATCATCTGTATCCTTGACTTACATGGCACTTCATCCACTCTGTGATATCATAGACACGTCCCTCCATCAATGCATAGTAGTGCCAGTAGAATCCTAACATAGTGGACTCTGCCCATACATCACCCTGAAAATAAAAAAAAAAGCACTCATCATCAGTAGAGGAAAAATCTATTAAAACTTTTCTTTGTACAGACATAATGATCATACGAATAAAGCAGTTCACACAATTAAATCATTTGAAAAAAAAAAAACAAAAGGAAAAGAAAGAGATAGGCGTCAGTTACTAAGCAAAGGACATTAAAACATTTACCCAGACACCTGTTAAAAGATTTAGTTTTATTAGCAAACTGATGTTATTGCTCAATTCAAATGTATAAAATCAGATGAAATGAGCAGATATTTGTTTTGCTGTGTGCATTATCAACTGAGATTACACTTGACACAGACCAATGTAGCAATATATATATGTTTGTATGTATGTATGTATGTATGAATGTATGTATGTATCTATGTGTGTATATGTGTGTGTGTGTGTGTCTTGCCACTGATTCTTGCGAGTAGGAGGTAAAAAATTTGAAATTGGAAAAATAACATTAGGTAGATAAATCTTATTGGCCTATTTTAATTGGCAAAAGTGAAAAATCTTTCATTTCTTTCCTGATTTATGATTATCATGCAGTTTTCACAAATTAGATATTTTGGTCCAAATAATATATTTATACAAAGGGTGAAACATAATGGATGTGAAGAAATCTGTAGTTCACTTCTGAATACAGAAAAACTTCTTTTAATTGTAGGAAAATAAAGTCAAAATAAAGCTGTGAACTTTGTTCAGAGGTTACTTTTCTAAGAGATAAAATACAAATGCCTCTGAATTAAGGTTTAAAAAAAAAAGAATGGCCTCTGTTTAGGGTGCCTTAGTTAAGGTTCTAGTTTACACATATCAAAAGTTTACTTTGATGCATATTCATTGGCAATTTGTTTACTTCTTTCACTGAAACTACTGGTTAGAGGATATATTTATTAGGCTTTATAGTTTCATCCCATTAAAACATAAATGTGTTTGAGAAGGCATTAAAAACTGAGATAGAGAGTAGGAAACAAAAGTGATATGCAATTAATTTTAATCAGAGTTAGTGGCAAAACTGCTTACCTCCTTGGCTTGATGGTGTGTGTGGCAGCCCTCACAAAATCTGGCACTGTAGAATGGTCTATCTACAGGAACTCGACGGTGTTTACCTTCACAGGTATCACAACGCATGATGTTAGCAGCCTGAGGAAACAAAACACATACTGGATGATTGGAGGAATGTTTGACATAACTTGTCCATTTGAAGGTGATTTCAGAATTTTGCTACTAAAGTAAACCACTGTTTAATCTAGAAGGTTTTTCCCACAATACATGACTAAACCATAATCTGAGAGCAAATAGATGATGGACCCTGTAGCTATAGAAATAAGTAAAGAGTTAGCAGGAGAGAATTGGATGGTGAGTACGATTTTCAAATAAAAAAAAAGGATGCAAACTTAGGTTTTTCCTTTTAGCTTTTTTTTCAGTCCTGATCACATTGTCTTGGTAGAGATGAAAAGAAATGTTAATTAAAATTTTTTTTGGACTATTTTTATCAAACAAATTTTGAAATTTTGAAAACAATTTTGAAGCTATAGCGTATGATCCATGCTTTGATATTAATTCAACGTTTTAACTCAAACATGCTGGGTTGAATACTGTGATCACAAGTGAATAGAGAAGAGTTATTACTTGGCACAGGGTGGTTCTACAAGCTCAAGTTTCCCATTGCTTGGGAGTGGAATTTGAAAATGTTACATTGAAATTTTTCATGAATTTTGGAGATTTTTTTTTATGCCTTTGATATATCTTAAGCTGTCTATTTTTGCAGTTTCAATTCAAGAACAATTGTTTCAGTACATATCTATATAGACCCTAGATACAAAGTCTTTTAGTTTGACAAGCAAAACTAATATTCTACAGCTCGAGCTTCTCAACAAAGTAGTGGAAGAAAGCGAAAACAAAGGACTTGAACTAAACAGCAAGAAAACAGAATCAATGATAATAACGAGGAAAACATCAATACCAAAATGCGAAATCAAGATCAAAGAAAACACCATAAAACAAGCCAACTCATTCAAATACCTTGGAACACAGATAACATCAGATGGTAGGAACCACCAAGAGATAAAAAGTAGAATTGCTCAAGCTAAAGCCTCATTCCAGCAAATGAAATCCATTATGACAAACATAAAGATGTCAATAGTAGTGAGAAAAAGAATTCTAGAGGCATTTATAGAACCGGTGCTACTCTATGGGTGTGAGGCATGGACAATTGATGAGCGAATGAAAAGATCCTTGGAGACAACAGAGATGTGGTTTTTAAGAAGAGTGATGAGAATACCATGGACAGCGAAGAAAACAAATGAAGAAGTCTTAACAGAATCACAAACCACAAGACAATTAATGACCAAAATCCGAAAAAGACAAGCAAAATTTGTTGGTCATGTCATAAGAAGAAACCAACTAGAACACTTGGTGACAACAGGAAAATTTGATGGAAAGAGAGGCAGAGGAAGACCAAGAGAAAAGATGTTGGACAGCCTGGCGGACTGGATGAACATTGGAAAACCATCCGAGATGATCAGAGAGATGAGCTGTAGAGTTGGTTGGAGGTCCTTGATCGCCCACGCCAGCCGGCATGGCACCTGAAGAAGAAGAAGCTTGTAATGAGAGATAACACTAAAAATAATTTATAATTTTAGAGGCATTTATTTGACAGCAGGCAATAAGAGACCAGGATAGGATAATGCAAAGTTTTATTAAGTTTGAAAAGCTTACCTCCTGTATTTTTGTCTGAAGTTTTGTGAGCATGTCAGCAAATTCTCTCTAAAAAAAGGGGGGAAAGATAAAGAGATTACTATATATTCAAATTTACCTTATTATGAATTTAATGCATAGATTAAAAGAATTTTATAAGAAAGAATGAGGTTCTTCTCCATGCATCACAAAGGATTTTAACCATTATCAAAAACAAAGAAGAAAAAAAAAAACGGGTCTGGGCCTTGTTACAAATTTAAAAAAATTAAATCCTCTATTTCTTTATATTAAAAACACTTGTAAAAGCCTGGCGTAATGCTATGAAATTTTCTAAATTACATTTTCATGACTACTTTGAGCAGCCAAATAAATCTTTAAATGCATTAGACAATATGTCTATCAATGTGTGTGAAACTTCTGTATAAATTAAGATAAATTTCAAAATTTTCATGAACATTTTCTTTCCACCATGATGCCACAATGAAAGTCTCACTAACATGAAACCCCCAAAAATGATGTCCAAATTTTCTATGCCGTTACAATCAGTCAAAACTTTAAAGAAATAAGAACATGATGCACTATAAAGGGTTTGACCATTGTTTTAATGTTAAGTCCAGACTTCATCAGTTCCTAGTTAAACAATCTGAACATGTAATAAGGATCTAAGAGTAAGTTTTATTGATTTCAAATGTCCACAAGACAAAATTTTATGAAAACTAATTCAGCTCTTTTTTCATACAAACACCATATTAAATTTACAAATAATTGAATGCTCAGGCCAGATTACCATAGCTTCTGCTTCTAACTCCTCCTGTGTATGGCTGTCATATTGCTTCCTTTTACTCTGGTGAAAACAAAAATGGAAAGACATTGAAAATGAAATTCAATGATGAAGAGTGTGAATCAAGCCTTAAATTTTTAAAGATAACTTGACAAATTCAATGCTATAAACTTTTTGAGAAAAGATCTTTTTTTTCTTTCCAATAATATACTTCTGGATAGAACACATTTTCTCATCCTTATTTAAACTGGTGAGCACATTATATTCCTCTATTGAAGTTCCCCTCAACAGAGGAACTTGTACATTCAGTTGGACGGTCAGGAACTGCAGTATAAAGTTTCTCATTGCTATACCATTACAATATTTATCTGATATTTGGAAGTGCCAGTTTTAATTTCCTGCATCAGCTCATTGGGAATGAGGTTACAATTCCTCTGGACTTTGCTTCCAAGAATTTTTAAAGAATGCAGATTTCATACATTGGTAAGTGGCCATTAAACAACCCCCAGTAAATGTAGCATGCCTTTATTATCTTCAACAATAATTACAACAAGTGATTTTTGTTTTAAAATTTATTATGAAGACTATTTCATTTACATATGAATCATGTCATTTTTTGGTTGTTGAACCAAAAAATTTGTCAAAAAAAAAAGTTACTCTCACTCCAGTACCACCAAGCAAAAACACTGCTATGATTTTAATTAGATTCAGTGAGATTTTCTATGAAATATTTCTCTTGTAAAGAGGGAACTCTTTTGCGAAAATATGCAGCAACTTAACAAAATCAAGTTAAGTTCCTGCTAAATTTTCTTTTACAATATTATTAACAGTTTCTCCAAAAAATATCAACAAGAAGTTTAGAAAATGAAATAAAAGAAAACTACTAGAGAAAAAAAAAACTGGAATGACATATTGAGGTAAAAATTGTAAACCAGCAATGGTAACATCCATCACAAGGGCACAAGCTAAACTAGCTGTCAACTTACAGGTTCTCCAATCATTTCAAATGCATGGCCTAAAACCTTGAAAGCCTCCTCTGCTCCTGGTTCTTGGTTCTGAAGTAAAGATATAAAGACATTTTTAACTTTGAGGTACTTAATGTAACTGAGATAAAAATGGAAATTTAGATAGTACTTAGCCCATTGAAGTCCCGAAAGAGCTTTATAAAATATGACGTTATCAAGCTGGAGGGTGGTTGCAAAGATCAAGGCTTGTAACAGCCAGAGCATGCAATCATATTTTCAAGAATCAAATTAACATTACTTTCCAGACATATAAAATAGGAACTTGGATTCAAGCATCTTTTATCAAGATTAAATTACTACAAATGTCAGAAGAAATGAAAATTATGTACACTTTCAATTGAAATAATCATAAGTTTTTTTGTTTTTTTTTTCATTTCCAAACCTCTCTGAGATTCAGAATGTTTGACTCTGTACTTAGTAAATTGGCAAATTAAATATCTAGTACTAATGTTCACAAAAAATCAGCAGATGCTCTGCATGGACTCAAAAATAAAAATAATGTAGAAAAAAATGATAGCTAAAAAAAAGTGCAATAGTATTGTAGAAATATCAAAATGGGTGAACTGCTAAATAAGTAGATAAAAAAGAGAAATGTTTAAATCTACAATTAATAAATGCACTTCCAATGAAATAAAGTACAAATTACCTTATCTGGATGAACTAGAACAGCCTGTTTTCTATAATATTTCTTAATTTCTTCATCAGTAGAATCAGCACGGAGACCAAGTATACTGAAAAAAAATAATCTATATTAAAAATTCATCTTTATACTTTCACCTTTCTGAAAAGCATGAACATCCTGGTCCAAACATGTGCGCATGAGAGTTGGAAGACTCTCATGCGCACAATATTATATATTGTCAATATTTGACAATATTATATATTGTCAAATATTAATAATTTGACAATATTAATATTGTCAAATTAATATGACAAAATTTTACTATTACATTCTATAATGATCCTATAAAAAAAATTATCCTGTTTCAAAATTTTAGAAAAATGTCCATCAGTTTTCATAAGTTGAAATTTGCAGATACCCAAAACCCTTATAATGTATACATGTTTTCTCTTTAAGTCTTACCTTAAATCTTAATCTTGTGCAAAATCACTTCTGTCAGCTCAAAAGAAGTGGTCTTGAAGCTTCTCCAAACTTAAAATTCAAGATAGACTCACCATAGCTAAAATGCAATTTTTTTTTTTTTTTATATTATTTACACTGAGACAAGACACAGAGGAACAAACCTATAAGGATCCTTTCCTTTGCAAGCCAAAAGTCTTTTCATCGCCTCATCACCTGCAATTGATAGACAATGTTGTGTAAATAAGTCTACCCTCTTGATATTTGCATGATACTAGATCTAAACCAATCTAGAGTATATGATGAAATTTAATTACTTAAGCTTTGGATAAGGATTTACCTGTTGAGGGTAATACTATATTCTCCTCTACTCCCACTCGACGCCTCAGATGTTCACGTGATGACCAACGTCCGCTTTCCTTGGACCCATCTCGTCCTCTTATTAGTTTTGCAACAGACCAGCACTTGCTGAGTAAAAGTAAAACTAGATGAACCGCACTTGTAGCCCTGAGAGTTGGAAAAAAAAAAATGAATGAAATACCTAAAGAGCGAATATTTATCATTAACTATACAACTATTATTCAAATTTATTTAAACTGCTATACCATTATACCAAGTAGTTTTGAATCACTTGACACACTTTGTCTTTAGCTACACTTACAAAAATAGCACAGTTGTAAGACCATAGATGAGGAAGTTCAGCAGCCACACAATCAGCACATTTCCCCAAAGACTCACTTTTTCCCACAGTAAAGACATCAGTTCCTCTATGGAGATTTATGAAAAAATTTTAAAAAAATTAATAAAGAGCAGATATACTAAGTAATTGGAAAAAAACAAACAAAAATTTGAAAGAAAATGTAGAATTCAAAATGTGTCTAAAACAGTTTAAAGGCAACAGAGAAAAAAATGTTGACATAGAGGTATTATTTTTAATATTGTTGTTGTTGATGATGATGATGATGTTATTTTTATTATCACTATTATATTTACTTAGACTGATAATTCTTTTTGTGGCTGAAACAATGAAACATCTTGTGAGATTAGCAATGCCTGTAACAGTCAGTTTTATTTTCTTTAAAGAAGAGCTAAAACCTTTCTTCTTGGTGCATTAGGAGCTTTGAGAAAGAAATTATTGAAGGAAATTGCATACCAAAACTGAAACTGAAACTGAAACAGTAACAGGATCTTAACTTATTAAGTACATGTAGTCTGCTCATCACATAATTTTCTGTTTCTATAATTATAACATGTCTCAATGTTACACCACAATTTCATATGCAGTGTTTGTTAATTATGTGATTGTCCAATAACAGATATTACAGGTTCTGATGTAAGAAGATAATAATCTGCAGTGAAATTGAAATTATTCTTTGCCTTTGGTAAAATCATTTATCTTTCTCCAAAGCACATGCAATATAAGCATAGCTGTAAAACATAGCGAACATGTCTTAGTTATTAAAGATTAAGCAATTGAAAATGAAACTGGGCATGCTGAGCACATTATTAGAATCTGAGCAATTTTTATCCTGCTTTGAAAAGATGGCAAATGTGGACCATCTGCCATCATAATTTCTTCAGTGACCAATAAAAAACAAATCAATATGTGGGTTTGCTAAGTGCAATAAATACAGAGTTCAGAACATTCAATGGACCCTGTTGAGGATCATATGTTCAGCATACAAATAAATTATATCTGGACACAAGATACATTACAAAGATTGATAATAAATATGCAAAGAGCTCTTAAAACGCAAACAGTGTGGAAAAAAATAGAAGAATATGTAGAGGCATATCATACTTTTATGGACAAAGATTTTACAATGAATGCTAAATTTAAAGGTTGAGCTTGATAAATTTTAGAAGAATCATGAGTCTTAAGAGTTTGATAAAGAAGTGTAAATATCAAATATTGCATTGTTTAGTTGAATATCTGTACTGACTTTTTGTCCTGCAGTGATGCAACAATAATCTACATTTTTTCTCTTATTTTACTAAGAATCCACCTTGCGCCTAAGGGGTTAGATTGTCTCATTTTTTTTACTGATCATTGCATTCACTCCTCACTTCTCAGTACTTGGTCAACCCCTCTTTAAATTCTCTGTCCAGAATTTAAGACCTTAAAATGGAAACATCGAACCATTAAGAGGTTGAAAAATTGCGCATTTTTTTTTATTTTCCTTAAAAGAACATAGGTTTATGAGGCAATAAATGCTATATTTTGTTTTCTTGGCAATGCTGTGGGTCTGTGTCTTTATATCAGTCCATTGTTTGTAGCAACACCAAAGAAAAGTAAATTAATTTTGTTCAGACTAATGCATGCTAGATTAATACACTAAACCACCTGAAAATGGGAGACTTAGAATTAGAATTTTTACCCAATTTGCCTGTGTTGAGGTTTTCCAGTAACAAACTAGGTCTGTCTTGCTGATGGTGAGGACCATTTTCTCCCTCAGATGCTCTTTGTCCATTATCTCCTGGCTTCTTCTTGTCTTTCTTGAATCCTCCATTTGTCTGAATTAAGGAAAAAACACAGTATAAGCAACCAGGTAAACCCACTTAGGGGCATGTCATATTTAATAAATAAGAAGTTGTCAACATCATCCATGAGTCAAGCATGCTTTCCGACAGTTAATTTTGGTATTGAATCCTTTAAATCACCTACTATTATATTATTTATAGACACACACGCATGCTTTTGGAACCTTTATCCTCCAAGTATGGTGTTTTAGCTCTCTATTTGGATTTACTACACACATTACAGAGTACATAAGGCTCTATAATGTCTTAAGTAAATGCCTATATAATTAATTTCTACTTTCAGATCTAATTCATTAAAATTCCACGTTTTGGTGATAAAAAAGACATTGAAAAAAAAAATTATTCATAAGCATCAATTTTTATAGGACTCTTCAGTATTTCTGTTACGCTAGAGGAATAAGCATGCAAAAAAGGAGGGAGGTTTTTATCTGTATTTCAAAGGCTATGTGTACACCACCTGCAGCAACAAATATAGACAAAGTTACGTCAAGGCCTTCATTAATAGAAAATAGTTTCCATCTCTGATGATTATGGTCATTTAGAAAAGGCCAAAACAAAATGTTTACTTACTCGACTTCCAGATCGCCTTCCAACTCTGTGTTCTCTCTCATACTTGTGATTTCCATCCATCTGACTGCTACTTGAGCTCCCTCCACAATGTGCAATCTCTTCTGCTGTTTTATTGGTCAACTTGTTAGCATCTCGCAGGTCATTATTGATGTAGTCATGCTGCTTTGCGCTGCTTGATAACTTAGAGGAGATACTACCAGCTGTAGGCTTCCCATTGTTTAGGAGAGTACTGTTGGTCATGGGAATATATGGTTCAGCTGGTCCTAAATTCAGTTTTGCTTTGGGTTCAACTCCAGCCGGTGCTTGAGGTTTGCTTGAACTTTTAGACTGAAATATTCTTTTTGGGTCGAAAAACACATGCTCCTTCCCAGTGGGCACTGATTTTGAGGCAAGCTTTGTTGTATTTTTCGCAGGTTTTGTTGCACCACTTGACATGTTTTTTTGCTCAATATTCCGTCCTTTTGCTGTGGTTTGGGTGTCTGGAGAGGTTGTTAATACAATGTCATCTAAAGCATTGATTGAACTACCTGCACTGCTGCCACTATCTCTTCTGGTCCTTGTTGTGTGGGAGAGACTTTCAGAACTGCTACTCAGGCTAACCCCTGTGTGTTCACTGAAATCATCTAGACCGTAGCGAGATGCAACTTGCCCTTTTGTGTGATCAGATCCTCTGGGCAAAAACTTTGATCCAGATGAAGTACGTCTCATGGGTGGTCGAAAAGCTTTTAAATCTTTTTTCTGGAGTCTAGGTGTAGTTGCTTTGGGATCCTCCATTGTTTGAGAGTCCACTTTCACAGATGCTGGTTGAGAGTTTTTTGGTGTTTTTGCTATGTCTGAGTATGAGGGTTTGGTTTTATCAACTTGAGAAGTTTCTTGATTTACTCCCATTGGTGCTATGTAATTCCTTTCAGGTGCGCAGTTTTCTGGCAATTCCCATCTATCTATTGCTACTTTGTACAACTGTTTACCCTCTTCGATATCTAAACATTGGTCTGCAGGATCAGTTAAGTTGACAGTGGGGCTCTCTATATTGGTACCAAGATCAATATCTAGTTTTGATTT
Source organism: Elysia crispata (assembly GCA_033675545.1). NCBI lineage: Eukaryota > Metazoa > Mollusca > Gastropoda > Plakobranchidae > Elysia > Elysia crispata. Next base: position 110,728 of record JAWDGP010000638.1, read on the forward strand.
ATTAATCTGGGCCTGAGAGAAAATATCTGTATCACTGGAGCATGTGTGTGGTCTAGCTGAGCTATCAGAGTGCTGTCTTTGGACAAGAAATGGGGGAGGAGGTAATCTTGGATCAAATAGTGGAGGGTTGTGAGTGTGGGCCAAGCGATCCGATGAAAACAATTCTGTTGGAGCTGATCTCATCCTTTCACTACTGTAATTTGGGGCATACATTCTGGCTGGTTGGGAACTCCTTCGCAAGAGATCTGAAACTTGGGGAGACATACTTGAGTTGCTGAAGTAGTCGTTTTGTACTGGGCTGTGTGCAGCTGCCACTGGGGACACACTGTCACCGTGGAAACTAATATCAGACATAGGGTGACTAGAAGATATAGGCCCCTGCTCAAAACTCATACGATCTATTCGGTCTTGATGACACCTTCGGGGCAACAGATCTTGATTAGAAAACTGATGTGACGTAAAATGGTGAGGATTTTCTGGCCAAGAGTTTGTACTTTGGTTGTAGCCCCCAAACGGAATCTCTGAGGAGCTGTAGTCATGAACTTGCTGGGCATGAGGTTGAGACAAACACTTGCTATCTGTTAAATCCAGAGAGTTCCAAGTGTACAAATTATGAAAGGGCACCTGTGTTGCACCTGTCACACCACCACTGCCAAACTGGGTCCATTGATCTCCTATCAAATTAGGGGATGTTGATCCATTACTTGGTATTGCCATATTAGGAAGTGGTCCCATCTCAGACAGTTGACGTGAAATTTTATCCAATGGGTCCTCATTGTTGTCCATGTTTTTTTTTCTCAGCACACTGCTAAGGTTAAAACAAACAAAAAAAAACAGAGAGAGAAATCATAAATGTTTCACATAATCTAAGGCATATTTTGTTAATGATTAAGATTGCAAAAACAAAAAAATATTAATTCAGGAATAAAAATAAAAGTAATCTTTGTTTTATCCCATTGGCTATTTTCACTCTTCCTCATCATTTTGCCATGAAAGTGATGAAAAGAAATCATGCAGAGGCAAACAGAGCTTTCTGTTGATTATCAAAAAAAAACAAAATGTGATCACTAGTGAAGAAAATTAAGAGTTGCAGCTTAGAACTATCTTTTTACTCCTGACTAAGTAAATGGTACACAATTGCTAAGTTCACCAGTCACCCGCCATCGGCTCCCAGTAAGCTGATCAGGTCATAAGGTCAACTGCTGGGTGGAACAGGATTCCTGATTTTGAGTTGGGGCGTTTTAGACACACCATTTTTAATGATGGACGTGCATTGGTTGCATCAATGTTAAGGGATGGTGCGAAGTTCTCCCAGTGTTCGGAGAGCCCCAACCACAATCATGAGCTGTGTCTTATTCCTAGACTTCATTTTTGCCTCTTTTTAACAGTCTCTGCTAAATCCTAAATTTTTTTCTCCCTCCTTGTTTTTTTTTTTTAACTTTCTTTAATATCTCCTTCCAAAGTTTAGCATGGATTTTCTTATAACTTTTACAACTTATTTACTTTGCCAATACACACACAATGTTGTGAGCAGAATTTTGAAAAATTGCTTTGTTACGGAGTTATCATCCTTTGAGAATTTTTTCCAAGGGGCATAATCGGTTAAGTAACAAAAATGGTACTATATCTTGACTTTGAAATGGAAATTAGAAATTCTGGTCACAAAATTTCTAAAGCATACTAATACCTTTCAATGGTCGAAATTTGCAGTCATTTCATTGAAAACTGTAGGAACCTTTGAGTTTTAAAAAACATACAAAAAAAATTCAAGATGGCGGCCGTTACCATAGCAACAGTAAGTCTATTTTTATGTGTAAATGATTTTTTCTTCTAATTTTGACACAGGCTATCTTATGTTGAATAATGCACATACAAAACAGCAATAGCGGCAAGTTCATAGATCTTGATTTAAGTTTCCTATCAAGGCCTTTTCCCATGCCCAGAGCTAGCAAATTAAGATTCTTTTTCTTTGTCTTAAGTTTACTGTTTATATATCCTAAACAGTTTCGCAGCTTTTTGTTTCTTGATTCCAGTACCATCATTTTCTCTAGAAGAATTCAGCGAATGCCGATAGTGATCTATCCGAGAAACACATGATGATACGTCTGGTCACCTAAGAAAATAAAGACTTAGTTCTGAACACTTATTATATATTAAGACTACTGTTTAGAGTAAGATCTAATACTAGATCTAGAGTAATTATGATAAACAGTGATAAAATTTAAAATTATTTCGATATTACATTTATTTTTGTTAGACTAGAAAAGCCCATAGTTTTTACAATTGTAGATATAAATAAATTATATTTAAATTTTCAATGCAAGAATTAGGTCTCCAAAGTTGTTACAATATACATGACACATCCTTTTTTCAATGGAATATTTTTTTAAATCATTTAAAATCACATAAAAACTCATTGTGGTCGAAAGTTTCTACGGGAATTCATATTTAATTGTTTTAAATTTTATAAAATAAAATTGGTTTGGAGTAAAAAAATAATCCAACATATATATATATCTTCCGTTTTGGAAATATTCCTTCTGAAACAAGAGCATTGTCGTAATAATAATAATAATAAACTCTAGCATTTTTTTAATTGTGACATGGACATTTTGTAATAATTAAAAAGAATCTTATAATTCATTTACGGTGAAAGTTATTCTTTTATATTGATCAAAATTTGGACTTTGAAATTAATCTAAGCACAACAAGTGTTGATAAAGTAATAATAGAGATATTACAATATAAAATCTGGTGAAAATTATGAATCAAGGTGATGCTGACCATGACTTGAGACTGTAAAAAACTATGTAAGATAAAATGACATCAGCCAAAAACTACAACTTAATGATTGTTTGCAAAAGTTTTTCCACCAACAAGCTTACAAGGCAACACATAAATATATATATATATATACATACATACCGAATATAGCCTGCAGTTATTAAATTCTAGATTTTCCGGCATTTGTCAGAAAGGTGACATCTCTGTATTTTATCAATCTAATCCTTAGGGGCCTAGATCTATATTAATTTACGAATATAGACAGATTTGGCAACTTTTTTTTTACAGTTATTGTGTTAATCCCCAAGCTCTGCTGCCCTCAAATCATTGCTAATACCCAAACCTCATCTTTCCTTTCCTTACCTGAGCTATAGTTTAAAAACTTAAATCGATTTTATCTTCAGTTTGCTTCAAGAAAGATTTAGAAATAGATTTCACAACCTTGTTTCAGCCCCATGGGTCAAATGAAATCACAACTATTTAGGGTACCGTAATGCATGAACAAGATATGCCTTTTCTGTAAGTATTTTCATCTCTCATCAATGCTATCTCTTGTCTAGTATCATGCAGTGGTACACTGACTCAGTTTCTTATTGTGACCTGTATGAACACTTGGCTAGAGCTAGATCTAGATTAAATTTACCCACGTAACTTGCGTAAGTGAGCATTGGAGCAAGGACTGGATTTACGTATTTTTATTTAAACTAGAATGATAAGGATTTATCTCTATCCCACATTATCACCAGATTTAGATCAAGAGGATTTTAGATATAAATCTGGAGCCTAGATCTAGAGAAAACAAGTTTGCAACATTGTCCTTAGCCTAATACGAATGGATCTTTAGAAATATATTTTCAAGAAAGCGTCAAGTCACGGGAAGAGCAATTAGCACAACAAGATTCATGAATGTATTATAAAAAGCATGCCTTATTTCGATACTTCAACAAACAAAGGTGCACGAATCTGTCCCTAGGTTTCTAGAAGAACGCTGAAAAATACCTTCAATTTCAGCTGTGTTTTCTTCCTGAGGATTAGCTGAGCTCACAGAGCAACATTGCAACTCGAAAGTATCGGATTTACTCGTGGCAAACGAGACTTCCGGAAGAATATGAGAGATAATTATGGAGGAGAAATAAGGAAAGGAGGGAGACTAGCAGCCTGATTGAGAAATCAAAATATAATTATTCTTACCTCAATGAAGATAAATAACTTAAGTGATTGCAATGTAATATTCACTCACTGAATACCGTAATAATTATGTAGCTCTCACCCACTGCCCTCATCCCCCCCCTTTTTTTTTCAGAAGGAATTACATTCTAAAAAAGCGCATTGCAAACATGTGATGGATTTCCTGGTTTTATAACCGATCTTACATTTCAATAATCTGAATCTCAACAACATCAAGGGATGTGAATTTATTTTTTCAAAATTGTTAGTTCTTTTAATCTTCATAGTCAGTCAAGCGCTCTACTTAACTGCCAGGCTTTCATTGTTGTATTTCACTTAATGAAAATCTCCATTTCAGTGGTCTTCTAGTTCCTTTTTGCTTTTGTAACCATTTCCCCTTGACCCCCCCCCCTTTTTAAAAAAGGAAAAAAAAAACTCCTTTAAACATTGAGATATGGATAAACATAATTAAGTTTACATAGGTTTTTTCATTGGGGTATCTCGGTGGCTTACTCTGCTGCTGAATTCCAAAGTGTTTTTTCAATATCGATATAAATAGTCGATAGATTTCAGAGAAACAGCTCACTTTTTGACGGATTTCTAGTTCTTGTTTCGTTTTCTCGATTGTGTCCATCCAGATAAGAACCCAACTGTGGACCTCAGTAGGAAAAATTTTCCTTGAATATTTCTAGATCTAGTATTATCTAATCAAGATATATATTCCAGATCATTAGATCTAAGTCTCAATGCTGTATAATAGATCTTGATTTTTTTTCTTTAATCAAGTTCCAATTTAACTTTTTAAAGTTTTATCAAGTCGCCTAGAAATTAGATTAGAATCTAGACCTAGGAAAGAAATTGTGTTCATATTGAACATCTTTTATGCAATCAATTTTTATCCCTCTCCATAGCTGCACCTCATGGGTCGATACCATGAAAATCATTTTGTAACAATTCCTGATCTTAATATCTACAAGAAAACTTACAACTTTGTCATCCCCACAGTTCCTTTTCTTTTACTTTATATGGTTATCAATGATAACGATATTCAATATAATATTTTTTTTTAATTTACCCTATGGGTGGATGTTTACCTGTACAAAATTAAATTTAGATCCAATGAATTCCCTTCTCAGCAAAGAGACATGGGGCTTACAAGTATTAGTATACTAGGTCCTATTTGCCACTTAATGGCCCAATGTATCCATGCTTTTTTACTGCTTTACCACATTATGTTTTTATAGAGTTAAAACGATTTAAAATGTAGGATTGCTTTAAACATATTTATCTTGAAAATCTCAAAAGCTTTGAGCTTTTTTATTTCCAGAATTATTTATGTCTTGTGAAATGTTTTGACTTTGTTTCCTAATAGGTGTGTTTTCTTGTTTCAACAGGAACAATGGCCAGTGATACACCACTCACTCTGTATTTTTCTGACCGCCTAGGCTTTTGGCAAAAAAAATGGGAAACAAATAAAATTGGATTTCACAATGAAGAAGTAAATGAGTAGGTTTTTTTTTTTTAATTTTCTCTTGAACTTGTAGCAACTCGGATCAATAATGAATTAAAAAAATCAAACAAAATGTCTAAGCTCTTTTTTATGCTTTCTATACATGATCAACTGAAAGATGGCAGACTTCATAAATATTCATCAGTCAAAAAACAGTTTGGACTAAAAAATTTTTTAGTGGTTTGGAAATTTGGACAAAATGTATATATTTTGTAATATTTTTGTATAAAAAATATACTTTTAACACTGTTGCAGTGAGATAAATATTAAAAAACTGGATAGAAAAATGAGATGAAAAGCAACTCTTAAGTGCAGATTTTCCCCTTTCTTTCCTCACTGCTTCAAATTTTAAAGTTATAATGCCATCGGAGAGTGATGAGTAACTAATTCATGCTATTTTCACCTTTCAAAATCTTTGAAACTTGTTTTGCTCTAAATACCAACCAACTACTGTGAACTTAAACATGCAATATTTATCTTTTTGGCAGTTGTTAGCTCATTACCTCTCTTTTTCCATCCCCAGAATGCTTGCTAATCATGCAGATAAGTTGATTGGAAGTAACAAACCGCGCAACATATTTGTCCCTCTATGTGGAAAAAGTGTAGACATGAAATGGTGTGTAAAACCCTGTTAAATGTATGCAACAATGGACCTTATGTTTAAAGTTTTTGTATCTGGGTCATTACAAAGCTATCAGTTTTCCAGTATTTATGTTCTGACTTGGTTGCTTTTGATTTAGAAGCTATTTTAGGCCAGTTTTTATGATCAATAGAGTTTTAAAAATGCCTAAATTTGTCAAGTTAAGTACAGCTTGATCTCATTTGAGTTTCACCATTAGGGACACATGTTTAGACTTGCATACTGTTTGTTGGGTCTGAAATAGTGGAATTGATCCTTAAATTAAAGCTTAAATGCCTCACACACAGTCTAAATGAGTGACATGTCATTCATGTTACATTGAAAGATGTTGTTATCTTTAAAAAAATATCATAACTCTGTAAAAAATACTAAATCTCCTTTTTATTTTGAAATTGCAAGAAAAAGGAAAACGTTTCTACTCTCAAAGACCATTTTTCAAAATTTGAAATTTAGGCACCAAACTCATCAGTATTTGTTTCAAGTCAAATGACCTTCCAATTTTTGCATAATTACGTTTTAATTAAGCCTTAGGATTATAGTTTGATCTGATTGCACACGGCGTCGCATAAGCGCTACTTTAGTTGCCGAGGCCCGCACGGTGTCAATGACCTGACCCCATGACCTAGTTGTCAACTCAGGTAGACTTGGGCGGCTCTATGCCTGCGCGGCACTTTATGTTTTTTTTCGATATTTTACTGTAATTTCTAACCACAATAATGATAATCATGTTTTATTTTAAAGTTTGCATTGAAAAATAAATAAAACAGACTATAGACACAAGCAAGAACGAAAACTCTAGCTCAAATACTTTTTTTGTTACATGGCCATAAAAAGTACATTTATTGTAGTATATTAGAAAACAATAGAGTGATTTTTAGAAGGTCGTAACAACTAAACGCAACGTGGAATTTTTTTTAAATTTCACATATAGAACTTATCAGTTTTGAATAAACTACTCACGAAATTTTTTTATGTTAGATGGAATACTTTTTGCACGAGACGGATTTTTTGTACATGTCTCTGTCTTGAGCGAGCTTCATATTACTCAGCTATATATAGAAATAAAGAAAGCAGTCAAGGAACGTTAGAGGCTGAGACAGACGAAGCTAGATCTAAGGATCTAAAGATGCAAGTGACTGCAAAAAAAGAAATAATTAGTATAGAAATGTCAACCACAAACCTAGATTTAGCTCGAGACCGCCAAATAAGAAGAAAGACGTGGAAACATTATAACAGATGGAATGAACAGGGATCGAACCTGCGCCTCGATGCGGCACCCGTCGCCTTGCCGAGACAAGACCAGGCACTTAACCACTGAGCTATCCGCATCTACAAAAAATAGATGCTTCAGAGACAGTGACTTTCATGCTGGCTTGAACAGATTAAGAAGTTGAATCGCTAAGAACTATCAAGTCCATTTAGAACATAAACAAACTAGCCTCTAACGGATCATAGAAAGATGTACATTTGACTGAAACTGAAAGACATAAATGAATATAGAAATAAAGAAAGCAGTCAAAGAACGTTAGAGGCTGAGGCAGACGAAGCTAGATCTAAGGATTTTAAGATGCAAGTGAATGCAAATAAAGAAATAATTAGTATAGAAAAATCAACCACAAACCTAGGTCTAGCTCGAGATTCTTCTGTAAGTTGTCATGTAATTGTCTATTAATGTTTGAATATCTCGTAAAGAGCTGTGTGGGATATAAACTTGTGAATTGTCCTGAATGCGCCATTGAGATCGTTAAAAATTATCTGTATTGTATGTGCTTTGTCTATGAAGAATAGATTGTTTGGTAAGGGTTTGTGTTTGCTTGATGATTGTTTCAGTAAGATCTGTGTAAACGTTCTTTTTCTGTTTAGGTGTTATAGCACAAAGTCTGCCTCAAATTCTGCACAAATCGTTTACACGACGTGTGTGGGGTTCAATTATAATCTAGAATGTTCCATATTTTCATTGACTCAACTCAGGATAATTATCTAGAACTGAATTGGAATGAATAGAATGATGAAAACGAGCATCTATAGACGCGCTTTGAACCCATCTAACGCAACAAAACTTATATCATTTTAATCTAGGGTTTCCGTTGTTTCAGATAAGCATTGAAAAGTGATAATCTAGCGTGTACTTTTTAATTAATTAGCAATTAAACCTAATAGGAGCGAATTCCAGGTAAAATTTTAGATAAAAACATGGACTATGAAAACGCAGTAACCACACTTACAAATATGATGATAGAAATATCAAAGTAACACCGGGTTCCAAATTAGATTTAGAAGAAACTGTTGAAAGTTGAACGATGTCTGTACTATGAGTAGTTCTGAAGATATTGTAAGTTAAAAAAGAGGAATTTTCTAATTCATTACATAAAATTCAGCAGATCTGTGCACTGGCTTGTGCAGACAGCGATTATCTGCAGTCATGGGCGGGCCTGACCCTGACAGTGATTGATGACGTTACCTGAGCCCGGCCCGCTGTAACAATACTTGAGTCGCCTAAGTTCAAACTAGCTTTCGGGCCTATCCCCCCATTGTTCAGAACTAAAATGCAGCTTTTAGGGCGAAATTCTACGCTGTGTGCAATGATTCCTTCAGTTTTTCAAATGGTATGAGCATGTTTACAAGATCTCTAATTTTTAAGGACCTAATAACTAGATCAGTAAGAGTTTTAATTTGACTCTCAGTGACAATGATAGTGGCTCTGGAGCGAATCAGCAATAGTGAAACAAGAATAATTGAAAAGTTATGTCTTTTCATGACAGCTACTTGAGATGGATGAAAGGAAATTTTTTTAGTTAAATATCCCAATATTTTCAACCCAACGGCCCATACATCTTTTTATGATTTCACTTTATTTAAGATCTATTTAAGTGTTCATATTAGAGCAGCAATCTTTCTTTTGGACTTAAGAGATTGCTTCTGTGAGTTCTCTATGGAGCTATTTCTTATATTTTGTTTATTGTGTGCTATGCTTTCTTTTCTATTTTAAAGGCAAATACAGTATAACTAAACAACTTTCAAACCAAAATTATTTTACTTCAGTGAATGACAAAACCAGAGAGATAATATGTCTCAAAACTATTTTCTGATTTTCAAATTACCAGGGCTAAACCAAACTTATTTCAGGTCCTAAATCTTTTTTTTTTCAACAATTGTTTAGTGGATATGATTTTTAAAAATATTTTTGATTATTACCTTCATTTCAAATAAAAGATGAGGCATTTTGTCGGTATGTATTAAGTAAAGCCGATTTTGCATTTTTAAGGTTTGCAGATCAAGGAATTGAAACAGTGGGGGTGGATGTTATCCCTATGGCTCTGGAGCAGTTTTTTACTGACCACAATATGGAATGGGAGGAGGCAAACATGCCTGCACTGGGACCAAATGGCAAACTTCTCTCTGTAAGTAAACTCTGACTTCTGTATCTATTTGACCCCAGCCGTATTCACAGTAACTGTAAAAACCATAAGTGTGGGATATGCAGACATGGCCTCAGGTTTTCTTTCCAAAACTTTCACAAGCAATATTTTTATTTTATTTGGTTGCTCTGAATGGCTTTTTAATAAAAATTTTCTCTGACAGAAGTTAATGATTTATCGTGTGTGCAGCTGTGCCTTTTTAACACTGCCCCGTACAGGCTTTTATTTTTTTAGATAGAGCAGCATTTAAAACCAGTTTCTGACCTCCTCATCCTGTATCTCTCTCTCTCTCTCTCTCTCTCTCTCTCTCTCTCTCTCTCTCTCTCTCTCTCTCTCTCTCTCTCTCTCTCTCTTTCTCTCTCTCTTTCTCTCTCTCTCTCTCTCTCTTTCTCTCTGTCTCTCTCACAAACACATGTAATCAGATCTAAATGTATTGATCTTGCGTAGGCATGTCCAATTTCTGTCTCCGCACCTTCCAAAATCCTAGATCGAGTATCTCGTTATATATAAGGTTTAGAGTTATCTAAAAATAAAATGATTAAATCTTTTGAAACAAGTACTTCAAACAAAAGCGTCTAAAACGGTTGTTCAGATTTATATGCAGCCTTAAATCCTTCTGGAGGTTATGGTCATGAATTTTTTTTCTGGAAGTTACCCTACAATTGTGATGACATAAATGGAAATGAATGTCCCCTTTGACTGTTGAGACTAGTGTAGAATGAAGAAGGTTTTATAGGAAGAAATAGGTTATTTCCGGTGAACTTGACAACAATGGTTTAGTCCAGAAAGTGAGAATAAACAATGAACGAAGAATATTCTAGAAGTTATAGTATGACATGAAACGACCCAGTTTGTTTTCAGAGGCCCAATCAGATTTAAGAGTTTGAATTCATCCTGTTTATTGTAGGGAAGTGAATTTTATTTTTAGTACTCTTCTCTGTACAAGTATGTAGCAAGCTAGCTAGGCTTTTATAACAGATGATCTGCTCTGCTTCAAATAGGCCTCTAAATGACATAGAGCAAAACGTCCTGAAACAAATATTAAAGAATAGATTTTAAGGGAATTGTGCTCTCAGTTAGTTCCGTTTTTTAAGTGAAAAGCTACTGTATGATGAAAAAAAAAATGTGAGTTTTACGAACATAGTTGGCGACTTTGTAAGAACATCTCCTCAAAAACACCAGTGTTTCATGTGACATTTTTTATTGACCAAAGACTAACTGATTCAATACAAAACTTAAAAAGTTATGTGGTTTTAAAGGTACACGAAACTATACCTGCTATCTCCTCAACATGTGCTTTGAAGAATATATTATCATTTTTTATTAAAGAACCTTTTGAAAATTGGAAGAAAACGTGCATGAAATCATCCTACTAGGCTACTTGTTGAGAATTTCTCATATATATTTATATACACTGTATATGTATAAAATTTAATGAACAAATGATCTTACCTTAAATGGCTCAGCATTCGACACTTTCATTTAGTAAAAGAGGAAAGGCAGTTGGTCTTCTATTCTCTTAAGGCATGTGGGAAGCAGTGATGCCATCGCAACCACGCAATCTAATTGTTCTGTTCAGGAATTTTTAGTTTACTATGAATATTAAAAAGTGTCCACAGTTGAGCACTCTAAATCTAATTCATTGTTGGCATTCATCTTCAAATTATATTTAGGCCAATAATATTCCATCTTTATTGTAATTTTTCAGAGTAAGACACATCCGATCAAGCTCTACTGTGCCGATATAGTGAATTACTCTGTGTAAGTTGTCTCTGATCTAAAATCTCAGTACTAAATTTTAATGACTTTGATTATTTATTAATTTTGATAACACCTCATTTGTTATGTAGTGTGGGCATTTTAAAACTACAATGCAAAATTTTTTGTACAAGAGATTGCTTCTTATGAAAGCTTTCAACGATTTTCTCAACTTTTAAATAATGTCAGATCTGCAGGTATATAGATCCATCTGTGGTTGCTGTATGTCAGTGTTTATTAAGTGTAATTTTATTTATCGATCTGAATGTGATATTTGTTAGTTGTGGTGTGCAATCATTTGAGTTTGATGCATGTTTTCCTTATAATGTTATTTCTATGAAAATCAATTATTTCATTATTGAAAGTAATACTATCTGTTTGTTTTGAGAGATACAATTAAGAATTAAGAAGATTTGAACAAATCATAGTTTTAATGGACCTTTGATGATTTGGGCTATAGTAGCTTTGTTCTTTCTCAGAGAAATTGATGGACATTTTGATGCAGTTTGGGACAGAGGATCTATATCAGCTCTCTACAGAGGGGATTTGGACACGTATGTACATAAAAACTTAAATCAGTTACCTATGTTCAATTAAAATTATAATTAGGGCACCTCGGAAATCCCAACCTTTCTGAAGCAAGAAAGAGAATAACTCGCATGTTTCTTTGAAATTCAGAAGACATAAAGAGATTTTGATTTCATATTATATTTTTTTCAACTCAAAGTTGTTAGAGAGGGCCTTGTATGTGGCTTTTATCTTACCTTTTTGAATCCTGACATTTCATGTGAATAAATATCTTGATATGTCTGCATGAAATAAATTAGACACAGGATAATATTTAAAAAAATAATATATATATATATTAATTGAAGTAATAAAATGACTTTGAAGTTGTATATCACAATAACAAGTATTGAATAAAACTTAAGTAGTTTTGATAGAATATACTGAGATTGAAAGTCTTTTTCTAGAGATTAGCCCAACAAAATAAAACATATATATATATAAATGTAACTAGCTGGGTGGATTCCTTTACTTACTTCCTACTACTGCAATAGAACCCACTAGTTATCTATAGGAGCTCAGAGCTTCTTCCTACTCAAAGTAATTGCAGGCCCTAACTGGTTATGGTAGCGTGCCTAGCAGCCATGCAATACTACAGGGTTGACACTCTTGGGTCCTTGAGTATCAGTGAAATACTAAGGCCACTGTTCCCTAACTAATACGAATGATGTCGAGACAAAAATAGTTACACTCAAGAAAGAGGGAACACAGCAAGAACAAATTAACGTTACCAACAACAATAATAAGTTTATTCCACGAATACTCAATTATCAATGAATGAAAGCAATTCTCAAAGAATAAATTACAAAATACAAAGATGATCCAAAAGCAATTACGTGATAAAAGATAGCCTACTAACAAATAGTCAGAATGATAAGCGCCAAGAAGATACTCAAGATAAAGTTCATATAATATACTAAGATCAGATATTAAAACAAAATGGCTAGAATACTAAGTAGAAGGTACTAAGAAAATGATCTGAATAGAAGATATTAAGAAAGGTCACTAAATCAAAATGCTCATACAAAAATGCCTAATAGAAATGTCCAATAAAAATTGTCAGAATAAAAGATACTAAGAACTAAACAAAAATGCCGAATGAAAATGCCTAATAGTCAGCCAATGCCCGAGTCACGGTAAAATTACAACAAATGATAATCCAACACAACTTCTCAGTAGTAGTTTCCACAATACTTCAATAATAACCACTAGGAATGGTCACAAGAACTTCTCACAGTTTCAGTAATTCCAAACAATACTTCTAACCGACGTGGCTAGATACTCCAAAAAGGTACTGACAATGAGTCTTTCTGAGCTCTACAATTTATCCGACTGAGATCATAGAATCTACGGAACCCATCGTTAGCTCATCGTTACATCTAGCGTAGCATAGATCTCCCGATCAAAGCATCACATAAGCTCAGTACAAATTGTTTCCCTAAATTCCCCAAGTTTCCCGAATCAAAGTGCGTCCTAAGTGGACCAAAGAAGAGCTTCTCTCACCAGCTGGACAGGAACAAAAGAATAGATCGGCTGGTCAATGTAATCATTACAACAAAGTATCTACCGAATTGTTATAGAAATAGAGATAACCCGCTAGAGGGGCGGAGACTAGTTTCCCACCATTAAACTAAGTCTACTAATATTAAGAAGTAATAGATCTGTTCTAAAGGCCTACTGCTACGCCACAAATAAATAAAAGTTCTTTACCAGCCTCCCTACATATATATATATATATATATATATATATATAGCAAATAACTTTTTGGGTATTTAGAAAATCTTTTTGTCTTGTATGAAAAAATGCAAACTTATGTATTCTTCTTTATCTTCTCTAGTTATTTGAGTCTCATGAAAAATCTTGTGAGACCAGGAGGACGCATCTTGATGGAAGTGGTGCAGTATGATGTCTCTATTATGGATGGTTAGTATAAGTTTAATGCCTTTTATTGTTTATCATTAAAGAGTACAGTCTGCTGCCTATATTTTGGATAGTCAACGCTATTTATGATTTATTATATTATTGATAGAAACTAAACTTGCAAACTGATGTTTCAGTAGTATTCCCTTGGCAATGAGTCCCATGCTAAAGTCAATCAAGTGTGACCTTAACATTGTAAGCACTGGCAGCCCATATATGTAAGATGCATATATCAGAACCTACTAGACCAACCATTGTTAAAGCCTAGCTTTGTGAAGCAACACAAACACTCGATTTCTCAAGTTTCAGCTTCCTTTTTGTTACATGCTTTTACCTGATGACAAAATGACTTATTTTGTTAAATCTGGTATCCACATTTCCAGACCTGGACAGACCAACGAAACCTCCACCTCCTTATCCACTGTATGAGGAAGACTTGAACAAAATGTATGGTAAGTGTACAACACTCATGAATAATTGTCTGAAGACCTGGTATATGAGTTGCTGTGCTATCTCTAGAGTTCAGGCAAAAAGAAGTTTTCAGTCTTTAAAGTTTGAATACTTTGATGGTGCTTAACTTCCCTCCATAACAATTACATACACTGATGTAAAATATTCAAGTAACTCAGATCTAACATGATTTGGTTTTAAATTTAAAATACCATATTTATAAATCTATCTTTCCATTCAGCATTTCTTTTTCATTAATTCTCATAGCAATGTAAATTCACAGCTTGGTCTATTTTTGATGATATGAAAAACATTGATTAATTTCGTTTTTATTTTCATCTTTGTAGCAAAAGATCAGTGTCACAGTTGCTTAATCCTTTTTTTTAAATTGGTAATAATTGAAGCTTTTTTTATTTACCAACCACCACTTTTTTTAGAACAGTAATAAGTTCTGATCATAAATGGCACCAATTATGTAACTGAAATTTCCTGCTATTGTCTTCTGTCAACAGGACCAGAATTTTCTGTGCATTTCTTGGAGAGAAGAGGCTGGAAACTGGCTGGAAAAGATATCGAGCAAGCTCTTTACCTCCTCCTCAGAAATTAATCAAATTCGCTAACATAAGTTTGCTTTTTACCAAAAGTGTCATGATCATTACAGTATTGCTTAAGTGTTTTTGGACAATTCTTATCTGTTGTGTCATGAAGATGCTCAATTTGAATTTATCAATTATTTTGATTTATGTAACAGAAAATGAATACATGTATTATAAGTGAATCATTTTTCATGGAAGTAAAAGGACTAATTATTTTGACATAATATTTTACATTGCCTTCATTTCCTTCACACATGCACACACAATGGTTCAAACAATTGATGCAGGGGAGAAACTGAGGTTCTGCTTTCTGCAAAAAAATATTACCATGTCATCCTTACATTTTAAAGTAAAAGGATGGTAACTCTTTTACCTTATAAATCCTCATGACAGTTTTTGCCATTCACTATGGCAATGCCTGTAACTAAGCACTGCTTTTAATCAGGAATATATTGATAATTCAACCATACTGCATCAAATACAGCTCTCTGAGTAAATCATATTGTTTGAAGTACAAGCAAGCTTGCATAATATGAGACCGGTGTTGGCAATGGTTAAGTTATGAGGAACATTATTTTGCAATAATTTTTTTTCAAAATGCATCTTACATAAAAAGCATTAATCACGTTTTGTCTGTCATTGCTTGATTACTATTTCTCTTCTCAATTAGAACCTAGTTATGACCTTTGTTAAGTTTCTCAAGCTGAATACTTTCCTTAAAATGTGAAGGAAATATTATTGTTCATTTTCACAAAGATCACTACATTTTTTTTTATTTTGTCAAGTGGAACTTGGCTGCATGGTAAACCAGACACATGCTAATCAATTTGCTATATAAATATCCCAATCAAAACAATGTGATAACAAATTCATTTTTTTTTAAACACATGTGGGTTCCTAAACTGCCTTTAGAGTTAGACTGCAGGTTCGAAGATAATCAATATGGCTTTCAGAAAGTATCAAAATTGTTTTGGAATTTTATTCATGTAGAGTATATGTTGAATACAATGCTTTAAAAACTCAGTTTACAAATGTAATATTGATTAGATATGTACATGTATATTATTTAATAGTTTTTCTTATGTGTCCTTTTTTTTTTCTTTCAATAAGTGCCATGAAATTGCATAAAGAATATGCAGAATGAAAACTGTCTTAAAAAGTCAACAAAAAGCAACAAACATTTTAATTTGAGATCTAAATTTATTTTTTTTTGTCAAACACATTATACTTTCCTCTTGTTATACAAAATTGCAACAAATGCATTTGTTGATTAATATGCTTCTCAATGAACGACAGATATAAATAAAATTTAAAGAATTGATAAAAAAGTTATATTCATGAATTTTGTCCTTCTTTTTAGGACTGCTTAACCCTAGTAGTGCGCCCCCATTATATTTAAGCTTTGCCTTGACGATAACCTGGATGCTGCCATGCCATTAAATGTATGGGCTGAGATTCCTACTGGGTGTTGCGGCGCCATTATTATTTATGGTTGACCGGCAAGCCTGTTTGAAACGTCATCATCTTCTAAACACCCCATCTCATATACTCTGTAGACTTTATATCTTTTCTAAGAATATCAAACAATGAAAAGGAGACAATTTCTCCCTGTTTGAACTACTGGGAGGTGATCGAGAGCCCCTGAAGTGTAAGAACAAATTGCATTTTAGGCACGTCTGTTAGAACCATGTTACGAGATTGGTGGTTGATGTAACTGATACATGGGGAACCTGCTTCCTTCGCATGTGGTTGTTACAAAGACCAAAGAGCAAATAAAAGAACTAGACAACAGTGACTTTACCACTTGGCCCTTCACTTCCCCCTTACTTGCCCCCACCCCGTCCCCAATACGGAGTCCTGACAAAGACTGCATGATCACTGCCCCCTCCCCCCAGATTTTCTTGAATAATGTGGATTGCAGTTAGTAGTCGTGTTAGTTATAACGTAATGTGATTGGCCAAACCAACCCTGTTTGAGGTCAATCACATCATAGTTTCATGTTACTGTAAAACTGGGTAAGAAAGGGAGGAGTTTACTGAGGTGTAAAGAAAGACATGAATTTAGAGCATGGTGTGTGTATAGGGTATCAAGCCTTTGCCTTTGTTGTTGGTGATTTTGATATGCTGTCATAGTGTCAGCTACCAATATGTGTCCAATGGCAGGAAAGTATAGGCTGGCGTTCAGATTGTTAAACAAGTTTTTTACTTGATCTCTCACTAGTTGTATGAGACAATGATTATGGAAGAGCCTGATAAGCATCGAGGGCAGATCTTGCTGCTTGGTCTGATTGTCTCCTTTCTCCTCTGTTGTCTCTCCTACTACCCCACCCCACTCTCTGTGCTTAGTTATATTAGAACTACATTGTACCTGTATTTAGTTGTACATGTATCTACAGTTACATACATGTAGTTTCTTTGAACAAAAGGATCAAGCACTGAATCTAGAGGCTTTAGCTTGGATGGAAGACTGAACTAGACTCAAAGGATTGCTTGTTCTAAATGAATTATAATCTTTTCCTGCTTAGTTCTCATCCTCAACACTCCCTCCCTCTCACACACACACACACACTAAATTAATTACGCATGTATTTCACTTTCAGTGCAAATCCAAGCTTTCATGAAAGGAATTGCTAATTATTGTAAACTGAAACCATCACATCCAATCAACCTCTCTTTGAAAACTTATTTTTCTCCAAGCCTATGTCTATAACTGGTCCTTTCATAAACTCTTTGAACCATGAAACATATTTAAATAAAGATGTCAAGTTTGAAAAAATAAATGTACCTTGTAGTTTGTTTTGGCAACAAAAGTCTAGACGCTTTGTTGTGAACTACAATACGCATAGTAGAAACACAGGTAATCTGCTCTACCACTTGCCCAATCCAGAAGCTAAATGGCTATGGCAAAGGTACAGTTTTCAGCCCTATCTGTGGGTAACTGCGTCAGCAGGATAAAGGTTAATTAATCAGAGTGCATTGTAGTTTATCAAGGAAGAGCATTCAAACCTGTGAATTCTTTCCAAGTTAACATAAAATCAGAGAACTTTTTTTCACGTCTGAACAAAAACTTTCTTTAAACAGGAACTTCTAAGCAATTGATCAATTGAAAAAAACAGTGACGCTCACTTCTTTACTTTGGTGATAAAAGAATAAGGTTAATGTTAACTTGATGCTAGACCAACTGTTGAGCACAGCGTAAATTTGCATTACTGTGTTGCATTCAGGTGTGCTCCTTCTAGGTTGCTGTAAGAGCTCTAGATCTGAAGAAAACTTAAATCTAGGCAGTATTTTTTAAATCCCAAAACATTAACTGGATTTAACTGCTATGCATTTTTAATTATTATAGTTTTGTATAATCATCTAACCCTAGCTAAAAAAAAATTGTGTAAATGACCAACATTTGATTGTTTTTGAAGATGTTCAATGATTATAAAAATCCAAATCGATTGTCTTAACACATCTATGAGTCTCTTCTAATCTAAGTGATGAGTCTATTTCCAATTTTCCTCCCTCTCATTCCCATTATAATAATGTATCCTTCCAATCCTTAACTCTTGGTAGTAAAGTAGTATTAGAATAAAAAATGGAAAAATCTGGTTTTCTTTTCAGTTCTACCTTATTTTTACTAGAGTGAAGCAAACAAGTGTTGGATTACGTAGGGATTAATACATGCAACCAACCTACATGGCTCACCCCAACGTATGATGCTGGGATTTAAGATTACAGTTGATTAGCCTGCACACTAGGACCAAGAATTGAGTGAACAACTATAAGTACTAGCTAAAGCAAATACTTACTTCTTTCATTGATGCTTGTCACTTCACTAAATAAAATTCAATGTTCATAATACATGTATATATAAATTTAATCAAGAACTATTAAAAGATGACGGAAAGCAAAAGTTTGCATGGAAAGGGAATAAGAGCATAATTACCAATTCAAATGAACAGATTGGGGAAGATAACTACATTGAAGAAATGCAAACTTCACAAAATTATATCCTTCAGAGCCATAAAACTGTACTGAAGTCAAGCAAACTTTACTTCAATGAACAAGTAGGGAAGACTATGATAATAAAGAAACGCAAACTTTACAGTAATAACAGATATATCTCCTCCAGAGCCACTCATAGTAGCCTACAGTTTGGAAGTATATAGAACTTTGAGACATTGGAATTCTTCTCACATTGCCATAAAGACATATTAAATGAATAAAACATCTCAAGTAAAAAAAAGTTTGAAAGCAATCTTTCAAGCAGACTTCTTGTCAGTTTATCCCTCCACTGAGATTATAATGTGGTGCTGATGACCCTTTGCAGTATAATGTAGTACTTTTCCCAATGTTGTGAAAAAGAGCTCTTCAAAACAAAGTAAAAACGTGCAACTGCTCAGGGAGTCCGAGAATATTAAAAAGAAAAAAAAAATTTAATGCTTCGGATTTTTTAAAATATATTGGGTTACCCTGGATGGCTGAAGCTTATAATTACATGTATTCTAGATGTAGTCACAATCTGGATACCTCATTCAAGACAAATTAAGAATGGCAAGTTAATAAAATGGCTTAACTTGAATGTTTCTACAGTTCTTTGTTGATAATAAATGGATCAAGTCGATATCTCAAATATAAAAAAGTACTGAAGTACAAAACATGTGCAAAAGAAACAAAAATTTACACCTGCAACCACTGCACCAGAAAAAAGGTGACAATGACCGCTGTTCTTAAAATACTGACTAATTAAATCCCTCCTCCTTTTCTGCATGGAATGGGTGGTTTTCCATGACACTGTTATTTTTAGCTGGAGTAGGTCAAATTACATTTATTTATCTAATTTGCTCAGATTTTCACTCTATTAAAGTAAATAAACAAGGTTTTTATTATATTTATATTCGAAAAGTAAGAATCATTTATTTAATACAAGTGTTATATGCTTCAAAAATTGTAAACCGCTGAGAAAAGTCTTTTGAATGTTATTTGTTCATCATAACAAATTTGGCAAATGTTTTGATGAATTAATTACAATAAGAATATAACGAACTTTCAAGAGCATTTTTAGCCTAAATCCATAAATTTTTCTTTATTTCTTTCCATTGTGCACTGATCTTGACAGATCAAAATTCAATAAACTTCATCAATCTGCATAGAACGGTTGTGGAGGAAAGAAATCAAAGTTGCCTTATATAATATAGATACATTTATCTTGGCTGGCCAGTATTGTCGTTTTGTGACCCTACCTGGTAATGTGGGCTTTAACAGTTTCAAGAGTAACTTAACCTAAAACATTATTTCATCAAAGTATTTCTGACACCAATAAATCTATACATCATTTGTCTTATCTACTTCCTATTTTATTCCATCATTTTGCATCATAAATTTTGTTTGAATGTTCATCACTAGATTTTTTTTTTTTTTTTTAAGGTCGGACGACACTCCTAGCGGAAGGCCTTAATAATAATAATAATAATAATAATAATATTTGTATTACATGTATTAATCTGGTCTCAAGCAGTGTGACTTTAATTTGTATAAAAACTGTGCAAACAAGACCAAAAAAAATTTCAAAGCTTTAAGATATCTACATATTAGAAAGAAAAACTCATGAGTTTATCACTAAACAACTGCAACTGTGATCAGATTCACAGTGTATTGCAGAAGAAAAAAAAGGAGTATGCTATGTTTTAGTATAAATGTTCTTACATTGATGCAGAAGCATTCATGTTCTAATATGAAAATAAAATATTTAAAGGTCTACCTATTATGGACTGAATTTAAGATCTATTTACTCCAGAAACGTTTATTCAATGGAGACAAACCTTTTATATTTTATAACATTTCTAGACTTCACTTGATTTTTCTCTCTTTTTCTTTTTTGTGTGAATTAAAAAAGAAAGAAAGTTATTGGATGAGCTGGCCATTTAAGCTGTTTCTTTTACTTTCTGTTAGACTTAACAAGACAAACATATAATTGTAAAATTTCTAATAATTTTGATACTGACAAATTCAGACTTGGGGAAAGAAAAAAAGAACAACCCTCATATCTTCTGATTGGGTATCGAGAGAAATTCCTGCCGCATGTCTCTTAGTATCATACATTCACAACTGGAACTAGGCCTAAGCTGGTCCTGTTTTGTACCAAAAGTTGTTCATAGTCATCATGAAAAGGCATATTTAGGAACACATTTTTAAAAATTTTTCAAGGGAAGCATGCCCCTGGAACCCCTAGCTATCTCATGCCTTCAGCACTTGATGTTGTACAAAGAAAAAGTTTCCAGACAATTTTGATGCAATGATAGCACTGTTTTAATAATGAGGCTTAATTCTGATTTTAAAGAATATTTTCTTACTGATATTTAAAAGAAAGACTCACCTTTGTAATTAACAAATTTTAATAAAACCAATCTATAATTCACTCCTAGAATTTGTTCTCAATATCTCCTAGTTCTACAATATTTTCTTCAAAATGTTGATAAGTCAAATTCAACACTCAGGTTTACACTGTAATGCCATGAACTATGACCAAATTATTAGAAAAAAGGGTTAATTAGATTAGAATTGAACATCTCATGCACTTTGTAGTCACACACAATAAATATGTATTATGTGAAATCAATCTTTCAGTTTGATAAGAAAGAGCTGTAAGAAGCACATCAAGTCAAGTGTAAAAGTATAATGAATTTAATAAAATTAAAAAAAAGGTAAAGAATGACAAACAATTTGAATTTAGAACTAAAGTCTCTAGTCCTCTGGGCGTTTGGGTGGAGGCCCGCATGGTTGCAACATCTTCTCCATAATATTGAAGCGGACACGGGCGCGAGATTCATTTTCCACAACAGCCAGATGATTAAGCATGTCAAAATGTCCCAGGTAAGAGGCAAATGTGTCTCGGTGCTGGTTGGTCAGCCACTCCCACTTTGTAGTGTCTGCATGACCCGTGCCAATGTACTTGGACTGGAGATGCTCCAGCTGGCTGTGAATATTATAGCGGTCACCCATTGTTGAGTTTGACACAAGATCAAGGTCAGAGGTAAGTTGAGACCAATGAAACAAGCCTCGTCACTGGTGGTGTTTTCTCGTTTGCTGTGCAATAAAAGAAAAAAATATTTAAAATTTGACTAAAAAATACATTATACAGTTACATTTAAATTAAAGTAGCATTGTATGAGAATGGGATACCTGTAAACCATATGTGTTGGCTGATGCCATGATACACAGAAAAGAGGTAACCAGCTTTTCTTTAAAATTCCTTGCACCAACTGATTGGGCAAGAGTTGGGCCCAGCAGACTTTTGAAGTCTAAACTGAGCTAGACCTACCAGGCACTCGCAGGCAACTGGTACATGCGACTGAGCACTTCACTAAATTTGAACAATTGCATCACAATTATCAGTACTTAATTTTGTTCGATCAAAATCTAGATTCAAACTGTCTGAAAAAAATAATATGCATGGGCCCAAATCATCCAAGGATATGTGTAAGGACGACACAAAATTATGAAACTTTTTGCCATATACAACTACTTGGGAAAGTGTCATTTTCTTCACATAAAGTTGAAATCCTAGCTATTTAAATTGCTTTTACTTTTAAAACAATATGATAGTTAGATAATAGAGCAGTATAAAAAGTGGAAATTTCAAGCTTTCTTTAGGAAAATTGCGTTTACCCAAAAATTCCTATACAGCTGCAAAATGAATCATTTCATGGCGTAGCTGTACATATGACAGTGTGATTGCAAAATTTGATTTTTTTCTACACTTTGTCAATATTCTTATGCGTATTAAATCTTGTTTTCAGCCTTTTTGGATGCTACAATTTGATCGATGAGGCACAAATATCTTTTATTCATTAACTCAGGGATTAATATCAAGGTAAGGAGTTTTTAACCACACAGAACTCTGCCACAGACTGAGGAGAAATTAAGTAATTTAGAAACTCTGAATGCCTTGATTCAGAATTTGATTTACTATGAGGAAAAAGTTGTTATTGCAGTTAACATCACTTCAGCTAAAACAATTATCATCAATTTCCATCCTTGGTTTTTAATCCATGGATGCAAAATTTCTCCTCTTCGTTTATGTGCCCAACTACTTCTTTTTAGAGCTATAGCAATCTTGATGGCCAATACAGAAGATCCTGTTTCCTCACGTTTTTGGTGCTTATAGTAGGTGTAAGTTTTCAGCTCCCAATACAGCAATGGCACTATCTAGATGATAAAATGGTCACCCAGAGATCATTTGCTTTAACTTATGCTGATTCAATGCAATGAGTTAGATTAATTTTAGTTCTTACTTTGTCAAAGACATTTTAAATAAAACAATCAAATCAGTTGAAAGAATACTGAGCATTTGAAAGATTTTGATTTGGGGGCTAATGGAAAAGTGAGAACTGTCATTAATTAATCTCAAGATAACTTAAGTCAATGATTACACCTTGAACAAAATCATTAATTTGGACACGTATGGCCATACTTTCATCATAACATTCAAGAGCCTCTTGTTAAAAGATGCACTGATGAAGTAAGGAAAGCTTGCCAAACAACCCACCTTGAGATTTAGTTCATCATTGAAGATTAATATTTATCATCTTAAAATCTAAAAAAGACTGGTATTATTACAGTTATCGGCCCAACTCACCCTAAGCTTTAAAATTGTATAATTCTTAATGAATTTGATATGCTGAACACAAATATGAAGGTTTTATTCGTCGCAAATAAATACTTTTCAAGCTATAAGCATTTTTGTTTTGCTCTAAATTCCCATTAAACTACAAGTTTCGATTTCGTCTGGAAACATTCAATTGTGAAGCCTAACCTGACTTGGGCAGATATCTGCAAATTCACCAAAAGACTGTCTAGATCAACAAACATTAAAGAAACAAAAATAAGACTAAAAACAAACTTGATTTTGAAAGCAAATCTAGATCTAGATCTGTCTCAAGAGATCTAGATTGGCATTAGGATTAGTTCATCTATGAAAGTGAAGGGAAAGAGACTAAAATTTATAATATAATGTATGAAGCCTAAACTGCTCTCACTCCATTGTGTAGATGTACATGTATTTAAATCAAAAGGGGAGTGACGTAAAATTAATCTAATTTTAAACCCTGTGATGCACTTAATCTAGAAGTTCTAATTTAAAATACTTGTTATGTTAAAAAAAATCTAAGGTTTTTGTGATTGGATAGACTAGTTTACTGTTTCTTTGCCGGAGGAAAGAAAACAACTATTTTTATTACTTATATTTCTAAGAAAGTGCCCCATTGCTGCACATACACAAACTTATTAGACTTAGTTCAAATGTAGAGCAAAGAACAATAGAGGCACTTTATTTGGTCGCCGAGACTATGGTAGCCTTTAGAAACTTCGATCAACGTTACTGTTACAGAGGTGATGGTGTCTTTTAAACATAAACCCAGCACACTAACTTCCTTTAGAATGAAGCCGATACTTCTAATTCTATCATACAAAAGTGGGCCTCCTTTGATCGTTGCTCAACGAGTGCCTAAAAGAGGATTAGGCTTGGTTTTTATACGGTTTATATAAGAGGAAAGAAATTTCACTCCTTAAGGATTAGATGTGATTATTTATCTTATATCATGTCAAAATTTTTTTGTCTAATAAATGAGAGGCAAATCTTACTCTTTTTCGTGGTCTTTGCTGTTGTTAAGTTGATGCGTCCACCATTTTAGGCAAAACTATCGTTATCGAATTGGTCTGAGTACTTCCTCTTAGTTGTATATCGATAGCAAAGTTATTTCTGATAAATAGGAAGCGTCGTGTGTCGTTCTGATAAAACAATTTTAGGAAGATGAATTTAACATACTCACGTTCTTAATCTGATCTAAAAGGCAAGCTCCTTAGCTCTCCGTGGAATGTGCTCAATGTAGAATTTATGTGTGGAATTTTAGATGGACCTTCAGCTATCTTCATGAAACGCCTAAAGAACGATTGGATGTAAAAAAGGAAATCGACTACCTTTGCAGCAGAATAATTATTCAAAACTTAAGACAGATGAAGATTCACAGGACTAGCGTAGATTGTTTAAAATTTTCGTGTTATCAGAAGCAAAACTTTTTCCAGCATATAAGTGGTTGGAAAACTAAGGCCAGGCTCAAAAGCAAAGTGCTTAGAAATACTGAAGTTTCACAGACGACATTCGAACCACTGATTATTACTTAGTCATAAGTAACTGGCACGTGACTTCCCTAGTGCCTTATGTAAATCGCAAGCGTTAGTCGGGAGAATACGTTAAGCTTCCCAAACCTCACTTAAACTGTCTCAGATAATGTACGTGGTAACATACTGTTAAATATCCACACAGTTATACAGTTGGCAACGGGCCTGTACTCAACAGAATTTGTTTGCCGTCATTAAGCAACCCTTTCATACTGGTTATGTTCTCGGCGGAAAGGCTAGCATAAAAACGATACGTACCGCTAGGTAGTAGGAGTTCATGCAAATAATGTAGGTCAGTCTAAAAATAAACTGACCTAGTCAAGCTAAGGACTCGTTAGTCCCGTCTGCGAAACCTCTGCGTTATGCTCAGGAAAAAAAACGTTCAGTTGTCTGGACACTCTCAGAGCTAAGTAATACCAGACCAGAGGTCAACCAAAGAAGGCAAAAGACAACACTTGTGGACAACTTGCGTAAGCAAAAAGAAAACTCCAGGAAATAAATGATGACCACCAGAGCAGTGCAAAATAAAAAGCAAATGTTAAGTCTGCTTCAGGTTCCAACGGTGGGCCTTACCTACTGCATATTAGATGTCTGAAAGCCCTGAAATGACTGCACAATGTAGCAGTACTCTGGAGAACGTGGAACAATAAGAACAACAACAACAATGACACCATCGATGATTAATGGATAGAGCGATATTATTTCCAAAGAGCAGGCTTCGAAATATCTCTACCGGTTCAGATATTGTCGGAGTCACCGAAAAAAGATCAAAGTAGGCATATTATAAAGCCTTCATACTACTCATTTGAAAAAACAAAAAAAAAAACAAAAAAAAAACGAAAACAGCGCTCTAAAATCTTAGGGTGTTGATTCAGCCTTACTCTAGCCATACATTGTTTCTATTTCAGTATGATCGACAAATTACTTAATAAAGATAAAAAGTTCGTGATTTTTCTTATCATCTATCTAAGTGGCAATACGTGTAGTATGAGTTGTACTAAAATAATGTACTTTGAAGAGCTGTATCTGTCTATCTGTCGGTCTCTCTCTCTCTCTCTCTCTCTCTCTCTCTCTCTCTCTCTCTCTCTCTCTCTCTCTCTCTCTCTCTCTCTCTCTCTCTCTCTCTCTTTGTTTCTGTTTCTGTCTGTCTCCTTTTTTTTAGTTTCTCTGACTTCCTTAATTATTATCTCTGTAGTGCGCATTTGATCGCACTATTCACCATTCTCATTACCTGCTTGTTCAGCTTCTAACTATCTGGCTATCTGTTCATCTATGACACTACCTATGACAATCTAGCATTATTATCAACCAATATTATTTATTCCATATATATTCTGAGGCCGAGAGACGATCAATTTAATGGTCCTATTTCTCGAGTTTCTTTGTTCTCCACTCCATTAGCTTTAGCGATAGAGCATAATCGCTTGTAGAAGTCATATTTTTTTAACGCCATTAAGTCTTATAGCATGAATGTATAGTTCACTTGCATATCAATTTTGAGATTTATATAGGTAACATTCGTAGATAATTTTCAAAGCAATGATCAAATTCTATTTGCATTTGAGAGTGGTATATGTTGGTTGCATAACATAAATAAGTACATGTTAACCACTCGAAATGCCTAACGCTATTGGTCAAGACGAAAACACCATGTCGTAGCGAAACGTGAGGAAGGAAGACTAAGACATTGCATATATTTATAAATTTGAGAGGAAACAGCGTGTCCCGACCTCTGCGTGCGAGTATTTTAGCTTGCATTGCAACACACCATTATTTTCAATCTGATTTAGAGTTATTGCCGCTTCGAATTGATTTGCATTTGTCTGTAATTTTTATGACGAAAAGGACCAAGTCACTGCCTAAATGACTGAAAAGATATAAGCCTTGTATTTGAAAGAATCTTTATTTTTATTGTCGAGATTTCTGCGCCAGCACTATCTACTTTGGGTAGACGTTTAAAAAAAATACTTTCAAAGTGAGGTATAAAAAATATCGCGCCGAAACAAATTCAGTTTCTTCAGAAAATGAAATCATGCGTAAATAATTTTCATTACCTATTTGAGGAATTAATAATGTGTGCTTTTAACCATAATTTAAATACTGTTCACCATTGGAGTTTCAAACCGTTCTATTGACATGGTTTCTGAAGTGAAACTGAATTTTTGCTCCTAATGGGAAGAATATATCAATGTGGATTGCATAAAAACGAGTGAAGCTTGTGTCCGCAGACATTTCTGACAGTATGTAATCACGATTACTTGGTTAACAAGTTTCTTAAATTCTATACAAGTAAACTAAATTCAGAATAATAGCTCTACGAAAAAGAATAGACTGCTGCAAGAATATAAAATATTCTTTCGTTTCGTGTAACGACGCATTACCAAAACATGACTGAATCATTTAGGCCAAACAAATATTTAAAAAAGTCTCGCAATATGATTATTCCTTTTAGTTCTCCATGCCTCTGAAAAATCAATAATTCATTCAAACAAGTGCAAACACACACACACCATTATATTTAATCTATATAATAGAGGAATAGACATTCAATATCAGCCTTCATAGGCTTCTATGCTACCATATGAACACCCCAAGTATCTAAAAAGCAAATTAGAAGGAAAGATAAACAGGCATGATAGAGAGAATACACACGCACCTGGGCGCTACAGGCTGATCAGGCGCAGAAATGAGAGTGAAATAATTATAGTTATAAACATAGAGATACGATTATAACAAATAATTATGAGTACACCTATGTTACCAGCATTTTCTAGCAAAAATTCTAGATGAAGCCTGGCGAATGCCACACTTGCTCATTGAGGCGGAGCGAAGCTTAGCACGAACAGACCTGTTCAATACCGGAACTTTTTCACAGCCCTTTATTCAGCTGTATTCTAAGAATGTGCGTTCTGATGCGCTTCATTGATCCTCTAAGTACCTCTGCTGGCCATGCCATGTAGCATAACACCTGTTTTGAAATCTGCTGAGGGCTGAGGCGTCACGTAATCAGAAGGTCGAATGAAAAAGGATAAAATTTTTTTTTTTTCATGCATGAAAAATATCAAAGATCAGCATAAAGTGGTCGATCTTTCAGACATGGAATGTCTTGTAAACTATGGTGCTCTCACATGGGAATAATATCATTTAGCATGGCTGGCGTAGCAGTTTCCAGCTTGAGACTTCTCTCTTAAAATTGGCTTGATTTTACATCTTGTGCTTTCGGCTGGAAGAGGCCAAAGGATGCCCAATATTATCCTAAAGAGCAGGCGTTATATATATAATCACACAATCATCATTATCATCCATCAAACACCCACTTGCTCTTCCCACATCTTGTGAGTGACGTTTCCGGACGACCGCCTCGGGAAAATTGAGCAGTATTATCTTAATTGCTCAATTTCACTTTATTGCACCGTCTTATCATTCTTAGAAGGAAAGAAAATTAACTTTCTGTGAGATCGAGTGTAAAAAAAAATCATGAAATAAAGATCAGACTAAAAGCACCTACTTTGTAAACTATGTATCCCTTTACTTCAGTGATTTAGTTTAATTATAAGAAATTGGTCTTGGACATTTCACTTTTAGTTTCAAGAGAATAGCTTCGAGGCATGGAGAATAAAAACATTTCCCCTCACCCCCCGCCTAAGAGGGCGTATTGTTTGGGTAATGGATGGTGGAGTGTTAACTTCATGCTTTATCGATTTATCTATCATCATGATTAATTTTATTTCAGGATTTCAATCGCAGATTATCTGATGTGATAAACCAAAAGTATTTATTTGCTTTATGAACACACTCTCAAATTAATATTCATACTAAATTTGGATTGAAATTGAATGGACGATAGAAAAATATTGGTTTAAATCAAATTGGATTTAAGGCATGATAATTTGTAAAGGGAAAGATAGCTTTGAAAGCATAACCATTCTTTGTTGGGCCATCTATTGTGATTTAAACGTCTCTTGGTTCAGCAGTATGTTATTATTATTATTATTATTATTATTATTATTATTATTATTATTATTATTATTATTATTATTATTATTATTATTATTATTATTATTATTATTATTATTATTATTATTATTATTATTATTATCAATGATTGTAAGAAATGATTTAGGCCGGTGGCTATGACATCGGTTGCAATGAAATGTGTAGAAAAAGCTATTTTGAAAAAAACTCAATAAACACATGAGACCATTACTAGATCCCTGTCAATTTGCATATCAAACAAAGCGGAGTGTCGAAGATGGATGCAATTGGTCTCTACTAATAATATATACAGTCATTTAGATAGGCCCAATAGTTACTGCAGGGTACTTTTCGTAGGTATCTCGTAGAAACCCCATTTATTAATCCACAAAATGTCAAATGATAAAAATAAATGAATACATAGTTTTATGGGTTCTTAATTTTTTTTACCAATAGAACACAGTATGTTCATGCTGGTAAGAAAAATAAAAAATCATAACAATGAACACTGGTGCTCCGCAAGGCTATGTTGTATCCCCAGTCATGCTCACTACTTATATCAATGATTGTCAAAAATCATGGAATAACGTGCAAATCATAAAATTTGCGAACGTCGCAACTCTGCATGGTTTGTTTAAAGTGATAATGAATTGTTATGCAGACAAAAGATTGATAAGTTTGTGTCCTGGTGCGACGACAACTCTTAATGCTTGAATGTTGATAAGACAAAAGAATTACACATTGACTTTAGAAAAAAAACGAACACGATAAAGCCCTTACTCATCGAAGGTGAAGCAGTACAAGGGGTGCCGTATTATAAATAATTTAGGAGTAACTATTGACGACAGCTTGAAGTGATCTGACCATGTAAAAATAAAAGAAAAGCAAATTTTAACAAGAGGATATATTTTCTAAGAAAACTCAAACAAACACTTATAAATCAATTGTTCAGAGCGTATCGTCTTTTTGTATAACAGATTGGGGCGGGAATTGTGGCGTGAAAGATAAAAAAAAGGCCTTGTTAAGGACGATAAATAAAGCCACTGAATTTACCAGACATATTGATTCATTCAATAATATTTTCCGAGAATAGTCACTGCGGAAGATAAATAAAATAATTGAGGACACAGGCCATCCCTTGAACTTTTTCGTCATTAAATCATCTATAAATCTTGTTGTCTCTAGAAGTAAACGTTTGTTGTCCATTCCCACTAAAAGTAACAGACATTTAAACTCATTTATCCCACATAGTGTTAGGCCGGCTATATAATTCAAACTTCATGCGCAGTCACAATAGATTTTCCCGTTTCGATGTCTCCTAGCTAGTTTCATGAAGGAGTGAGACTCGAGTCTACAATATTGTGTATGACTCTTGTGCATGCAATTTTATTTAATGTGCTAACACGAGTGAAAAAGAATTTAAGAAAGGGTTGAAAATAAAGTTTATCCTATCTTACCTTATCTTATCTTAATTCATTATGGTCTTTAAACTTTACGATGTGATTTTTAAAACAATAATACCATTAATATACACACTTATTTGTTTAATATAATCTTTAAAAGGTAGACATTTTTAGATATGTAAACTTATTCTATTTTATAGACTTGCTCTGTATAGAAACATGGATACATCTAGCTTACACACACACACATATATATATATATATATATATATATGTGTGTGTGTGTGTGCGTGCGTGTGAATTTATCTATTTATATATACACCTGAATTTTCATTGTATGTATTTATGTCTTTTTGTGTTAATGGGTATGTCAATATTGAATTTCCCAAGAGGGATGAATAAAGTGAATCTTTATTATTTATCTCCTTCTTCTTCTTCTTCTTCTTCTTCTTCTTCTTCTTCTTCTTCTTCTTCTTCTTCTTCTTCTTCTTCTTCTTCTTCTTCTTCTTCTTCTTCTTCTTCTTCTTCTTCTTCTTCTTCTTCTTCTTCTTCTTCTTCTTCTTCTTCTTCTTCTTCTTCTTCTTCTTCTTCTTCTTCTTCTTCTTCTTCTTCTTCTTCTTCTTCTTCTTCTTTTATTCTTCTTCTTCTTCTTCTTCTTCTTCTTCTTCTTCTTCTTCTTCTTCTTCTTCTTCTTCTTCTTCTTCTTCTTCTTCTTCTTCTTCTTCTTATTATTATTATTATTATTATTATTATTATTATTATTATAATAATTATTATCATTATTGATGATTGAGAAAAGAACCACACACAGCCTCTCAAGACGCATTCATACAATCTTTAAAACATGTGAAACAAGCTTAAAAGTGATTTGTGCTGTGCAGGATTCTATTTAATTGTTGATTATGTCAGCTCGGATAAGATGTTGGTCGTATTTTTTTTTATACTGCTTTTGGAATTTCTGTTTTTGGCCGCCCTCTAAAAACTTTAACATAGATTAAATGCAGTTTTAGATTAGATATTTCCCTGCTTCATCTTGGAATGTCTCCAAAATGGCGTCGACGATTTCTGGTAAAGCGAATTTTGAAATATAATGGCTTATATTTCATGTTTTCGTGCATGTAGTTGTTTTCATTCGACTTAATCTATTAAGAGATTGTGTCAATGCCCATGTGCCATTCTAAAAGTGAGAGTACTTATTAAGAGTGCCTTAAAAAGTTGAATGTTTTTTTCGCTCTATATTTTATTTCGACTCGTCTGATGTTCTATAGCTTGTTAAGGCTTTTATTTTCTTCTTCCAGAGGTATAAGTTTTTAGTGTATACTGAACTGCATCAATATCTACGTGGTCTTATGCTATAAAATCTACATCGTCATAGTTATCAATTTATCTTGGTGTTATCTGATCTGAAGAAGGTTGAGAATTGTTCGAATTTTATTTTATAACTGCTAGGATTTATAGGACATTAAATCATTTCAATCATTGTTAGAATCAAGGATTTAGTGCCTTAAGAATCGTCAACGCATTCTTCACGCAAAGTATAGGATGGGGCTGGTTTGGTGGGGCTCTACCCAACGCCTGTTTTAGATGGAAGGTAAGTCCTACCCTCCACTAAATGTCCAGTCGAGGATCGAATCTGGGATGTCCCTGTTATCAGTTCTGCACATTACCATCAAGGCAATCTGACACCGCGGTCAAATGGGTGATCGTGGTCACAAAAGACCAGAACGCAATAACTTGCTCCGCGAGAATGGTCAACAAGCGACATAAGATCTGCGGTTAGACCCAAGACGATATATGAGCTATCCTCTCTCGTTAGACCAGAAATCACCTGGTCAACCAAAACATCGGCTAAGACTAGGCTTAGCTTAGCTAGGCTTATTGCCGTGTCGCATCCCAGTTCACCGTCTGTGACGCTTCGGCAGCTTTCTCTATCCTCGCAGAGAGTTCTCTCCACTGTTTCCTGTCCTTTGCGAGCTCAGTGATTTTGACCAGATCATCGGTTGAATGGAGTCTAAAATGGTCAATTAGTCCTAGATCTCTGTTCAGTACGATTGGGAGAGTTGTTGTCGGCCGTCCTCTTAGTTTGTGGCCATATTGGATGAAGTAGGCTCTTGTTGCTCTGTTGGCAGGGATGTCGCTGTCTCTACGAAGAATATGCCCAAAGAGGTTCCACCGGGCTTTTAGAATTTGCAGCGAGAGGGGCTTTTCCTGGCATTTTTTATACAGTGACTTATTTGTGATTTTTACTGGAAATTTAATGTTTAGGACCTTTTTCCGTTGTTTTCGGTGGAAAGCGTTTATTTTCTCTTCTTCGGTGAGAGTCAGTGCCCATGTGCTACAGTTGTATAGTAGTATGGATTTCACAAGGGACTTATAAAGTTGTATTTTGGTTGTGGTTTTGAGTTTATTTCCTTTCATCCACACGTGGTAAAGCTTGTTGAGGGCTGCGGTGGAGAGCTGTTTTCTCCTTTCTACATCCTCGAGATCACCAATGAGTGAGCCCACTTTCTTTGCGTTTTTCCAGTCTTCCTCGTTTTTTGAAAGAGCTGTGAATTCTGTTTTGTCTGTGTTTATTTGCTAAGACTAGGGGATCTCATTATATCGATATATTATGAGGATCTTGTCGATGACCTCCCACAATGTTTTTGAACCGATGTGACATATTTTTACCAACACAGTTTCTCCCATCATGAAGTTCCGGCACTGCATTGATCCTGCTCTCTAAAATAAAAGAAGGGCAAACAACAACAACAACAACAAAATAAAAAAATACGTCTTCTTTATAGAAAGATGGAAAAGACGACATGAAAAAAAAAAAAAAAGATGACACTCTTCCACACCCTCCCTTCCCGAAACATAAACACACGCACACGTCCTGAAATAAGAACATACAAAATTTAAAAAGTTTTTTTTAAAGGTTACAAAGAGTGCTAAGAACACATTTGATAAAACAGAATAATGCCATAATTCTGTCTTCAAAGAAAAGATACACCAACCCGCCAGTTTTCTATTGTTTAGTTTTACTTCTTTATACACACTGTACTTCAAAGATTTAAGATACTCAAGTGTGGTAGGAAAGCATGCGTGAATCACGATGAAACTGTAAATAACCGCAGTATGCTTTTACAATGACTACAGAAGCAGTATTTGTCACAGGATTTCATTCACAATGGCGAGTTTGGGCTCAAGAAAGTGCAATTCACATCAGATGCTGCCAATGCTTCACACACCTAAGTCAAATGCTTTTTTTTTTCCTTTTAGTACACCTTGTTGGATAGCTTTTTATTGTTAAATATACAACACAGTTCTAACATAGACGCTGATTCTCATGGTTAAACTCCACAAACATTTCTCTCATGCTTGGCTTCTCTCTCTCTCTCTCTCTCTCTCTCTCTCTCTCTCTCTCTCTCTCTCTCTCTCTCTCTCTCTCTCTCTCTCTCTCTCTCTCTCTCTCTCTCTCTCTCTCTCTCTCTCTCTCTCTCTTCGATGCTGTATCCCATTGTGAAAATGTTACGAGTACATCACTTCCTAGACTGGAGCACCTGGCACAAACAAAGCCCAGGGTATTACATCTCCCGGAATTCTCAAGTCTAGTACCGGTACATGTAACAAACCCAACAGACACCTTGACTTAAAGTGACTGATCAACGGCATAACGGCTACCTAGTTGTGCCCAACTCAGACCTTAGACCGCGGATTGAAGCTGTCTCATCATCACTGGATAAGTTGAAGCCTCACCTTGTCAGCTCTGCCTTGCCCAATGGCAGCTCTACTGTATGCATCAAAACGATTTGTGATCGTCTCAAGATGGACACAGTGGATAAAAAATAACTAATGTACTTGACCCTTATTTACATTTAGATCCACAGATTCACTTCTTGGTCAAGGAAGCAATAAATGGCAACATTAATCTTTACGATAAACATTTTCTTCTTGAATGGGTCAGAGGTATAAACAAGTTAGTAAAAAGTTTATCAGGTTAGAAGTTACTGCATATTGAAGTCTTGCTTGAAATTATTCGTACTTTCAAACTCTTATTTTTTTATCTAAAGAATAAAGCACTGTCATGAAGAAAGTCATCCTTTGTTAGGAATTAAAAAACAAAAAAAAACAAAAAACAAAACTTAAGTCTAGAACCTTATTATTTACTCTCCCCATGCTGTTTCCAATAAACTCCTTTAGAAGTTTAGCTTACTGCCATAGTGGCTCCCACTAGGAGTATAACACTTCACATTTTGAATTTATATATATTATTCCGTGCACATGTCGGAAATGGTTATATCTTCTCTGATAGAATGCTCTTTCTTGTTTATATATTTCATTTTATGAGAATCCTTTTAGGTTTTACAGAGGGGTATAAAAACTGAGACTTAAAGATTACACGTATATTGAAGTAGAGGTCACTTTTACCTTGTGAAAATTTTGCCTACTGAGATTCATTGGGCTTTCTGATTTCTCTTACCTTTTTTGAAATCGAGAAGACAGGAGTGGATTCCTCTCAATCACAAAAAAAGTTTCTTCATAACAAGATACTTGACCTTCGGTTTATGCCAGTACTCAGGAGAGTCTTCAAGTGCGCCATGTAGCCGTCGATAGAGCGCTGATGTTGCACGCAAGAGATCGTGAGTTCGATTCCAAACTGGTTAACTTGATGGCGTAAAATTCCGTCCAACTTAATGCTAACCTGAACTTGGCGAAAAGCTCGTCTCCGTATACGTGCTTTATAAAACTCAGGGGAATTCAAACTAACTAAAGAACGAAAGGACCTCTTCGACGCGTACCGCCCCATCGAAATAAAGCTTATTGTAAGTCCTGCAAAACGTCATTTCATACCTGTAGATTTTATCTTTCTCCAGTTCTTTATGAGTGGTAAAATAAAGGAGGGAAGCTCACAGCATTTCTGTGATTCTAGCCAGAGAATGATTCTAATTTGGTCGCTTGCGTTTCGTTGTTATTGGAGATTTCCATTATAAAAATTTTGATATCTTCAAACGATTCATAAGCCTTAGGTTCATACTGGATCTTATGATTGCCATATGGCTTTTCAACGATTCCTAAAAGACAGCGAACAAAAGGGGAATGTCGTTTTGTTTCATTAAATGTAATTAATCGGACATACTTAAAAAATAATTTAAAACTAATTTGTGTATATAACGGGCTCAAAGAGATCGAGAATTATGAACTGCCGATATTCATCGGCTTAGATCTATCTATCAACATTAATCTACATGTCGTTCTACCTTTCTGTATGACATTCAGTCTTTCTTTCCATCGGTCCTCCATCTTACCACCCCCTCCCTTTTCCCCCGCCCCATTCACAATCTCTCTCTATAACTTCGCTAACTTCTCTTTCCTCCAGCTTAAATTTTCCTTTTTCTGAAACTACTCCTTATCTTTTCCTTTGTCCCCCTCCCTGCTCCAAAAGCACACTCGATTTATTTAAAAAAAAAAAAAAAGTTGTGCAGAACTTCTTTTCGTTCCGCTTGATTCAGCATGCCTTGCCGACTCTTGCGTAGATCCTGGTAATTGAGGGTGTGGAGACCTCAGTGGTTCTATATCTAGGTCTGGAACTGATCTTACTAAAGAGAGTCGAGTGTGAGGTGTGGACGCAGAGAGTACGACTTTCAGTGCTTGGCACAGGAGCTTAGACTGCCTTGTACCCAGAGACTAGTTGTTCTGCCTGTAGCAATCAGGTATGATCTAGACATAGATCGATATAAACGAGAGAGAGAGAGAGAGAGAGAGAGAGAGAGAGAGAGAGAGAGAGAGAGAGAGAGAGAGAGAGACAGACAGACAGACAGACAGACAGACAGACAGAGAGTGAGAAAGAGACAGAGACAGAGACAGACAGACAGACAGAAAAAGAGAGAGAGAGACAGGTTTAGAGAAAGATCAGAGTGAAAGAGACAGAGAAAGACAGATAAAAAAGGGCGTGATAGCGAGAGAAAGTGAGAGAGATAAAAAGAGAGAAAAGCAGAGGGAAAGATAGAGATAGAGATAGATAGATAGAACGAGATAGACATAGAGAGATATAGAAAAGATAGAGAGAGAAAGAGAGAGATAGAGAGAGAGAGAGAGGGAGAGAGAGAGAGAGAGAGAGAGAGAGAGAAAGAGAGAGAGAGAGAGAGAGAGAGAGAGAGAGAGAGAGAGAGAGAGAGAGAGAGAGAGAGAGAGAGAGAGAGAGAGAGAGAGAGAAGGGTTACGCAGTGACACGAGACTTAAGACTTGACTTGTTACCCATGCAGTGACCGAGCAGTTCTGTATGCAGAGGTTCATTCATTGTTTTTTTGCTCTTTCAACGAGCAGATTTCCAGAGGACAAGGAATTTTTTCAAAGAGGATAATCCTATTCTTTTTGTCACATTTGCTGGATATTTCAACATGTTTTATTCGCGGCTGATTTTGAGATAATATAAGTCTTGGAGAGCGGCACGTAGGATTAAGGCCCTACAAGGTAAGTAGGCCTAGATATGGCATTCCTTTCTGTTATGATCATGTGACTATCTGGACTGGACGTCATGTGATAATCGAGATGACGAGATCTTTTTTTTTGTCTCTCTCTCTCTCTCTCTCTCTCTCTCTCTCTCTCTCTCTCTCTCTCTCTCTCTCTCTCTCTCTCTCTCTCTCTCTCTCTCTCTCTCTCTCTTTCTCTTTCTCTCTCTTACTCACCCCGTCTCTGTCTCTCTTGCTCTCTCTGCCTTTCTCCATGTCTCTTTGTCTCTTATATCAATCAATGTAATTATAAATCATGATAAATTTCTCTGTTTTTACTAATCATCTATTTTCTTATCTATTTAGATTTTTCTAACCCTCTCTTCCACCTGGCATAAATATGAGAGAATCGAAAAAGTAAAGAAAATCACATAGAGAACCTGGGCATTCTACAGATCAATTATATGTACACTAACTTACAGCTCCAAGCCACCACCGCTGATAGAAATTCATTAATTGTTTATTCCATCCGCTCAGTTGTTTTTTTTTTTTTGTTTTGTTTTTTTTTTTTCATTTAGACCAATGTTCTTAAGAGCATGTAAAGAATTGAACACTGAAGTGTTAGAGACAAGTCATAAAAGCTAGGAGCGAGAGCAAAGATCTTTGGCTATTATTTTGACTGGAGGGAAAAAATGAATTGACGAAGCCTAGGATGTCGAGCATTCAACAAGATACTTATATGTGTGTAACACTCGCCATTTTAGTTTAGTAAGAAAATATTTAAATATATAAACCATGTTCTTTGATTGAACTAGTGAATCATTAAAAGCGGCATGAAACCGGGAAATGAGAGACCGAGCCTTACAATGAGAAAATGGTTCAGCCTCGATTTTTGACTTATCGGCTCGCCTAATCTTTGCGCAAGAATAAAATGTTTCACGCAGTTCTCACAAATCAACCGGTTTCAGCACATTAATAGACTCTTTCCCCAATCAATCTAGTTTTAAAAATCGATATTGGTGTTATGCATACACTGCTGTCTTTAGTTTCGCTGAAACGCTAGATGTAGTAGAGCGTGTCTTAAATCAATCTAAACCAATGTGATCAATTTTTTTCAAATCATACTTCCCTTTTCCGCTATCAATGTGCCCCAGCCTTAATTCAAAATCATCAAATTAATGCGTCGAAAATGTTCTCCTGGTCATTTAAAGTTTAGCAAGGTCAGTTAACTGATATATTGCTTCATCAATTATTTCGTTTCGAATCTTTTGGCTCCAGAACGTAATGAATTCAACAACAACTATAAGTGCAAAACATGCAAAGACACAACAAATATTGCAAACTGTATTTAGCATAAAACCAAGTTTTATACTTAACAAAGGCAGTTTCAATATTGACATAACTTTTGGATGTTTAACTACTTCTACAGGTCGCTCAAAGCTTCTGATGTTGGTGATACGCTCCAACAGTTTCATAATCAATTATTTGTCAAAGTATAGCCTACCGCCATCCATTTCTTTTTTTTTTTTCTGTGCACTGAACATCGATACATAAAATCCCTAAGTTTGAAATATTAAGAACAGAATTACTGTGGCAGCTGCTTTTTGTGTTTTTAAAAGAGAGCCCATGCCATTAAAAACATGATAAATTTGAAATTAAAACATCATATTAAAGAGAGAAGATACATAACAGTGTACCAAAAAAAATGACGAAAATCTTCACTATTTTAAACGCAATGTAAGTAACAAATGTCTCATACGGGTTTCAACAACTGCAGCCGTATTTAAGCAACTGATAAAAGCATTATGATCGCAAAAGCTATCCATAGTAAGAAACACATTCTCAGTACGGGCTAAGTTGTAATACTTCAATATGTAAAAGAAGGAAATTTAGGGTAATGAAACCAGTTGTAAGAGAAAACGAACTAGTGGAAGAGTGATATTATTATTATTATTATTATTATTATTATTATTATTATTATTATTATTATTATTATTATTATTATTATTATTATTATTATTATTATTATTATTATTATTATTATTATTATTACTATTTTTCTTCTTCAACTTCTTCTTCTTCTCCTTATAGTAGTAGTAGTAGTAGTAGTAGTAGTAGTAGTAGTAGTAGTAGTAGTAGTAGTAGTAGTAGTAGTAGTAGTAGTAGTAGTAGTAGTAGTAGTAGTAGTAGTAGTAGTAGTAGTAGTAGTAGTAGTAGTAGTAGTAGTAGTAGTAGTAGTAGTAATGGTGGTGGTGGTAGTGGTAGTAGGGGTAGTAATTGCTGTACCATCTGTTGCATTAAAAACATTGGCATAGACTAATTAGTAAGAGAAGCAGCTTTAAATTAATTAAAAATATGCTAAATCAAATACAATATTAATTGTTAAATTAGTTATGTTCTACAGGTGATAAAGGATAAGTAATTGTTCTTAAATTTGAAAAAAAAATATTTTGATTTCTTTTTAAATGATTAGTAACTGGTAGAATTGTAGTTGCTTTGTTTCGTGGCAATTCTCCTTTAATGCAATACAGATAGTACTTCTAAATTTTCATGTTAATCTGGTACGTATAATATCATTTTTCCAGAAACCACACATTGACATTGTTCGCTTTAAAGAACTCACAAAATGCTTTCACATTACACCAGTTGAACATGGCATTTTATTCTTTCGCTTGGAAGGCAAGCAGGAAGAAAAAGTTTGCTATTGTTGACTTTAACATGGTAACCCCTTGAGCCATCTTCCATGCTGATCGAGAAAAATCAATCTAGAACTATCGATCATCCTGATACAAGGAAAACACCGGCGCTTAAAATGACTCAGAATGTTGAAAGGATAAATGTTTATCCAGGGTGTGGGGCAGCTACCTTGTTGCTCATCGTGCTAATATGGCCCTTTTTTCAAGCAAAAGTACCCAATTGTTCCAGTGCTAGCGACCTGATAAAGTGAAAAACTATAGTCTTATCAAGTAGATTAGTGTAATACCGTAAAGGCAGGAGTTGTCAGGGAACACTTTGTGGTGATAAGTTGTATTCTATGCTTGCAATCGCTGACACTGACTGATAAGGCGTTTTCTATGCTGGCAATCGCTAACACTGACTAATAAGGTACGTCCTGTGCTTGCTGATAGTGACTGATAAGGTGTGTTCTGCGCTGGCAATCGCTGACATTGGCTGATAATGTGTGTTCTGTGCTGGAAACTACGGACAAACACTGATAAAGTGTATTCTGTGCTATCAACTACGGACAAACACTGATAAGGTGTATTCTGCATAGAATTAACGCTGCAAGTGATTGATAATATGTATTCTTTTATATTAACTAAGAGAGACAGAGCGTTATTATTGATGATGGAAACCTAACTGCAGATCACTTTCTGAAAAAAAAAAACAAACTTGTTCTGAAAACAAATAAGAAATAGAAATTATGCTGATAAGACTACATGATGAGTGATTGTTCTTGTACACTTACTGCTGTAGTCGAGTCCTAGAGAAAGCCATAAATCCTATCTCATGTTGATGGTAACTTACTCAAAGTATTTCATGCAGTTTGATTTTAGGAGCATATTTTTTTTGCTGACTGCGACTTTCGGGTATTTTCGTTAATTGGCAGGTGACTCACAAAGACCAATGACGCTCACCTCGTGCAGATAGTGATTTAGAGATCGAATGATGATGCCCCAAATATTTTTTTTGGTACTGATGGCTATAGATAGAGCGTGGCGTAGGCTTGTTTGTTCCAAGCAGTCTGTTCTGGTGATAGTACTGGTTACTGCACTGACCCCTTGCGTGACCTCTGCTCCTGTTGAACCCTCCACCGCTCCTACAGCTGCTCCTCGCCAACACCTTAGCGCAGCGCCATTTCAGGAGTATGGAGGTAAGATATCCTTTAGGACATCAGAACAAAATTCTAACAACCATTTTGTAGATCAACACATAATATAGGCTGCTTTGATAATTAATATAATCATTGTTTCCGACTGCATGCCTTACATTTATCCAGGCCATTGTGCTATAGCATGAGGGCTTTGAGACTAATATAATTGCTGGCGACAAATCTCTAGATTGTGGCATTGCGTATTATTATTTATACTATTCCCTTATTATTTATTAAACGCCTTCCTTAATCTTCATTTATGCGGACTAGGCCTAATATGTTAGAACATATTGGGACAAGGCACTGACCTGCTGTGATCTTTTTCTGATTTATTGTATTAATTACTGTTGATACTAACAAAGAGGTGAAGAATTGAATCAAAACTCTAGTTTTTTTTCTATATTTGGAGGACCCAATTAGACCAGCACTGACAACAAAATGAACTTTAAAAAAATGAAGCAAAAATATTCTGGCTTTTAATAGATATTATTTTTATCTAAAAATTATTGCATTAAAGAAAATCATTTCTTTACC
Organism: Elysia crispata; assembly: GCA_033675545.1. Classification (NCBI taxonomy): domain Eukaryota; kingdom Metazoa; phylum Mollusca; class Gastropoda; family Plakobranchidae; genus Elysia; species Elysia crispata. Next base: position 151,923 of record JAWDGP010000638.1, read on the forward strand.
AGCAGTCGAGACAGCCACAACAATGTTGATTTTTTATAACGTTTCTCTCTTTCTCTAGTATCATACATAGTTTTTATTGATCAACTTGTGAATTCTCTGTGCTATCTCACTGATGTATTCACTACTAATACTATATTTTGTTCATTACCACCTACCTCTTGTTCTTATGCTTGTGTCAATTCACTAGGCCTCCTGGCACTATTAAACTGATAATGTTAAGACATTTCTCCCGTCTTTTCCCCAAAACTCAGAATAAAAATTTCTTTTCTCTGGCCGGGAGACGTGTGGAGGATATGAGAGCCTCAGACGAAAACCTACACCAGCTTTCTGTCCCAACATGTCCGGTCTATTCTCGCCGCGGCTATTGTTGATCTCTGTTTCATTCGACACTGACACCTTTTTTGTGTCTGGATCTCTCTTTGTTAAAGAAAAAACAAACAGTGGAAGAAAACACAAGACAAAATGAGAGAAGTAAAAAGAAAAAAAGCGACGATACAGAGCTTTTTAAAAATCTTTTTTGCTTGTTGTAAACACTATAATTATTTTTAAATAACCAATACGTGACTAAAGGCAGCTTGTCTTTTCTTGCACAAAAATTTCAATTTATTTTTCGCTATCTATAGCTGTTTTTTTTTAAGCAATTGATTTTGTGAAGTGTATTTTTTATTTTTTAAATCTTCCTTTTCTCCAGTTTTTTCGCCGCAAAAAATATCCCTTCAAAGAAAGTATTTTCCTCTTTCGTTTCTTTACTGACATAATATATAAGAGCATGCTTTTATTTTGTTCACCATATTCGCACAAAGTCTGACTGTTTTGTTTTCGAGTAAAAAAAAAATTGATTCAGTCGGTAAAGGGTGAGATCTTAACTTTCGCATCTAGAGAGAGAGAGAGAGAGAGAGAGAGAGAGAGAGAGAGAGAGAGAGAGAGAGAGAGAGAGAGAGAGAGAGAGAGAAACATAATATTGACAGATAGAGAGACCGAGAAAAAAAAAGATGGAAAGATAAAGAAATGATATATTAGGCAGAGTACAAGAAAGAGACGGAGAGAGACGGCGAGAGAGAGAGAGAGAGAGAGAGAGAGAGAGAGAGAGAGAGAGAGAGAGAGAGAGAGAAAGAAAGAAAGAAAGAAAGAGAGAGAGGGCTCTAAAATTTTTAATGTGAAGGAACTTTGAGTAAGATTAGATGTGATGAAAAACAAAACAAAAAACAAAAAAAAACAAAAAAACAAAAAAAAACAAAAAAAAAAACAACAACAACAACAACAACAATTACAACAATTACAACAATTACAACAACAACAACAACAACAAAACAAAAACAAAAACAAAAAACAACAACAAAAAACACAAACACATTTTCCCTTCATTTTCGGTGTCGAATTTTCGTCTCGTACAGAAGAAGCTGATGATGTCTTCCGATTCTGCCAGAGAAGAGAAAATCGGAACACTAGGATTAAATTACAACTGGGCCAATTAAAGCCTTGGCTAATTTATAGCGGCTAAATAGGCTTTTTCCAATGTTAGTTTCTGTGCAATCGCTCCAACATTTCGTAAAGCTATTGCTTTAAGTAAAATTCGAGAAATACTACAAAAACAATTCAGAGGACGTTTGGATCAAATTAGGGTAAATATTCCCTTTAGAGACATCAACATTGTTTTATTTATCATATTGTCAAATGCCGCAGGATGGTATTTTCTACCTTATAAATTTAATGCAGATAAAAAAACCCAGTATTCTCAAGTCATTCATAAACTCTAAATCCTATCTTTGAATTTCTAAATAAGTTCTTTTGTAGGATTTCATTTTAATGTCAAACCACTTTATAAAAATAAAGCTAGCTCTCACCATAATTATTTGAATGAATTTCCAATCGACATAAAAATATATCTTGAGGATTTCCTAGTGATTTCCAGTGTGCTACTGTATCTAACTTTAATCTAATAGAATCTTTGCCTTTAATTAACCTGATAAAAACATAGCAACTCACCGATTATAAACTATCTGTGCTTCTCACTAACCTGACACAATGAGAGCATATTTGTACCAATCTACTACCACTACTACTACTACTACTACTACTACTACTACTACTACTACTACTACTACTACTACTACTACTTCTACCACTACTACTACTACTACTACTACTACTACTACTACTACTACTACTACTACTACTACTACTACTACTACTACTACTACTACTACTACTACTACTACTACTACTACTACTACTACTACTACTACTACTACTACTACTACTACTACTACTGCTAATACAACTGCTAATACTACTACAATTACTCCTTCTACTACTTCTATTGCAGTTAATACCATTAGTAATACTACTTCTACACTACCACTACTCCCCTTACTCTCACAGCCATTTCCAATAATCTTTTATGCAGTTGAAACTTCTTAATGAGAAAGAACAGACTGAAGTAACTGCACAATAAAAAAGATAATCGATCTTTTACCTGTATTTCAAACATAGAGAGGAGATAAGGCTTCATGGTCGTGTATTTTTCATTGATGCTACATTTTCTCATATTTTTGTGTCGTTTTTAAAGTGAAGGCAACGAAAGACTTACAAATATAAGTCGATTATTGGTTTCATTTAAAGAAGATCGATTGAGCCGTCTCTATGACAAAAGTTAACCTTAATAGGTTAAATCTGTTTACATGTTCTAACATAAATGTTTCTGATCTTCGCGATGAAAGAAACTAATGTAAAAATGACATGACTCATAGAAACGAGCCAATACTTCTGAATGAAATGATAATCTGCCACACAAGCGTTTTCATTTTTTAATTCGAAATAGCGAACATTTGTTGAGAGATGTAAAGGATAAAATATTTATCTTGTGTCTCATAATAAATGACAAAAAGTCTATATCATTATTGAAATGATGAAAGTTCAGATATACGCCTTTGCTCAGTGGTTCCTCTCCTTTGTCGCTGATGGCTATGTAGATTGAACCGAACGATGCGTTTTATCGTCTCTCTCTGTCTCTCTGTCTCTGTCTCTGTCTCTCTCTCTCTCTCTCTCTCTCTCTCACACACACACACACACACACATATATATATATATATATATATATATATATATATATATATATATATATATATATATATATATAAAACATGTATGTCAAGCTCACTCCTCCCAATTTTCCTTCCCCAGTGGTCAGTCCAGCTGACCCTTTCGAGTTTGAAGGTCAACGGGTTCAACTAAATTGCACCATCAAAGATCCCGGACAACAGCGAAACTCCTCGAATCTTTTCTTTGTCAAAAAGACAACTCAAGGTAAGGTTTCTCGCACGATACACCGTTTGGTTACATCTTGTCTATCTATCTATCGATCTAGCGGTATAACTATATCTCTGCATATTATTTTTTTTATCTATAACTCTCTATCTCCCTATCTATCTACACCGCAAGAGGGAATGAATATCATACCTATTGTCAAATTCAGGATCCCTTAACTAAGCTGTTTTTGTTCAAGCTATTCTCAGAGGACTAGATATAGAACGCATTCAATTCTCGAAGAGTTTAGACAAAGCCTTTCTATTATCCTATTGTTAATGAAATCTCACATGCTCTCTATTAACAAGATCTCATTCTTGACGCTTAGTCCTTTCTAAACCCTTTCTTAATCCTCTCTGGGATGGAAGTTTGCTGAATCGATGTTATCCCTTACCTTCCTTGCGTTTCAATCAGAGAGAGAGAGAGAGAGAGAGAGAGAGAGAGAGAGAGAGAGAGAGAGAGAGAGAGAGAGAGAGAGAGAGAGAGAGAGAGAGAGAGAGAGAGAGAGAGAGAGAGGTGGGGGGGAGAGAGAGAGACAGCGCTCACCGATGTTAATTAGAATCTAACCTTGTTATACCTTATCATGGCACCATGGACTCCCAATAGGGAAGAAAACTCTGGAGACAGACTTAATTCAGGTCCACGACTGGCAGACCATCAGCGTAACGCTCCTTAATGTGAGTGTGGAGGATGAGGGGGCATATACCTGTCTGCTGAGGTCCGACTCACCAGGGGAACAGCACACAGTTATTGGGCACCAGATTCTTCAGGTGGATTGTGAGTATTGCATTTGATTGAAAGATTAATTAGAAATGTTAAGAGGGAAAATATTAGTAACTCAATTATAAAGTATATTGTTTAGAAAATGAAGTATTAAAAAGTATGATGATGGCGATGGTGCTGTTGGTGATGATGATGTTAATGGCGACAATGCAATGAAGTTGGCGACGTGAGTATTGATTAGGATGATTATGAAGGCAAGGGAAACGACGTTGACGATAAGGGTAACAACAGCGATGCTGCTGCTGCTGATGATGATGATTATGAACGCTGCTGATGATGCTGAAGCTGATGATGATGATGATGACAATTATGATGATGATAATGATGATGATGATGATGATGATGATGATGATGATGATGATGATGATGATGATGATGATGATGATATGATGATGGTGACAATTATGATGATGATAATGTTGATGATGATCATAAGATAAGATAAGATAAGATAAAATGAGATTTACTTTATTTATCCCTCTTGAGGAAGTTTAAAAATTGACATGCTCATTAACATAACAAGTCATAAATATGTATGATAAAAATCCAGGTGTATATATAAATAAATAGAGAAATAAAAAATGCATATATTTATATAAAAGGTAGATGTATTCATGTTTCTATACAGAGCAAGTATATTACATATCTAAAAATGTTTACAATGAATAAATAAATAGAGTCTATAGTAATAATGGTGTTATTTTTTTTTAAATCACATCTAAAAGTTTAAAGAACTTGATGAGTAACCTTATAATATTTTTTAAAAATATGAAGAAAATATTTCACTTACTATATTGATGATGATGATGAAGATGATGATGTTGATGATGATGATGATGATGATGATGATGATGATGATGATGATGAATCTAATTTTATATTGGTGCATGCTAACGGTGCAGATAAACCTCAACCGGTGCAGAACGTAACCTGTGAGGTCTACAACTGGCAAGAGATGAATTGTGAGTGGCAGCTGGGCGTGACCTTTAACCACCCTGAGAACATCAAAGTTGATGTGTACTATGCAGTGGCGTAAGTCGGAGTAGCCATTTACTTAGCTCTACTTCTTACCCTGAGATAGAAGTGTTTCTTATTCGCCTCAAAGAAACGTCATTGCTGAAGAGGTTTTAAGAAGTGTGCATCAAATCTGCTTGACCTGTATATCTGTGTGCCATGGAAGATTGAGTGATCAAGCTTTGAGTCTCCCGTGGTATAGACCCTAGCATTTGAAGATAAAAAGGTTCTTGTCAAGTTTAAGTAATGAATAAGCGAACAGAATGATTTAAGATATATATCAAGAAGACTCGCAAACAGCAAAAATCACGTATGATAGCATCTAAAAAGTGACTAAAATTCAGGTTAGGTAACAGCTATAATTCGCAATTAGCAGTTGGAAATTTTATCCCCTGGTACAATAACAGAATTGAGCCAACTTGCTCGAACCGATAACGTTCTTACGCGCTTTTAACACCCAAGCAATTTTTAAGCTTTTCAAAGATAACTGACTATTTTATTTTACCTAAAGCAAAATACTGAGTTCCTGACGAAACGATTCATACTGAGGAGATACAGGTAAACGAGAACATGCTGGCATTGGCAGAAGTTGTAAAATAGCGTGTGAAACATATATTGTTCTTGGATTTTTGTTAAAAAGTTTCTTTATATCTTTGATTCTTATATGATTTTGAATCTTCTTCGCCAGCGAACTCTAACTTCATATTCTATTTCTTGTGGCTCCTCGAACTGAAGCTATTTTTAGGGTTGCTTCTTTTATTTGGTTCAGAAACGTTAGTGAGTGTGGGGTTAGAACGCTTACCCTGTATTCCACAAAAATATTCATCGCAGATTTGATCCCGACTCTGTTGAGTTTGAGGCCTCATCTTTTCTGTTGAAAGATGAGGCCTTGTTTAATATACATAAAAAGCCTGAGACTCCCATCCTGTGGATGGGCTTTATTAAACAGTCAATCAAATATACAAACGATCTACAGTATTTTTAGTAGACCCCCTTTCTGTGGTTGGAATTTATGAAACAGTCAATCAAACACGCAAACAATCTACAGTATTTTAGTAGACCCCCTTCCTTTGGATGGGACTTATGAAACAGTCAATCAATTATACAAACAGTATCTTTGTTTTTTTTTTATGCCACTAACACTTTGATATCTTGTACTGAAAGGGTCCTATTAACAATCAAACGACTAAAATCACAAATTCTTTTGACGCTGTGAAGAGCCTGATTGTGATAATTAACTTTTTTCTCAATCGACTTCTGAGTCTTACCAATCTGGCACTGACCTACTCAAGTGTCAATTACTATCAGTTTACAGGCAAAAAAAATTGTTACTTGTAAGTCGGGATTCTTACATTGTTGTACTCCCTTTCTACGCAAGAAGATATTTTAGAATAAAAAATAGTTACATATTGAGAAGCCGTTGAAAGATTTTTGAGCAGTTTTGTGAAATAAATCGTAGTTTATTGTAAAATACGTGTTTCTTTTAGAATCAATGATCTGTATAAGACTTTTACTTAATTACATTCGTATTTTTTTTCTTCTTACAAAATCTACTCCTGTTCACAGAGATGAATCCTTCAGGTGTCTGAAGACGACTAAAACATCTTGCCAATGGGACCAATCTACTTACCAACACGTCCATCACTATTGGGTGCAAGTGGATGTCATTTACCAGCTCAATGGTCGAGTCAGAACCAAGTCTAAAAAACTTTTCGGGATCGAGACCCAGCTTTATGGTCAGATACTGTTTTAAGCTCCATACAAACAGACGAATTTAAGTCTTAATTCTTTGATAAGTTAAACATTTTTCTTTCATTTCTCTGGGCTTATTTTAATAATCACACGTTAATAGATTGGAAAAAAAATTGACCTCCGAAATATAGGTTGCTGACCAGGCCAATAGTGAAAAAGGACTCATATAATTCTAATTCTTTTGAGCCAATCATAGCCCGTAATAACCACCTTTCACTGGCACCCTGGAATTTTCACAGGCTGCCTTAGGAGAATAAGAGTCAGAGGAAAGACAATCGAAAAAAAGAGGGAAGGTGAGGTGGATGTAAAATAAGATATAGGAAGAGGTTGACCAAAGGAAAGATACAATTCGAAAACATAACAGTCTACGTAATCATTATTTTCCAGAGACAACAGCTTTGGACAGCGAACACCCGGGTATGCTGACAGTTCAAGCGCTGGGTACGTCGATGATAACAATGGAATGCAGATAACCCTATAAAATAAGCAATTGGATAGACTGTGATGGTGGAACTTCAAGTCGTTTTTTTTTTATTTCTTATTGCTTAATCTTGGCCTCATTTGTTTCAAAGTGATGCTTGCGATAAAACATCTGAAGACTGAATCATTCTTTCTGAATATGACACAGCATAGTTTCTTGATTGGTATATTTGATTTCATGCCCGAACCAACATGGAAATTATTTAACTTAAAATGATTTTCTTTCCATTTTATCAAAATTCATTAGTTTCTTTCCTTTACTCTTCATGAGATTCGATAAGGTTTTTATGGGACGATATTTAACGTGGAATATAAAATGCCAGAAACATCTCTCACCCTCGGGTGCAACTCAACCCCTGGTTTAACATTAGAGGCGCACCAGGATCGTTAAAATGCGCAGAAGTCAGAAAAGCAAAACAATTACGTTTTCGCGCAAGCTTTAGATTTCATTGGTTAAATACTGCTTCAGGCAGAATTACAACGAGTCTTTTTAGAACAAGAGTAAAAATTATGCCACGGGCTATTCGCAATCAGCAACACTTCTGTTGCGAATACGCAAAGAAGCACCAAGACCCATGTGATCAGTAAATCGAAATCTACAGGACGTGCAGTAGCAATGAATCTTTAACCATCAAAAACTTACGTTACCATAACTATTTTACATACAACAGTACCACTGATATCAGACCTATCAGGGCACGTGTGACTACAATCTCGCCCACCAGAATGACAAATCTTACCGT
>JAWDGP010000638.1:165000-192500 GCA_033675545.1 Elysia crispata
CCACGGACAGCAGAAGAAGAATTAGAGGCTCCAAGACATCTACCTTCTTAATCGTTTGGTGCAAAGGCAGCAGACTTGACTACAGATGTGAGGTGAGTATAAATTTTTAGATAGTTTAAGTGCTTGAAGAGTGAGAACTGCTGGTGGACAGATTAGAATACATGTAGCAGGAAGGTTTAGTTTCTGTAGCACAGAATAGACTATACGAGCTAGATGAAGTCAAGCTCCTTGAGAGAAGACTATAATTTCCAACTGAAGGTCTATTTCTGTGAAACAGACTAGAAAATAAGTTCCAAAAATCTTCTTTTTCTATGGAGCAAACTATCTAAAATCATCTTGCTAGATCATGTCCAGTTCTTTGGGAGCATACATCAACATCAAGTTTGAGGTAAACATAAAACACAAGCATGTGCAGTGAGGCTTAGTTTTCTTGGCAGTTGACTTAGCTACAAAAGGGCTAAACAATGTGAGGTTTCTGTGAAGCAGATTCGACTGCAAACGTCAGATGAAGTTTAAATCCAGAAGATCAGAAAAGTTTGTAAGTGTTAGGTGTTAGCATGAAGGTAATTTTTGTCTTTTAAATAAGGAATTATCTCCCCTGCAACTCATTAAAGAGAAGACATCGATAAACGTATTCAACTTTTTAAAATAATGTTCTAAGTCTATACTCTTGGCATACTCCACTTTAAACCGCTAAATGATATACATTTTTTAACACCAAGATTGAAGAAGGAGAGGTACACGCAAAAGATGAAAACTAGTCAGTGTCGCATAATCTGTGATCGTAGATGTTCTGCCTTCACAACGCAATAGATCGAATACAGCACTGACTTAAAGCACAAGACTAACTAACCTGTGAAAAAGTGTTCATGTTTTATCATATTGAAAAAGCAGTTGCTTTGTCCTACTGATTTGATTCAATAATATAAAAACTATGATAGCACGAGAGAAAAAGAACGTGCTGTTTGACAGTGCAGCATATTAACTTACAGACTTTTCCAGGCCATTCTGAGAGTATCTTCAGCGATCCCTGGACACGACTAGGAACTAGAAAGTTATTTATATATTTCCGGGAATTTGCTATAAGGCTGAATGTGTAATGGAACTAAAATAATTAAATAAAACAAAAACAATAACAAACAACATTTTCAAGTGGTAATCGATTCCTGAGAAGCTTCATGGTCCAGTGAAGGACGAGGTTTTGTTTTTTTTTCCCAGGAGAGCGTCGGGTGGATGGAGCTGCCCCTCAGACAACTGACCTTCGTGCACGACACGGAGCTAGCAGAGTTTGACCCTAACGATCTGCTGATTGGCATCGCTACTACGGTCAAGGCCGGCCAGGACTCACTTAGCAGCGGACTGGTGTGGAACCCATGCCTATATGCCTGGAGGCAAAGTGAGTAAAGTTAAAGAAGGTCTACATACAGACTTCTGCAAACTTCCATATTGAAACTTTTTTGATGGATGTAATACTAAAATCACCAGATTTCCTATCTATAAATGCAGGGCTTTAAGTTTAACTTCTCTGTGTGTCTTTATCACAAGAATATTAAAATGAAATCTTTAGGACTGTGTTCTTTAAGTTTGCACATATTTAACATCTCTATATCACTAGTGCTGGATGTTTAAACAAACGTCTATGTCTATACGTCTCTATGAATGACTCTAGACAATCATGCTTGTGTGATAGTGCAATGCTTTAAACGGATCTCTTTTTGTCACTTGAAGAATAGAGTTCTGACTGGAACAAGTCGACTCAGTGTTTAGCATGACCAATATTCACCACAAAAATGGGTTCGATCTCCTCTAGGCGAGACATTAATAAAGCAAAGGAAAAGGCACCTTATTCAGAACTCTTCTCCCCCATAAATTTTTTTTTCAAGGGAACCTGCCTATGAGGAGAATATGATGTTTGTGCGATGGTAGTAATCGGTGCCTAACAAGTGACGATAACTGTGAAATACTGTATTAATTTTTTTTTACTGGATTTGACACCCTTTAGTTGCAACTGTCTTGTCCATGAAATGTTATAAAGCCGCGTGGTTCCAATCTGCAGAGAAAAAATATAACCTTTACTATAGTCGAACACACTTGATCAGTTACTTTGTCTATGTATGTCAAATATAATCTTCAGGTCTTATTTATCGAAATCTTCATCCATTATCTACATTTTTTACAGTCTGCTGCTACCTCAAGCCTCCCAATTATCTTTTACAGGGCCTAGCCTGAACCCTCATGTACTGACTCACATTTGCATCTATTCACTGCGTCATCTGTAACTCTTACCCTATACCATCTCTGCCTTTATACCTTTCTTTCTATCTCGTTCCTCCCCATGTCATTCTTTCTAATATCTTATTCTCTCTCAGTCTCTCTAATTACCCTCCCTCCCCCACCTTTATTTTCTCTTATAATTATTTATTTCTCCCTACCTTTCCATTAGTACCCAGAGCTTCGCCCAGCAACCTTCGAGTATTTCCTAACGATTCTGCTCGCGGACTGACAGTAGTGTGGGACAAACACGGGTGCTTGGAGGAGCCAAGCCGGGTCTTGGCTTACCTGGTCCGTTACCGCTTCCTTCAGTCTGAGGACGGCTTTTGGCATGGTAAGACAGTCCTTTTCATTTCTATTGTGTTTTGTAACATGCTAATCTAACTCTTTATAACCCCCGTAAAAAATCTCAAGTAAAAAAAAAATAGCTAGCGAATTTAAATTTAAAAAAAATCAATCTCTATCTATCTATCTATCTATCTATCTATTTATCTATCTATCTAATTGTGTATTGCTTTTTCAAGCGGAGGACGAGGGTGTCGTTTGTTCTCCGCTCTCTTTAGGTATGACTGAGGGGAGCTCTTTTGCACTGAAGAGAGCCGACAACAGATGACACCCTCGTTTTACGCTTGAAACACAAATGAGGCATGCAGAGACTTTGAAGTAAGATTATCTGCAGCAATGAAAAGTTCCCACAGTTCAACACTCTTATCAATTGTTCCAATAAATTTTCAAACTTTCTATCTATCAATCTATCTTTCTTTCTATCTATCTATCTATTCATCTGTTTGTGCTTACCTAGTCTTATGATGAGCGATTAGAAAAGTTTAGAAAACCATTACCCATAAGTTGCCACTGTGTGTTATGATAATTATATATGCAAACTGAGCTTTTAAGAGAGGATCTTTCAAGCAGTGCATGGAAATAAAATAAAAAAGAGTCTTAAGTTATAGCTATGAAAGTCTTGCCCTGTCCGAGTCATAATGATACATTTTTTTTCTTTTCTTCTGACCATTCTATACAATTTTCTCGATTGATTGCAGAAAAGAAGGATAAAAAGGTGAAAGTCACAGGAGAAGTAACTGAGGTGGTTCTCCCCAACTTGGTGAAGGGCAGGATATATCGGATCAGCGTTGCTGCTCTATCGTCTGCTGGACCCGGCCCTGAAAATGTCAAGAATTTCACGTTCACAGGTTCTAAAGAAACAGGTTAGTCTACCGCCAGCTGAATTGTGCCAAGGGGAGTGGTAGGAGATAGAGATATTGCGACAAGTGCTTCAACTCTATGTTCACTAACAGTTGTCAGGAAATAAAAGATAGGAAATCATTAACAATGGCCGAGCTGACCAGGTGTTTAACCATGTGAGCAAATTTTATTTGTAGAACCATTTCTTTTTGTTGTTTTTTTTAACCAATCCACCATTGCTGATAAAAGATCAAGTAGCGATTTTGGTGAAGGTGGGGTAAGGTGGTGGCAGAATTGTATCAGAACCACATAGTCTCCTTTATCTTTATAATTTAAGAGAGAAAGACACAGCGAGGAAAAAAAATGAGAGAGAGAGAGAGAGAGAGAGAGAGAGAGAGAGAGAGAGAGAGAGAGAGAGAGAGAGAAGGTCTAAAAGGAAATAGGCTATATTAAATTGATAATACTTTTGTTATTTCTTTTTTGTCCTATAGTAATAAAATTGAGTGGCTATTTCCTTTTAGACTTGTATTATACTATTTATAGACACATAAGAGTCCTTTATAATTACCAAGTTATCCTCCAAGTGTAGTGTTTTTGCTTTCTATTTAGAGAGAGAGAGAGAGAGAGAGAGAGAGAGAGAGAGAGAGAGAGAGAGAGAGAGAGAGAGAGAGAGAGAGAGAGAGAGAGAGAGAGAGAGAGAGAGAGAGAGAGAAGGATAATTTGGTGATAAACATTTTTACAAGACTGCGTAGCTAATTTAAACCAGATGTGTCGCTTTTTTACTGTTTTAAGTATAGGATATGATAACGAAATGTCCACCCCCCCCCCTCTACCTCCTAAAATGCAGTAAGATGGAAAGGATGATAATGGGAGTACTATAATGTAAGTTTTGGTTTAAACCGAAACGAAAACTTTCAGTTTCAAAAGAAACACACAACTTATCGCGATCGCGGTAACTTCTATCTATAATTGATCACCAGGTCCGCCAGGTTCAAGCACACCTATCATACTTGGGGTGCTTGGGGTTCTCGGGTGTGCAGCGATCGGTCTCTTCTTGGCTGTACGGTAAGATACGTGTTGATCTGGCTGTGCTCATTGTGGTTGTCCTAGTGGTGGTTACAAGCCTCCTGACTCTTCAGTGAGACATGTGCTAACTTCGATTGACGTTATTTCATCACTAGTCTTTCACCGCTTTGCTAAGGCACGCCTCATGTGGTGTCCAGCTCACTCTTTCGAGGTTTCAAAACCTCGCATTATTTAAGACCTCAACGGTAAGATTGAGATTAATTTTTTAAGGAAAATTTAATTCACTTACTGTAGTATTAAAAAAAGGCAAAGGGAAATAAAACAATATTTTTTTTATCGAGCATCAAAACAGAACAAATCTCTCCTGTGTTTCAAATGTTTATGAAAATAAACGGGAGTTCTCGCAGCTGCGTGGACATCAGCCGCCAGTGATCTGTCAATGAAAAATACTGTAGACATTGCTGTCATGAACAGGACACAATCTGTCGTGGTTGTAAGGAAACCATAAACATTCTGCAGACCTTTTTGTGAAATAATATTATTCGCACCTTGGGCCCATTGCTTCAAAGTTAGGTCTATTCTGTAACATTACACTTAACAGCTCACGATGTTGAAGATGTATAAGCAGTTTACGATTTTTTTTGCATAACTTTATTATTAATTAAAAAAAAAAAAAAAAAAAACAGCAACAAAAAAATCCTTTTCATGTGCCGCTAATATGTTGGTCAGTATTGTAAAAAGAACCTAATTACAAAAAAAGTAAAGTGAAATATTTTCATTATTTTGCTTTTAAGCAATGCGAAAGTGAATGAAATATTGATTAGGGTCAATAATTCAAGCAACGTAAACCAAATAAGAGAGAAAACTTGCAAAGAAAGAACAGATGTACAGGGTAACTCATGATTGTCCTGGGTGCCAGCTGTATGTGTGCGTCCATATCTCGGAGTCCTCACAACCTTTAATAGCTGCGGACATGTTTGTGTAGAAATGATGTAAGCATGAGATATCATACCAGAATCACACAGATTATTTTAACTCCTGAATTTCTTTTCGTCGACGGCGAGTGGCTTGTGAAATGCTCACATCATAGACATGCGTTTCATCTTTTCCACATTCAAGGATCCTCCGGCCTGCCTAGAACAAATTTGCGCGGACCTCTGTTTCATCCACGGAACATAGAAAGATAATGCTCGGTCTAGTCTTCTCAATTTTGTACTGTCCATATTGTTCCATGTTGATTCTTATGTTCATATAAGGAAATCAGCCCTTATAAACTAGAAGGCCAAAAAAAATTCCCTTTAAGTCACCTCATCCCCCTCATGAAAAGGTTTTTTTCAACCCTGTCTCTATTAATAAGCCTATAGCTGAGTGTGTGTGTATATATATATATATATATATATATATATATATATATATATATATATATATATATATATATATATATATATATATACATTATGTGTTTTTGCTAGCGTGCTCTACCCGATGCTTAATGTATCGAGAAAGTATTTCTTGCAGGCCATCCACACATCTAATGAAGCTATGCAGTCTGGAAAGTTGCTTTGGTTCCTTTTACAAGTTCTGCGATCCTTTGGTAATGTTTCTTGCACTGAGTTGACAAGGTAATCCCACCTTCTCTCACTGCTTCCTAAACCCTAGAGGATTCCCAAATTTGCTGTCTTTGATCTACTTTTATTTTCACATTGTATTGCCATCAACAATTTTTGTTGCAGCCCAAATCTATTTTACGTGGTTGCATGACGTTTCCTGTCCTCTATGCCCGCGTTACACATTTCTTTCCATTTTTGCTTAAGCGTTTGTCCTCGCTTTCTTTTTTACTGCCTCTCGATATTCTAGAGAGACTGATAGTGACGTCGTCTGTTACGACCCTGTATTACATGAGATTTTGAGCACCTTGCTCTTATGATATCGGGTCTTCTGGCGATGTAAAAACTTGAGTTGAAGCTTGGGGCTTTTCCTCATTAGAAATCAAAGTTAGAGTCTTGACCATGCAGTACTAGAGGAAACAAGGGAAACAAGTAATAGAGACCAAAAGCCGTATGATTTAATGCTTTATATCACGTTTATTTATAGAATCCCCCAGAATGACAGGGAAACATTATAGCAAGTAGACTTGGATTGGGAAAGATAGTGGGCTTAAAAATAGTATGTTGACATCCTATTTTATTTCTCGACGATAACTCATGTTCAGGACATACGATATTGTTTTTTGTTTTTTTTTTACTCACTGAGCGCTTATATATTCTCGAACTGATCTGGGAGCTGTCTTCTTAGTTCGACGGGATAAAAAAAAGAAATTAAAAAAAATTCAAAATTATGAAATTTTGACATATTGCATTGCTTCCCGACGGCGACAAGGTGAGATATCCACTAGCATGGTTGCATTTGTTTTTGTGCATAAAGTTATTATTTACCCCTCTACGATCGCAAATTTTCTCGTGTAAGATGTGTTTTCCCTCGAGATTGCTGTGAGAGTAAAAGCTCTGACTGCTTTTTTCTATCGATTTTCCAGTAACACAATAATGTGTTCATAGACAATGTTAATGCATGAAAACACGGTCGATACCAGTTTTAGTTTTCTAACCGAATATAAGCTATAATAATTGTCTTCATCTAAGAGCTCTGAGCTGATTTTAAGAATGGTATAATGCTTCGACAGTCGTGTTGCTTGAAAGATATCCTCCCCCTCTCTCTTTCTCTGTCGCTCGCTCTACTTCTCTTCCTCCCTCTCTCTCTCTCTTTCTTTCTGTTTTCTTATTTCTCCCTCATCTTATATTATTTTCTATCCTTTGCGCACTGGTCACCTTTTATTGCTCTTTTTCAGATGCTACAAAAAGAGAAAGAAACTGATTGATTTGGAAGATTTTATAGATTTCTCACTGCCAGAGGTAAGTATTTCATCTCCGGTTGAATACATTCCACCCAGGCTCATGGTGGCAAGAACAATCTTGTTTGCGAATTGTATGCAACTCGCCTTGTTGATTCTTTACAGTCATTAAAATTCTATAAAAAAAAAAAATCAATAGAACTATACGATCTGCTTAATGCACTGACTTTGAGAACTCTGCAAAGAGCTCAGACGTTTCCTCACTGGCTGACTGACACGTGCATGGACAGGCTTCCTACCTCATGTTAGGAGACATTGACCACATGCCTTATGTACCAGACTTCTAACTCTCTAAGCTACATAATTTTTTATTCTCTCACTAACTCACCGATTGTCTCGCCTGCTAACTAAAACATGGTTCATTAGCTTGTTTACTGTCATAATATTTTGCCCTGTACTCTGATTAAATACATGTTTCATTAAACTAACTTACAGAACATTATACTCGCAAGAATGACAACACACCAACTCATTTGACTCTTATGCTCACTGTGAATGACTTATAGAATATCTTACTGCTATTAGCTGTATTTTCACGGATTCATTAAGTGATGCATAAACTGAATTACTCATGGGCTGATTGATTAATGTGCCAATCGATACTACTTAAATGACTTACCAGCTAACTCTTACATAGACGATTGAATTTTATTAATTTAGCTTACAAACTGACCGACTCTTAGAGCTATACTTCATTCCTTACTGGCTAAATTACCAAAGAAATATTTGGCTCATCATGAAGATAATCTCTGGATCACTTAATGGTTAAATATAAACTCAGTAACTGACAGACTATTAAAACAATCACTGAATTCTGAGCTGGCTATACTACCAAACGATTAATTGAATGACTCTTAAGACAATCATCATCTTCTTTACTGCCTGTTGAACAACTGATTTATTTATTGACTCTATAATTAATCATGGATTTGAAAAATAATGATTGTCTAAATGTCTTAACAAATGTGTCTTGCTGCTTAGTCATCTACTCTGCGACCTTTTTCTCTGCCATTCTAAAAACATAATAATAATAATAATAATAATAATAATAATAATAATAATAATAATAATAATAATAATAATAATAATAATAATAATAATAATAATAATAATAATAATAGCTAACCATTACATTTCAATCAAACATTTTCAGAATACCAATGGTAATATGGTGAGGGAACCTTCCCCACAGGCCTCCGACAGTTCGGGTGAGGGTAACCATAACTCGAGTACCCCGCTCCTTGAACCAAATGCGTCAGCTCCACGTGAAGACAGCCGGCGCCTGGAGGAACGGCGGAACTGCCGCGTGCTTGTGGACCCAGTTTGTGAACCAGGAGCGGACAACTCTGCCCAACGTCAACCAAATGGTATCCAGTCACTGCTACAACTTCCACCCTCCTCTACATCAGACAGCGTCGGAAGTTACCAGGTGATGGGCGTTAGCGCGCAAGATATACCTGTTCCACCGAATGAACATTGCAATGATGCCTCGCAGGTAACGACCAGCATGGATCATACAAGTCCGGACTTTGATAGTGAAACTGATTTTACGAGGTCTGTAAACTTTCGGATACCTGCAAAGCAACATGATGTCAAGATTTTTCACCTACACGAAGAAGACGCACTTGCTGTGGATGAACCTCTCAAGCTAGCATCCAAACAAACTAATGTTGAAACTCAGTCAAGTGTAGACTTAGCTCCTTATGTTTTCAAATGCCAATCTTCACCTCAGCATCTTGGATCCTTACCGAACTTTCCTGAAGATAGGAGCTTTTCTCAGCCAAGTGGACGGGCGCCGAACACGGCTGCAAACCTTTCACAGAAGATAAACATTGATCGCCAGACCTCTGACCATAGATCTTTCGGTGACGCTGCCGCCATGTCCCACCCTTTCAGTCAAGTTTTGACCGACACTAAATCAGGCCTGGCTAAACAGGATGAAGCCTTAAATGATCAGAGGAGCCAAGCGGTAATGGAACAAAATAGCAGTAGCTTTCTCCCACATATTGAGGATCATCCGATTACTGTTGAAGTTTCTGAACAAATAGAAGAATTTCCTCAAGCCCGGCACCCATCTCAAGAACCGCATGCGCATTCTCAGAACATCTCTTCACACCGAGAAGCACATTCGTATAACAGTGGCCTTAGTGCTTACCAAGAACCATTGCCGCAAAATATTTGTAGATCTGAAAATTTTCAAAGCAGTCAGGAAAGCAATGGTCCGCAAAACATTCCCCCCTCCAGAAACACGACAAACATGGGCCATGTCCGAGATACTGAAGGCACTGGTGCTCCACAAGTAGCTCCTTGCGATGAGAGGGGAGGTAACCAGTCTATATCACCTTATCTTTCCCACACAGAGATGAAGCAGATGTGATGGATGCTGCATTAACCGCAAGCATAAATCCCCAAACTTTCATCCGGAGCAATACGCAAAACCCTGCGTCACCATCGTGTTCTCTCCCTGTGCGCCGCCTCATAAAGACAATCGGCCGTGCGAGACTCGGCTTGGGGAGTCCTTGGTGCTTCATAATAATTTCATATATTTATATTACACGCACAGTTTGCATGTTAGCCCAGCAGATAAAGCAAACTTATAGTAAATCCTTAGAAAAGTTTTTTTTACGGTTCTTAGCGATGTATTTCCGATATAAACAGGCCAACCCTTGAGGCAGAAGCTCAGGATTCAGTATTTGTCACTACTGACAAATATCTCGGCGTCTATAAATATGTACACATATACACACACACACACACTCTCATATATATATATATATATATATATATATATATATATATGTATGAGAGAGAGAGAGAGAGAGAGAGAGAGAGAGAGAGAGAGAGAGAGAGAGAGAGAGAGAGAGAGAGAGAGAGAGAGAGAGAGAGAGAGAGAGAGAGAGTGGGTGGGGTTAAAATACTCTTGATTTATTCTGCAATTGGTACAGTAATAGCAAGAGAAAGTAATAAATGTATTTTTATAATTCTTGAAATTAATGTGTAGCGGAAATATGTAATCCCAAGTTAAGAAAAGGATGTTAGATTTGTAAAGTATATAACATTCGGATGAACTTGATTTCTCAACTGTATAACATATGAGACATGTTAAATTTCTCAACCGCATAACGCATGAGTAATGTTTCATTACCCAATTGCATAAAGTAGGCTATGGGATATGTTTCATTTCCTCACTGCATTGCGTTAAAAGTATGCTAAATTTCTCAACTGCATAAAACGTAAGGCCTGCATTATGTATTAATCGTTATCAAGTTCTCAATTGCATAAAACATTAGGCGTGCTTCTTTCCTTAACTACAATATAATTATACGAAGTTAATTTGCTGATTGAGGCTGAATTCATGTTTACAAAAGACCCACGGCAAAAGCCTTGTACTTTGTCTCTAACGTGACCTGTTTGTACCACAAGAATTTATTCTTTTTACAATTAGTTTCTTCCTGATATCAAAGTAAATGCAATGGTTACAACATCACCTTTCATATTTCTGCCTGTAACAATTATGTAAGCTTTTACTATGTAAGCAATAAACAAAAAAAAAACATGATTGGCCTCAAGAGGATAGAACCAGCTAAAATTAATCTAAGTCTCAAACCTAAGCAACGGACACACCCCAATCTATGATTTCTCAATATAACACATAAGTGCCACTTATTCTTCATACTACTTTAACCTCTTCTTTTTCCAACTCTCCACATCAGAGGACATGAACATCAGACTACACCCTGGTCCTCGGAGTTGAATATTGGTGTTATCGTACTTGAACATGAGTTTTGAGGTCCCACCCTCTTCACTCTGATCCACATGACCAGGACCTGGTTATATACTAACCTGTTTCAGATGGTATTTAAATAACAGATTTATTCCATTCATTGATCGGCCTTTCTCCGACTATGCAATAATTAAACCTACAAGCTTGCCTTTGTGGACTTAAAAACTCATTAAGTTTACTCATGTTATCAATATGATAATTCCCTCAAACACGTTTTTTGTTATAAACCTATCATCCCTAAACTTTTCAATCTATGTTTTCAAATTCTCTTAGATTTCAATCGAATTGTTTATATTGTTGATGGTTTTGTTGTTAATCTGAAGGGCACATTACTAGACGAAAGCTATACTTATAAACCTTTCAATGCGTTCTAATACTCACATAAAGGCTAGATAAAAAGCCAAAACATCCTTTTCTTACAAATCGCCAAGAAAACCTTTTCACATCAAAAATTTATTAAAGTCTCAAATCTAGAGCAAGATATTTCTTTAAAAAAAAACGTCCAATAATTGCCTGGACCTTTTTATCTACAATGGAAAGCTGTGACTATGTGGACTTGGTCGGTAAACAAATGAGTATAAAATTTATTGACACATGAAAGTAAAAAAAAAACACCATTTAAACAAAATAGGAAAACCAACAACCAAAAAAATCAATAAAATATCCACCAATAATAACGAAATAAAAAGGCGCAATTTCTATTAACTGTTTAAGTCGTTTATTGTGAATAAGTCAAAGACAGCTAAAAATGTACAAATATGTCGAAATTTTTTAAACATGTAACTTTGAGTAATAAATGAATTCAAAACAAACTCGATTAAAGATTTTAGTTCAGAATGCAAAGTTTAAAGTCTTCCAATATATAGTATAGATCTATGTAATAAATGCACAAACATTGAACATATTCTCTGACATTCACAATAACTGCTGATTACTTACAGTTAACTTCTCTTCTCATTAATGAACCTGCATTTGTATACTGATGTCACATCCACTGACGGAACGACACTAAAAAAGTTAAATTGTTTACAAGACCCAAACTTTTCTCTTCTGCTTTTATTATGTACTGCGATAGTAATTTGTTAAAGAATCTTTTTTTAAAGAATCTTTATCGATTTAAATACTTGATACTCATTCGACGATCCTATTAGCACTCGGCCAGACTTGCTCAATTTAGGAGATAAAACGAGTAAAGTTTGAATTCTGGTGCTCAGCTTTGTTCTGATGGTTTCCTCCCTTTACAACAGGCCATGCATTGCCTTCCTTCAGGGATTTTCTAACTGAGGTTCGACCCAAATCACCGAGGACTAAGGTGGTGTGTAATTTATTTAGTCCTGCTCTGCTTTTCGATGATTTTTCAGTTTGAGAACCAAACCAGGGTTTAGACTATATTTGTTGATACCGGTGACGCACAATTCAACCTGTCTTTACAATTACTTGACAAGCTTCACAATTTAGGCTCATTTGAAGATAATATTTGGTCATATAAAGAACATTTAATTTAACTTTAAAATGGCATACAACTTTATATTTAACAAGTTTTACTTACCATACAGCATGTTATACCTTATTATTTTATAGATTAACTTAAAAGATGCCAGTAAACGATAAAATATAAGTTGCCCGTGCATCTTCAGGATTATTAACTCGCCAAAATGCAGCGTAATTATGCATTATCCTGTATAAGTCATGTTTATGTTTGCGCTGTTGACCTCAGGCTGTCAAGCTATCCATCAGCATTAATTCTCATGTCTAAAAACACTTAATATACGCCAGTCCTACTGATATGATTAGATTTGTTGCTACTTTATAAAGTATGCATTATGGTAAAAGAAATGAAATGAAGTTGGTTTCCAAATATTTATAGCTTTTTGAGTTTATGTACGGTTACAGGCCTTTGCATGATTTTATATGCCTTTACTTGAATTATTTATGATCCCAACTGTCGTTGGTAATGGCAAAAAATACAATCAAATTATACTGAATTAGAAGCAATTGAAAAAAAATCAGACAATATTTATAAAACAAAAACAACAACAACAAAAGCCCTTCTGAGCTGAGAAGATGTATAATATACATGTACCCGCAAGCACTGCAGTAACTTGCCTCTTTATTGTTTTTTTTAATACTGTTTATTGAACTTTCATAGACAGGAAGGTGGTAAAAAGATCAAGAGAAAGAGGAAAAGATGGAAAAAGAATAAGAGAGGATGAGTAAGAAAGACGGAAGCAGAAAAAAGATACATTTATAAAATATTCGCACAGCCAAACTAGCAAATATTATAAAATCCAATAGAAAAGAGAAATATTGATATTAACTATGTGAATAAGGGAGACTCTTCTTTTAATAAGGCTAACAGTTCTAAGCTTCCTGTGAAATCTTATTAGGAGTAACATTTTTTTAACTTAATAGTGGTCTCTCTATGGTATGCTATCAAGTTATCAAATATAAAGGTATTTTTAAAATACTTTTTTGTATCAAAATTGCTTGCACCATTTTATCTTGGAATTTCTTCATCATATACTTTTATATATTTCTTATGCCGGCAGCTTTCTTTCCTTTTCCTAACTACCTCAGAGGTCTGGACATATGATCAACTAATTAAATTATGTTTGTTTACACTCTCCACTATCCGTCCTTTGACAAACGTATCTTGTTTTCAAGAGAAATTTCATAAAATATCCTTTCACAAACGGTCACAAGGCATTACAAGGGAGCAATTGGTTGTAGAAATGACAGAGAAGATAGCTTGTTGTCTTCCCTTGTGTTTAATATAAAATTGGGTGTGAGTTGGTTTGCATTGCGCTCAAAGTATTAACAATTCCTACAGAGGAACCAGATTGTATTTCGGCAAAAAAACTACTAAGGATCTTTGTAAACAATTTTTTTTTGTATGGAAGGGTTGTACTCATGTAATTTTCTCAAATTTCTACCATAAAAATTAATATGATTATTGCAATGTTTTATGCCATCTAACTGTTGACGTTTTCAGCTTACATCAAGTTTGATAATTTATTGTTTAAGCCCAATCCATGGCTTTCCTAACTACAGGTCAAGTCACCCAAAATAAACAAACCTTTTCTTATGAAGGTTTAGAATGACCTTTTTCTTTTAATTTTTTTTGTCATAGTTGGAACAGAGTAATACAAAGAAAGCAGCTTTTTTTCAGCCTATAATTTCACTTACTAACGATATTAAACTGTCTTAACTATGCCAAAAAATAAAATGATGTAGCTCAATTTAACACTTTAAGTAAAATTTGTTTACCTCAGTGATCCGGCATGTACTAAGGGAAGCCTTGGTCCGCTTCCTTTTGTTATCTGCATTAATTGGTCCATATCCAACACGTCACAGTTTCATTTTGACTGTATTTATTTTTAAAATTTTCCTATTGTCTTTGTTCATATAAAACCTGCCACTATTGCATTAACTGGTGTGTTGCCTTGTAAATTACCTGCTGAGTTTGTGTATGTAACCCACAAGCTCGTTATACGGCGCATCATCTCACAAAATAAACAATATTTTCTAAGCCTATGATTTGTCATCCAAGTGGAACGATCCTATTCGGTGAAATAAAGTATTATAGACTGTTTGTTATGTGGTAATATTTTATACAGCGCTAATAACAAAACGGCCCATGATACAATAAACTTTTCCTATGTCTGATTTTCCTGCCATTGTAATACGAGCCTACTACTTTGTACTGTTCAAAAACAAAATAAATATATATTATCTTCTTCTCACAATGCACCTTGTTTCATATAAAGCTTGATACAGTTGTAGCTTTATGTGGATCTGTCTACCCACCAACATATCTCGTGCTTTTATTTTCAGTGCTCTCCGTGCACACAAAGGCTTTAAAACACCTTAAACTTTCACCATGGCTTCCTTGTTGTCTCTCATAATTTTGAATAACTTCATCTCCGTTGACTTTCTTCTATAGAACATAGGACATATTCTCAATTAACAATATTGTTCAAAAGACTTAACATCTTAAAAAGAAACGAAAAATGTAGCAAAATATAACAGACACAATGATAAATGGGCAGGGAATTAAATTTTACAATACATCTTAGCAAATGTCAAAAGCGTTAGCTTAGCTTTTAATTGTCGAGATTTTTTTAAATACTGCCGGTATGCCATTCATGAGATTTGCTCTTTCATAGTTTAGAGGCAACGACTAAATACAATCTTGTTGTCTCTGCAGTCAGGGAAAAAAAACCCAATGACTTTTAATTATCACCATTGGGACGAAATAAAGAGATCCAATCTTTCACAAGTTAGCCCAAGTCAGTATTCGAAAGCTAGGCCTAAGCATAGCCAGTCCAAAACACTATACCTCTCGCAGTCTTTTGTCAACCGACTGGTACCCCAATTCTCAACCGACTGGTACCCCAATTCTCCACCAACATGGCCGCATAAATGCTGGCGGCAAAATGAAAGTGTGCTACATGGAATCCCACATAAGTCATACTGTAAGGAGGAATCTGGATAAATTCAACATCTCGGGACCGAAAAAAATCAATTGATTTCAAGCAAGAGTTGACTTGAATCATTGCAAATATATATACAGGAATACAAAACAGGACTGCCAAAAAAAGTTGACTTTAAGCAAGGGTTTCCCTTAAAGTGTTCTCTTTAAGTATGACCCTGCCACATTAATTTCTCCATAACTTTGCAGATTTTAAGGATTTCTTTATGCAAGTTTCAATGCTAACAACAACACTAACAACAAAAGTAATTATAATCATTGATTCTGCATCAATTTTTTTAATTGAATTTTGTAAAAAAAAAATGTTTTGCAAATACTTTTTAGAGATATTTTGCAATTACCTTTTCTATGAATTAGATTTGCTATAACTTTGGTTTTTACCACATGACTGTCTTGATAAGCTGTACAGATATGCTGTACTCTGAGGTCTATAAGCAATCAGACTCAAAAAAAAAAAAACTTTATTGATACAAATTGGAACATTTTTTAAAATTTTTTCGCCAATTTCCAAGAAAAATATAATAAATATTGAAAAAATCGCTCTCGAAAGTTTTTATAATGATTTTGAAGGATCCCTTTTTTTGTAAACGTGTGAGCCTTAGTGGTTTGAAAAAAAAATAGCATAAAATCCAAGATGGTCGTCCTTTCCATGGCAACCACATGTACAATGTTGAAAAAGCAAAATCATAATTTATTGAAATCAAATCATACACTTTATATATGTCTTATTCAACTTCCTAATATTAGTATTATATATATATATATATATATATATATATATATATATATATATATATATATATATATATATATATATATATACTGTCTGATTTAGGTCTTAGGTGGCATTCACCCCGTCTCCTTTACTATAATGCTTATGATAGATATTTGTAGCTTTTGAGTATGTCTCACTTTTCACGCTTTGCTTTACGCCATTTTCTCGACCAACGTGAGGTATTTTTAAACGAGGTGCTAATTTCAAAACTTCATTACGTCATGTTTATGGCATATATAAAAACAAGGGATCAAACCAAAGCCTAAGCCTAGGCTCAAACATACTTTTTAGAATCTAGGTTTTACATTTAAGAGTCAATTTTTGTTTTTAGCTAGTGTTATAATAACTTATAAGGATTAGACATAAATGTTAGGGTGACTTGGAAGAGAGGATGAAAAAGCCTTGATCTTCCACTTTAAGACACACATGAGTTTTACTGTTGGATTTAATCCATCCTTCACCGGTAATATATTTCAAGATCTGACTGGCAGTCACATTTCAAGATGGTGAAAGTTGAAAATATCTTATACATAGACCAATTATACCAGTTTCAAGAACTTATCTTACAGTTGAAAAACGTACATACACGTAAAGAAATGGTGAATAGATTGCCACTCTGCTGCCAGATTCATGTTCTTGAGATTCAAGATTGTCCTTCTGGTGAGCGGTTTCTTTCACCTTGGCCGATTCTGCTGCTGATAATACGTGGAGTTAAATCTTAGTGTGTGTATGTTGATGTGTCCATGTAATTGAATGACTCGCCATAAACACAATAAGTTGGGATTTACTTGTAATAGCAATACACAAAAAGTGAGGTTTTCAATCACAATTATTCCTTTACTCACACCTGAAACCGAGGGGGTAAACAGTCTCCTTCAACTGGACGCAACAGGCCGAGAGATAGCTCTGTAAGTCATTCTGTGTTATTACAACTGTTAATGCTGCTGTTTCTTCAACATTCTCATCTTCGCCTACTTGACATGCATCACTATATTCAACAACGTAACCTTATGGTTTATCGAACTAAATAGGTTTCGTGCTATAGAAGAGGCAGCTGGAGGTCTGAAGTAGCCTGTGTTGCCTGATAGATAGGTTTTGCACTATATTCATGGCTTCTTCAATACGAAGCATACTTTTTAAATTGGAATTTGATAGCTTTTAGACATATTACAATTTGTTTTAAAAGAATGCATGAGTGCACAATCGCCGGCTGGGGCAAGCATGCTTGTAAACTGAGACTAGCAAGAGGGCTTTGCATCGCATGACCGAGATGTGAAGATCAGTTTTCTTTCTGTCGGGGCACGAGTGAATAATACATGAAAACGATGCTTTGCGAGTCGAGGATCTAACTTGTTGTTTATGTATTGAGCTATCCGACCTCTTAACTTCATTTAATGATTTTTTTTTCTGTTTCATTCTCTGCTCTCCTGCATTTAACTTAGCGCTTCGCCATAATGAAAAAAAAAAAGGATGTGACAAATTTTTCGTGCAGGTTTTCTTTTTTTTTTTTTAATGACAAATAAAACCATTGCTAGCACTCAATTTATCCAACATGACAAATAAAACCATTCCTAGGCTTCTCAGCAATATTTTTTCAGCTCCATCATTAAAAAGACCAACCCAGCGAACTGTGTAAAGCACTCATTACTTTGGCTTTATCATGTAGGTTTCCTTAAATCCATAACAGATCATTTCCATTTTGACCAAAAGTCATAGACTCCTGGTGATGTTTCAAACTCTCAGAATTGAGAAAGTAAAATCCAAATGTACAAGCAGTAAATGTGTATCATTTTACTTTTTAAAGAAATATTATATTTTAGAGCCTCACATATTATCATCCATTTCAGGGCCTCAACAAATAAAACTATGCTTAAAAGTTTTAAAGCATTTATCCCTCTTAGGACATGCTTGCATTGCTATGCAAAGAACTCACTTTGTCAAGGTAAGGAGTGATTTTTATACCAGCAGAAAAGAATTCATAAAACCTTCATACACCAGGCATTAAGCCGAAATCCACTGCTTGATTTGTGGTTTGCCAGGTAGTGAGTACTTATCCTGAGTAAAAAAGGCTACCTGAAAATAGTTTGCAAAACATATTCATTTTAAGGGGTGAAATTGAGATAAAAGAAAATCCGACACCCTCATAAATAATAGTA
Organism: Elysia crispata; assembly: GCA_033675545.1. NCBI lineage: Eukaryota > Metazoa > Mollusca > Gastropoda > Plakobranchidae > Elysia > Elysia crispata. The sequence continues at coordinate 183,598 of JAWDGP010000638.1, forward strand.
AGATGAGTAATTATGAGGGGTATGGTAAACATAGCATTATCTGTAAACGCACTTTAGAATTTACAAAAAAAAAAAACGTTAGAAATATACAGCTAGCAATTTGAAAGTCTAATACTTTATGGGAGTATAAAATAAGAAGATTTTAAATGAGTCATTTATACCATGATAATTTAATACAACAGACTGATATGGGTTGCTATGATAAAAAGAGAAAAATATTTGTAACAAAAAAGTATAAAGACACTTTTTCTTTGGGATAATCTTTTTTTTTTTTGTCTTCTTTTTGTTATAATTAAATTTGTACAGTTTGGAATGAGAAGTAGCGATTTTCAGTGTCAATCTAACTTATTATTCACAATGATCTAAGTGGAATTTTGTTGAGTTCCTTTGGAGCATGGAGAAACATCCTTGAAAATAACACTACTGGCTTAGATCTAAGGTGAAAGAGTAGTTGTGGAAAGGCAGAAAAAATATGAAAATTTAATAAATGTTAAAATTTGCAAAGGTTCACATAATATTTATCAAACTACTTACATGATTACACTGAATAAAGCTTTACAACAGACCTACAACTTTACTTCTCTTAAACATTCCACTTTCTATTTATAACATTACATACAGGAAAAAAAAAATTAATAGAAAAGAAATCACAAATATTAACTGGCTGCCCAGGCAAGATATCAACACGGAGCCTATAGTAATTGACGTGCAGTATATTTTTTAAAAGCTTGTATTTTTTACGCAGATTACATTAATTTTTGGTCTCTAAGATCTAAGTAAGGCAGTGAATTGTCTTGCCTGCACCTCAGGCATGACCGATGAGGAGGAGTACCAGAGAAACATTTTATTTTGGCCTGAAATCAATAAAAATTTGAAGCAAGTAGCCGACACCTGCAACGCGTGCCAAACGCAAAAGCAGCTACACTCGAAACAACCGCTTCAACAGAATAGCGAAGGTGATGCACCAAGGCAGAAAGTCGTTCTGAACTTTTTTCAAATTTGCAGAATCTTCAATATCTTGTGTTATCTGCGTTGGCTATTATTCCAAAATTATTGGAAATGAACACGTCCAATCAACGACCACAGCCCACACTGTCACGAAAGCCCAATAGGAATTATTCTTTACAAGTATCTGCAATTTGCAACAATCTCCTGAGTACCCCCAATCAAATGGTTAAGGCGAGTCAGCGTTGAAAACTGTCAAGAGTCTCATAAGGAACGACCGTGATGCTAGCACTGATCCTTTGGAAAGTCTGCTTGAGAAGATATCCCTAAACAAGACATCGGCATGAGCCCTGCACAGGTCATGTTCAATAGTCTAACTAGAGCCTTTCTGCCCTCCTGCAATATAATTTATATATCATACACTGACATATACATCAAAAACAAACGTGAACGTGACAACATTATGTCAAAAAAGGTCACGAAAGAACAGCTAAATCTCTTCCACAGCAGGCAAAAGGACAGCCAGTCTTCTAGAGATGAATTAACTCGATGACATGGCACAAAGGCACCATCACTGACAAAAAACACTCGTTCGTACACAATCCAAGGCGACAAAGCCGGCTCCTACAGAGGAAAGCGGCGGTACATCAGTCCATCTTTTAGTTTGATGACACAACCAAGCCAGCACGGTCTGCCCGCCTCACAACCAAGCCAGAGAAGGCCCACGGTCTGCCCGCCTCACAACCAAGCCAGAGAAGGTCCACGGTCTGCCCGCCTCACAACCAAGCCAGAGAAGGTCCACGGTCTGCCCGCCTCACAACCAAGCCAGAGAAGGTCCACGGTCTGCCCGCCTCACAACCAAGCCAGAGAAGGTCCACGGTCTGCCCGCCTCACAACCAATCCAGAGAAGGTCCACGGTCTGCCCGCCTCACAACCAATCCAGAGAAGGCCCACGGTCTGCCCGCCTCACAACCAAGCCAGAGAAGGTCCACGGTCTGCCCGCCTCACAACCAAGCCAGAGAAGGTCCACGGTCTGCCCGCCTCACAACCAAGCCAGAGAAGGTCCACGGTCTGCCCGCCTCACAACCAAGCCAGAGAAGGTCCACGGTCTGCCCGCCTCACAACCAATCCAGAGAAGGTCCACGGTCTGCCCGCCTCACAACCAAGCCAGAGAAGGTCCACGGTCTGCCCGCCTCACAACCAATCCAGAGAAGGTCCACGGTCTGCCCGCCTCACAACCAATCCAGAGAAGGCCCACGGTCTGCCCGCCTCACAACCAAGCCAGAGAAGGTCCACGGTCTGCCCGCCTCACAACCAAGCCAGAGAAGGTCCACGGTCTGCCCGCCTCACAACCAAGCCAGAGAAGGCCCACGGTCTGCCCGCCTCACAACCAAGCCAGAGAAGGCCCACGGTCTGTCCGCCTGACAGAAATATCAACTACCAGATCAACCCGACAATGACGTAACGAGTGAGCAGCCTGCTTCCTTGCCCCAAGCCTGATATCACTACGCCATTAACCTAGAGGCGACAGTAATTAAGCCTTTCTTCTGGCCTGATATCTCTACACTAACAACACACAGCTGACAGTAATTTTGCCTTCCTTGCCTGATATCTCTACCCCAACAACGAAGAGCTGACATTTATTTTACCTTCCTTCTGCCCTGATATCTTTACGCCATCAATGCAGAGCTGTCAGTTGTTTTGTATGGCTGCTGGGCAGATCTCTCTGACAGTCGCCTTCTCCCAAGTCTACTGTTTATACTACTTCAACGCAGAGGTAACCACAAACTAATAAACGAACTGAATTACAACTAGTCTCTTTGTGTGAGGCCGACAAAGTTCGGGATCCGAAAATCAGCCCTTTTTTTCCTGAAAATTATTGGCTACAAGGAAGAAAAAAAAGAAAGAGATACTAAGTTGTTACTTGTTAAATTCTCTAAATCTGGATCAAGCTTACAGCGATGTTTATTTTTTTTCCTCCAGATCAATTTTTTCCGTCTTTAATTTTGATAATTTTGCGTCAGAAATTAATATAAAACATAATGTAACTTTCACTTCTATAATAATATTGATAAAAGTTAATTCATTCGTTAGTAACAAGTGCATTGTTAATACATTCATGTTTTAGTTTAACCATGATAGCAACGAATCATTGTTTTCGTCCTGAGACAAACTACTATGGCAGTCGAGTCTCAATTCGTCGCTGTTCTTGTGACATATTCTATGGCAATTGTGAATATGTATTACAATTGACCTGTAGAGGTGACAGTTACCTTTATGCTGGTCTGATATCGCTACGCCATCAACGCAAAAGCGAGAGTCGCTTCCCCTCCTCCCCCCCTTTTTTTTCAGGCCTGAAGTTTAATTACATCATCTCAGAGTAGAGAGTGGTCTTCCACCGAGGCCTGGGTATTTATATATATATATATATATATATATATATATATATATATATATATAAAATAAGCTATTGTTTTCAATGCTTGAATCAACTTTTGATTCTTGCTAGCCGAAATCAAGATCTAGCAGAATTATATATTATAGCTATGCCGATAATACAGATTTTTTTTCCAATTAAGAATATTTCAAAAGCACTTCTCTAGTGCTGCGCATACGGACCGAATATAATCCGTAAATTAATGGGTCGAGTTCTTGTTCAAGTTTTATGGAAGAGGAATAAATCTAAGTTACTCACCTGCACATTGTGAAATGGTGTTACTCTTCATTTAATTGTGAGCAAGGCTCCGCCTTTGTTATCCGCGCGACGTGCTATCTCGTTATTTCTTCTCTTTGCTCTCTTACGCCTATCACCTCCTTTTCCCAGGTTAATCTGAGAGCTCCACACAACTAGAGAATTTTTTTCATCTGAATTTGGCTTTATTGTCAGTGTGGCTTAAGGGCCGACGGAGAACTAATCTACAAAAAAAAATATTGTTTACTAGAGAAATGGGCATAGTAGTTTTTAAAACAAGAAATAAAGTATTTCCATTCAAGAATGTAAAGTTATAGTTTTTAAGTTTTTTTTTTCTTCGTTGGTCATCATTGAAGATAATTTGCATGCGGTCTCAGAAAATCAAAACTACTCTCTGAATGCCTATCTCTGGATGTCCAAGGTTTTATGTTCTAGATAGTGAAGTCCTAAAAATCTGCTTGCGACTCATGCCACACCACATTCCTATACCAGCAAGTATACCGTTATATTTTCTGATTATCAATCTTGGTATTATTGTAAACCAACTTTGCAGTTTCCTCGATTCTTTATATTTTCAAATACTTTCACTTTTCATGTTTCTTTTTTCATATAAACATATGTTTGAATTCATCGACTTGTGTATCTATCTATCTATCCATTTTATAGCATCTCGAATCTTCATATCTGAATTTACAGATGGTCACGAATCAACGAATCAACGAGGTCACGCCCTCTGCCATCACGATTTTTTTCCCCATACAAGACATGTCTGTCTGTCTGTCTCTGTCTCTCTCTCTCTTTCTCTCTCACTCACTCTCTCTCTCATTATATCTCCTCTAACTCTTCTTAGACGTTTAACCAACGGGTTTGAATGGGTGTGGGAAGTGAGGGCTGGCACCCTCTGCTTGTGCTCCAGTGACCGTCACCAAGACGCAGTACCGCCACTGCTGCTAGCACGGACACAACGCCGGCTACAGTGAGTGCATCACCCACTATCGCCATCGACTTTTCACGGCTGCCACATCCAAAGACATTCGAGACCTTCATGTGGCACTAGAACTTCACTCATTGTGAAAGTCCTAAAAGTCCGAACTGTAAATGTATTAACCTGAAAAGTGCACTTTTTTCACATGGTCAGAAGTTAGAGTTGAGGACTACCTGAGGGAAATTAATCATTTGAACCAGTGCCACAAGTGTTAGATGTAAGTGTAAACTTGTCGCATTATAATTTTTTTTTCATATTGCATGCAGCTCAATGTTATCATAAATTCTTTTTTTCTCCCCGATTTATGAAACTCAACGCATCCCGCGATTTTTATGAATCAAAATGGTTTTATTGAAACTGCGCTACAGATGTCTTCCAACAAAAGTCTTCATTTTAAAAGCATCTATGATATTCTATCGTTTACAGGATTTCTAAAAAAAGAAAATATTTTTTCATTTCTCATGATCAAAGGCAGTCTGTTTTCAATAATAATTCTAAAAAAAAAGCCTATATCAGATACAATATATAAGTACTCATGTTTATCCTGATTTGGTCTGCCACTTACGCTACTTTTTAGGAACAGTTTTCCTTTAAAATGAATTGATTGCTACAATGGACATTTGATTGCCAGGTCATTGGCCTGACAACTTTATAAAATGAAGAGAATTATATTGGCCATAAAACCAAGGGTTTTTTTTTTGTTTCCCAATAGAAGGAACATTCGAGACTTTACTTGTAGTTAATAGTTTAAACGAAAAGTCGCGTGTAAATTTACGTGCGCATGTTACTAGAAATACCAACCATTAGTGTGAAAAGTCCATATTTTCTCATATGAGGTGAATGAGTGGAACTTGCAAGCGAAAGTAGAGTTCTTGCATACTTAAAAACAAGTCTAATCTAAAAATGGTGTGCCTATTCTATTGTAATTAATGTAAATCCAGGTCTAAATAAAAGATTAGGTGAAGATCTGGAAAATAGACCCAATCAATTATTATAGTTAAGATTTGGACTAAAAAGGAAGATTCAAGATGAACATTCATCTACCAGAGATACATCTACAGCGACGAGCCTTCTATGGGATGGCATTATTGTTATTATGATTATCATTATTATCACCATCATCATCATCATCATCATCATCATCATCAGCATTATCATCATTAGCATCACCACTATCCTCAACATTATTATTATCCTTATGATTTTTATTATCATTATTGTTATATTATTCTTGTTCTTGATGTGCTGTTGTTTTTGTTATTATTTTTATTATCATCATCAACAACAACACCATCATCGTTATATAGATAATAAGAAAGAGATGGAGATTTTAGCTTTAATGTAAATCCTAAATTTTCGATTAAGACTGCTTCCACGGGATTCAACTCCGACACCAAACCAACCAAACCTAGAGTCATTACCTGTTAGCAATCTGCCCCCTTGGCATGCTACATTTCTTCTGTTTTTTTTTTTTTTTTAACTTACAACACATTTTTACGCAAAAAAAAAATAGTGGACATTTATTCAATTACAGAAAAAAACTACAGACCTTGGTAGCTAAAAAATTTTTGATATAGGCATGATCTGCTAGCACAAAGTTCCAAATATTGAACCCTCATTGGACTTTTTAGTGCTACGGTCGAGTTTTCTCTTATCAAATCTATTTGTGCTTGACAGGAGCCCAAATTTCTGTATCATTACCATTCATATGGCAACATCGTAACAAAGCAATTCTAGCGGTGTCTGAACTGACTGGAAAAAAAGAAATTTAGAAATTATACATATATATATTTATATATATTGACAATATATTGACACTAACGCGGTATTCTTGATGAAGTAAGCAGGCTATGTATGATTAAATCATTATTCAATTACAGATTACGTTTTTTCGGGAAATGTATTTTGGACTTTTCTACCAATAAAGAAACATGTCATCTAGAAATGTATACCCCACCTTGCCCCCGCTCCTTAATCTCTCTCTCTCTCTCTCTCTCTCTCTCTCTCTCTCTCTCTCTCTCTCTCTCTCTCTCTCTCTCTCTCTCTCTCTCTCTCTCTCTCTCTCTCTCTCTCTCTATTTATCTATCTATCTATCTATCTATCTATCTATCTATCTATCTATCTATCTATCTATCTATCTATCTATCTATCTATCTTTCTATCTTTCTGAATCTCTGTTCTCACCTCCCCTGTTGATTTGCTCTTACCATCTTTTTTAATGTTAAATTGGGGGGGAAAAAAACCCAATATATATATATATATATATATATATATATATATATATATATATATATATATATATTTTGAAGAATTTTAACGAAATGTAAATTGAGGAATGTTCCGCAATTTCTTCATAATTGTAAAAAAAATTAAATGAAAATCTTACTAAAAATTATCAAATGTCAATAGTGTTTGAAAAGTTGTTTTTACTTTCAGTAAATGAAAAAAATCGTAACGATTTTACAGAGATACCCCACAAAAGATTTTCTTTTTCTTTTGTTTATTTAAGTGACGACAAGACCATGCCGTATTTCGTAACTATGTTAATGACCAGATGGCTTACAATTTACATATTTTGCTTTCGCGTACTAAAGTGTCGATGTCAACAGGAAGTCAGAGTTGCAATTGCTAAGCAACGAGACCAAAACCGGAAATCATTAAATTAAATTACACAGTATTTTCTACTCACGAGCCATCTAGTCCCTTCCCAACATTAGTGTATCCTGGATAGCTCGAATATCCAACGGGCACGCAGTTTTTCTTTATATCACCAGTTTGTTTCGCTTTACTGATCCACTGGATACTGTGTTGCCTTACCAAAGATTTTCTGCGACTTTTGACTGTTTACATGACTGTTAGTAGCAGTAATAGTAATAATAATAATAATAATAATAATAATAATAATAATAATAATAATAATAATAATAATAATAATAATAATAATAATAATAATAATAATAATAATAATAAGAAGAATAAGAAGAAGAAGAAGAAGAAGAAGAAGAAGAAGAAGAAGAAGAAGAAGAAGAAGAAGAAGAAGAAGAAGAAGAAGAAGAAGAAGAAGAAGAAGAAGAAGAAGAAGAAGAAGAAGAAGAAGAAGAAGAAGAAGAAGAAGAAGAAGAAGAAGAAGAAGAAGAAGAAGAAGAATATGGTAAAAATATTTACATGGTTAGTGTGATGATGTTCAACGAAGCCTCAAATCAAGCGAACACACGGGATAATTCCTAAACCTTATCATAATTGTTTCTCTACAAATGTGCGTTACTAAAAGATCTTAGGCTTTTGGCTGTTTCTAATTGTGAAAAAAATAATAATAAAAAGCTAAACAATTTGAACCTGTCACTAAATGTCAGCAACAATAACATAATATAATCATGAATGGAAGTTTAACATGTTTTGTTGTCAAATTCTGTTGAGAGAATCTTTACTGACGCAAGCATATAGGGTGCTAGTTTGACTAAGTTATGACATAAGGATGTTATCCTTTACATAATGCTTTGTGAGCTTCGATAATGGCGAGACATTATATTTATTGTTTTATTGGACGCTGAATCCATTTGACTGCATTCTTTCTATTGCGTTGATTTCTATTAGGTTAAAATTGCTTAACGTTTCCTTTTTTTTTTACAGTTTCTAGACAAGTTCGATTTCACTCACTCACTCACTTTGAAGTTGAGCTGTATGTGATATTTAAATATGTCAATTATCTCTTCTACGGGTGAGATTAGGGAAGCGCCGGGGGGTATAGGGTGAAAGCGTGCGCCATGATTTAAGATTGTCAATTATCCCTTCTACATATGAGATTAGAGGAAGTACCGGTGACCATGAGGTGACAGCGTGGGCCATGATTTAAGATTGTTAATTATCCCTTCTACGGATGAGATTAGGGAAGCGCCGGGGGGCATAGGGTGAAAGCGTGCGCCATGATTTAAGATTGTCAATTATCCCTTCTACGGATGAGATTAGGGAAGCGCCGAGGGGCATAGGGTGAAAGCGTGCGCCATGATTTAAGATTGTCAATTATCCCTTCTACATATGAGATTAGAAGAAGCGCCGGTGGATTAAGGGGACAGCGTGAGCCATGATTTAAGATTGTCAATTATCCCGTCTACATATGAGATTAGAGGAAGCGTCGGTGGGCGTTGGGTGAAAGCGTGCGCCATGATTTAAGATTGTCAATTATCACTTTTACATATGAGATTAGAGGAAGTACCGACGACTATGAGGTGACAGCGTGCGCCATGATTGAAGATTGTCAATTATCCCTTCTACACATGAGAT